>CM055277.1:83966469-84411780 GCA_029237695.1 Conchocele bisecta
AGACTGTGCATCTGATCAGGCTCTGCACTGATCGCCATTCCATCAATGAAACACCCGTGATGATAATAATTAGCAATATAGATTGCAATCAGGCTACAGGATTATGCTGTTTGATCAGGAGCTACACTGGTCACAAATCCCATAAGCCTCATTTCTCCAGTTACAGCCACTTATGAGCCATCATCCACGGCGCGTCAGTCGTACCAATTTCTGCAAGGTTAATTATGTGGTATGTGATCTTGTCACACAGGTTGTACATTACACATTGTGTACTCTACAAAATACATACAGTGCAACCTCTACAACAGTCACCCATGGGAAGACGCAAAACCGGCTGTTGTAGAGAGGTGGCTGTTGTAGGGAGGTTAATGCTGAATTAAATATTGTTGTCTGCTGTCTATTTATTTTCTTTGATAATTCTCATCAAATACATGCTTTGACAGCATTTTAGAATCATTTCCAATGGAAATGATTCTAAAGTGCTGTCAAAATATGTTTTTATTGAGAAAGAAGGCAACGCAACAGAAGACGATGATTTTCGTGCTCAGCAGTCTAAGGCCAGGATTAGACATAGAGGAAATCATCCATTTGGGATATAAAATAGCAGCTCTTACATTGAGGGTGTTGTTGTAGAGGTGGCCGTTCGGGGAGGTTCAACTGTATATCTTTCATAATTTCATATGCATATATTAAATGAGTCCATATGAATTTGATACATGTATGTGCTCTTTGTATATGTACTTCACATGAAATTGACATGTTTCATCATTTATGCTCAACATATGAAAATAATGATTTATTGTTCACCTATCACATGAAATACATACATGTTACCTATTGGGATGGAGGAGGGGGGAGGGGTATTCAGCACAATAACTAGAATAACCGAACCAGGTCCTCACAAAACACTTAGCCCTACTCACCAAAAGTAATAGGATTAGTACTCAACAGAAAGCCAACAATGTACCTGAGGGCGAAACCAGGGATATCGGGATTCTGTAAGGATGAAGCCCATCATAAATTTACCCTTCACATGCTCAAAACCAACCACCCAATCAGCCAGATAGTTTTGTTTGTTTGTTTATTAGTGTTTAACGGCCTATCAACAGCTAAGGTCATGTAAGGCCCGGCAAACGGGTTCGATCCCATTTTAACCTGCTGCATTGAGGGGAAAATCCCAAAATCAGAATGGAATATTTACATCGAGAACAAATATATTCAGCCCTGAAATTAGAATAACGTGACCTGGTGCCAGGTCCATACTACACCAGTCATTTGGCTCCTTCCCTTAAAATAGGATTACGAATATCGTAATACTCACATAAGGGCAGGGCCGTAGCCAGAGGTAAAAATCTACCGAGGCAAATCTTATGAAACGTGTATCCAGTGGGAGCGCGGGGGGGTTTGGGGGTCCTCCCCCAAGATTTTACTAAAAAATAAGAAATCAGCAAAATTTCTACTCGGTCCGCCTCAACGTGGCTACGGCCCTGAAGGGGTATAACCAGATTCAACTGTCACATACAAAATGCCAAAGACATATGTGAGGGCCAAACCAGGTCTCCAGTCGGGATTCCGGTAAGGATGAACCCTGATCATTAAATTACCCATCGCATGTTCCCACCTGCCACCCACAATCAGCCGGATAGAAAAAGAGTAAGGGTTTAGCGTCCCAGCTGTTAGCCAATGTCATATAGGGACGGGACCTCAGTTTCAAGTCTCCTCCGAAAGAACAGTGCATGGATGGAAGAACTATGAAAGTAGTTTTGTGTCACAGGCGTGGTTTGAACCCACAACCTCCGGATTGGAAGTTGCTGTCTGTTCCTTGTTTTGCTGCCGACAAACTTTTGGCTGTGAAACACATTAAATCTAAAACATATTTAAAAGTAAGTACATTTTTATCAATAAGAAAAAAGTCGCCCTCCCCAAAAAAAATTCCATCAAATATTGATTTTATTGCGAAAAAAACGATTTTCCTATGAGAATTTAACATGGGGGCTAAAAATAGATTTTTTGAAATAATTTTTTTATTTGTAGACCGATTTTAAAAATCCAACTTGTTTTCTTAATTACATCATTTTCAAGCTATCTCGCCAGGTTTTGGAGTCAATTTCGAAAATTTTGGAAATTGACTCCCCATGTTAAATTCCCAATTTTCGCAATAAAATCAATATTTGATGGAATTTCATGAAACACGTTTTTTGGGGAGGGTGACTTTTTTTGTTATTGATGAAAAATTACTTACTTTTTAAATATTTTTTATATTTAATGTGTTTAACCAATATTTCGTCGGCAGAAAAACGTGGTGTTTTATCCTCTAGGCCACAACCCATCCTTACAGCCCGATACAAAACTGCTCGCTCACTGGATTCTGAAGCTTCTGCGCAGTCTGAACAGGGTCTTCACTGTTCGCAAAGGCAATAAGGTTTAGTCCGATTGTGCCCAATGACAAGGGATATGTGTATATACTAGCAAATGTATTATTTATTTCTCTAATGTACAATACAAAACAAGCATCGTATACAGTAGACGCCAGTAACAACTACATGTGTATATCGCATTGTAACTGGATGCCAGATGAACAAGAACATGTGGCTTTTGCCAGATGAACAAGAACATGTGGCTTGTCCGCACACAAATACCCCCGGTGGCAGATTAGAGAAACTCTGGTAAACTTCTTCACGTGTCCGTCCGTGTGTCTGTGGAACTGGGGCCCGTTTCACTAAACTTTGTACGACTAAAATGTTCGTAAGTGTAAAATTATGATAGTCTGTAAATTTCACATTAACAATGTTTTCTTGTAAACAATTATTGGATTTACATTTATTGAGCATAGGCTGCATCTGCAGCCTATGCTCAATAAATGTAAATCCATCAATTGAGATTTACAGACGATCTTAAATTTGCACTTGCGAACATTTTAGTCGTATGAAGTTTAATGAAACGGGCCCCAGTTCCACAGACACACGACGGACACGTACATGTAGTACATGTAGTCCAAACACTATATGCCTCCCGGTTCTACCAAGGCCCCGGGGGCATAAAATGGAACTGTACAATATCTGTATTGTTTGTTTATTGGTGTTTAACGGCCTATCAACAGCTAAGGTCATGTAAGGCCGGGCAAATGTTGTAACCTGCTGCATTGGGGGGGAAAATCAAAATCAGAACGGATTATTTACATAGAGAAAAAATATATTCAGCCCTGAAATTAGAATAACCTGACCTGGTTCCAGGTCCATACAATGTATGATCAGATATCCCCGAGATCAGCCTGTGTAGCCTGTCTGGTAAGGATGAATCCTGATCATAGTGGAAATTGTAACCAAATTATCTCCCCTGTTGATTACAGTCCATGATAGTAAATACCAGAAACTAGAAAATGTGTTCATATAACAGGGATGCCCCACCTACTGCTTTGATAAACAAGCTTAAACCAGGGAAATAACTTAAATATTGCAATTGCAGGTCAAGGTCACATAAAGCTCATTTGCTACACAATGGGTTGTGGTGCACATCACTGGCTCATGATAGTGTGCAAGTATGGTGGCGCTGTAGGCCTGATACTATTGAAGATACAAGCTCAAACAAAAACTTTAACCCTTACTATGCGGAATTAAATTTTGTCGTCTGCTGGAAATGTTTTATTTTCAATATTTCTCGACAAAAACCTGGTTTTTGACAGCACATGAGAATCGTCTCCAGAGGGGATTCTCATGTGTTGTCAAAACCAGTTTTTTGTTAAGAATTAAAGCAAAAATGAAAAACAGCAGACGGCAATTTCCGTCAACAGCGTAGGAAGGGTTAACCTTGTGACGGATGGACAAGGGTAACACTAAATGCCCCCTACACTATAGTGGTGCGGCATAAACAAATCCTGGATTCAGAAATATGCAGGTGTGCAGACTGATCAGGGTCTACATCAATGAGGGTCTACACCGATCACAAACATCATAAAGTCCCTTTTATCATGTGCAGATACAAATATTATCTATGCCACATACTGGAACCCAGTTGGTTTATTTCAATCCGGTCATGAATTCACATATGTGAAAATATACAAAATTTACAATAATTTCCGTAAATGCCATCAAAATTGACAAGATTTTCAGAGTACGGTACATGCATACATGCACTCTGAAAATTTTGTAAATTTTTGACTTTATTTATGAAAAATATTGTAAATTTTATAAACGTTTGTTTATTGGGGTTTAACGGCCTATCAACAGCTAAGGTCATTTAAGAGTATTTAATGAAATTATGCAGATGTCCAAAGGTACAAAATCTCATGGCGTGTCTCACATGTGACTGGCAAAATGGGGTTTATAAATGTAACCTTTGTGACCAGTATATACACAGGTCAGTCAGCCCACATAGCTGATCGAAGCCTGTAAAAGCAAACAGTACCGTATACATGTATATCCAAATTGGGCTACACCAGTGTGTTTGTTTATTGGTGTTTAACGGCCTATCAACAGCTAAGATCATGTAAGGCCGGGCAAACTGGTTCGATCCCATTTTAACCTGCTGCATTGGGGGGAAAATCCAAAAATCAGAACAGAATATTTACATCGAGAACAAATATATTCAGCCCTGAAATTAGAATAACCTGACCTGGTGCCAGGTCCATACCACAGCAGTCACTTGGCCCCTTCCCCTAAAATAGGATTACGAATATCGTAATACTCACATAAGGGGTATAACCAGATTCAACTGTCACATACAAAATGCCAAAGACGTATGTGAGGGCCAAACCAGTAGCCGATTTCATCAACATTGCAAAGTATACTTTCCTAGCAAAGTATTCTTTGAGGGAGCAATCATTGATTTTCCCCGAAATGCATTATTTCATATAGAACTAACAACTGCATATATTTGATGATTAAAAGTATGCAGAATTATTATACTGAATTTATTACATTATCACAGCCAAATTGGCTGTGATAATGTAATAAATTCAGTATAATAAAAATTAACAAATTTATCATAAAAATTGAAAATGTCTCCCTCAAAGTATACTTTGCTAGATAAGTATACTTTGCAATGTTGGTGAAATAGGCTACTGGTCTCCAGTCGGGATTCTGGTAAGGATGAACCCTGATCGTTAAATTACCCATCGCGTGCTCCCACCTGCCACCCACCTACACGAGTGTGATTCACAGACGAGGCGCCAGACTGGTTACAAAGGCCATAAACCAAATTACTCGCATTACAATCATGAGAGAATTAACCCTCACTACGCTGCAGACGGAAAATGTCATCGGCTGTTTTTCATTTTGTCTTAATTCTTAACACAAAAAAAATGTTTTGCCAGCACACGAGAAGATTCTCGTGCGCTGTCAAAACGGGTTTTTGTCCAGAAGTATTGAAAATGAAACATTTTCAAATTTAACTCCGAGTAGTAAGGGTTAAAACACACAGGTAATCGGTACATTTTCAAACTATGGTGCTGTGCCTATGCAATAACTATAATCTTGTATTGATTTAATATGACGTTTATTGATATCGTCGAGTCACTTCATAAGAAACTCGGCATAGCCTTGTTTCTTATGAAATCAGCAAACTCACTTAATAAAGATCATAGTAAATCATCACTCGTGTAAGATCATCTATTTATCCCGTCAACACAGTGCATATGTGCCGTGAAACACGGTGCCTTGAAACATTTTTGATATCCAGTCAATACAATTTTTGCATTTTACAGCCATTTGTAGGTGTTGACGGGATAAATAGAATAGTAGGTTAGTGCCGTGAATGGGAAAAATATCTGGCGCGGCACGGAAACGGGATGTGCTCAGCAGAGCCTCGCCCATCCCGTTTCCTGAGCCTTGCCAGATATTTTTTCCCATTCACGGCACTAACCTACTATTCTCTATCTATTTTCCTTATTTCTGAACCAAAGTATATGTTGTGACATATACGGCGAGATGGTTCAAATGAGTGGTCACAACATATACTTCTGATGAGAAATAAAGAAATGCTTGAGCCTTGCCGGATATTTTTTCCCATTCACGGCACTAACCTACTATTCTCTATCTAATACATGCCACCCTCATGATATAACAAGCCACACTGAATGTGATTGATGAAAACCCCTTTATCGGTACAAAAAGATCAATGTCGACAACGTTTTCTTGCTTCTTATCCAAAGCGTATGTTGTGACCACTTATTCGACGTGGCGGTTCAAATGGTCATCATAAGTTCATAACATAAAGTTTCGACAGAAAATAATAAAAATATTTAGAATTTTCCGTAGCGAGTCTTCACCATATAAAGGGTTATTTAGTTATGTGTAGTTAATAATACACCCACGACTAGAAGGACTGCATTTAAATGTACAACAAAACTTGGCAATCTATAAATACGATGTATTCATCGTTATCCCTAAGCTAATCCCCTCACTGGCGGCTTTCATAATAATAAAAAATAACATTTTTGCCTTACAAACACGGTGAACGCACGTCCTCGGTGACCTTGACCGTGGGTGGTCAGACGCAGGTCATATGCAAAACAAACACTAGACACACATTGTGGTCAAATATTATCAAAATTGGCGAAGCAGTTCATGAGTTATTGAAAAATGAAAGGTATTACTAAAGTATGCACGTACGTACGCACATAGACTAACACTATATCCCCTCTTGAAGGGGATAATTAAATGTACAACAAAATTTTGCAATCTATAAATACAATGTATACCAGTGTCCCATATACCCGCGGGTTCCATGTACTCGCGGTAAACACTAAATCTGGCATAAATAAACAACCACGCCACCTATCGGTTGTTTATGCAATATATTTATGTAATTGTTTACATGTCATATTTTATGATAGTCGCCCCACCCCGCTAAACTTGTATATTTGTATTACATACAACCTCTATATTGTGCCACAATAATAGACAAACAACTCCTGAAAAAATATGCATATCCCCGGGGCGTTTATTAGAAAAACTACAGCTTTTTTAAAGAATTTGATTTGATTCACTGGTGTTTAACAGCCTATCAACAGATAAGGTAATTTAAAACCGAATAACCAGATTCAACTCTCATATACAGGAGAGACGTACCTAAGGGTCAAACCAGGTCTCCGGTCAGGATTCCAGTAAGGATGAATCCCGATCGTTAAATTACCCATCGCATGCAACCAACCAACTCGCCACACTATTTTTTAAAGAAACTAAAGGTTCAAATAAAAAATAGCATATGTTGTCTGATTTTTAATGAAATTCAAATTCTACATACATCCTTTTTAGTACATGTTAAATATTCACTCCATGAATAAAATGTAGCTGCAGTATAAAAACGTTACACTGGTTCAATAACGAACTATTATGCTGATTCAAACATTAACCCTTAGTGATCTGCTGGTAATTCATATTTTGTCTTTTCTCTCAGTAAAAACATGGCGTGGCAGCATTTTAGAATCATTTCCAGCTAAAGTGCTGCCAAACCAAGTTTTTGATGAGAAAAATGGAGAAAAACAATTATTTTGCAGACGACACAAATTAATTCAGCATTGTAAGAGTTAAACAGGGCACAATCTGAAAATAGTGCAGAGCTGTTTCATCCGGATATACATCTACACTCATTGCTTAACCCAGGCATGGGAAATTTAGACCGCTACTCACAACAATTGTCGTCTGCTGTTGCTTTTATATGTTGCCTTATTTCTCAATAAAAACATGGTTTGACAGCACTTCAGAATCATTTCCAATGGAAATGATTCTAAAGTGTTGTCAAAGCATGTTGTAAATTATTCTAAAGTACATGTACTGTCAAAGCATGTTTTTGATGATAAAAATGGAAAATAGATAAAATAAACAGCAGACGACAAAAAATTAACACTAAGCAGAGACCGAGCTCAGCATGCAGATCTGTTACAGTACATACAGTGACCAGTAACTGACCGATATCCGACAAGTCCAGGCTTTTATCAGGTAACCCGCTGTGCATTGACAAAATACAATGTTGTTTTGAATTTATGAAAGTCGAAAAAATCAGTTTTATGGCTCCATATAATTTTCAAATGATAACTGATTGTAAAGTTTTACATACATTCAACAACAAGGTCATATACATGTACAAATGGGATATAACTCAATTTTTTATGCAACAGAAATGTTATTTTAATATCATTTTGTTTGTTTGTTTATTAGTGTTTAACGGCCTATCAACAGCTAAGGTCATGTAAGGGCGGGCAAACAGGTTCGATCCCATTTTAACCTGCTGCATTGGGGGGAAAATCCCAAAATCAGAATCAAATATTTACATCGAGAACAAATATATTCGGCCCTGAAATTAGAATAACCTGACCTGGTGCCAGGTCCATACCACACCAAGTCACTTGGCCCCTTCCCCTAATATGGGATTACGAATATCGTAATAATCACATAAGGGATATAACCAGATTCAACTGTCACATACAAAATGCCAAAGACGTATATGAGGGCCAAACCAGGTCTCCAGTCGGGATTCCGGTAAGGATGAACCCCGATCGTTAAATTACCCATCGCGTGCTCACACCTGCCACCCACAATATCATTTTGTACATGTACAGTAACACATATAAGTTTGGAGCACTCTTTTATTATTCCTTTTATTGAATATTGGCATTTGCATGTGTATTAAAACTCGTAGTACACTAGAGTAATAAATAAACAAACATGTCTGCTACAGAAAATGTGTTTGGTGACCAATACTGTGTCCATACATGATTCTGTACTTATGCAATGAATATAATGTAACATCTGTGTTGATTTTATATGACGTTTTATTAACCCTTACACCGCTATCTTAATTTGTTATCGTCTGCTGTTTATTTTCCATTTTTATCATCAAAAACATGCTTTGACAGCACTTTACTATAATTTACAACATGCTTTGCAAGCACTTCAGAATCATTTCCATTGGAAAAACATGTTTTTATTGAGAAATAAGGCAAGATATAAAAGCAACAGCAGACGACAATTGTTGTGAGTAGCGGTCTAAGGGTCAACCACTACACCACAACCTATGTAGACAAATCAGCATCCATTCACTGTTTGCAATGGTCCGGTGCATGACAGTTTTAGAATGATTCTAATCCGTTGTCACTGTAACTGTCACTGAAGAGCGATATAAAAGCAACAGCAGACGACAATTGTTGTGTTTAGTGGTTCGTTGACTGATTTCACAAGAAAGTCGTCGCCAAGTTTCTTATAAAAATCAATAAACTTGATTAATAAACAACATATTGAATCAACACTCGTGTAAGATCCTCTATATAAACACACATGTACCACAGAATCTGGCCCACTCTATGTACAAGGAACACATACAAAATACCCACCATTGTATACGAGCCGTATTCTCACAAAAGGGGTCGTATTGTAGTTACATTACGCAACTAAATTACATGCATCATCGAAGCAGAAACTTTTGTAATCATGAACAGACATAATATTTAGAGATGTTATAGACATAAATATGTTATAAACATATGTGGCTATGACTTGAGAAATGTTTGTTTGATTGTTTTATTGGTGTTTAAATGCCTATCAACAGCTAAGGTCATGTAAGGCCGGGCAAACGGGTTCGATCCCGTTTTAACCTGCTGCATTGGGGGGAAAATCCCAAAATCAGAACGGAAGATTAACATCGAGAAAAAATATATCCAGCCCTGAGATTAGAATAACCTGACCTGGTGCCAGGTCCATACCGCACCAAAGTCACTTCGAATAGGATTACGAATAATCATAACACTCACATAAGGAGTATAACCAGATTCAGCTGTCGCATACAAACTGCCAAAGACGTATGTGAGGGCCAAAGCAGATCTCCATTCGGAATTCCGTTAAGGATGAACCCCGATCGTTAAATTACCCATCACATACTCCCACCTGCCTTTTGTCAGAATACAGTGATTATAACATATGAATAGCAAACGCATGGCTACATGTTGACTAGGTATACACATAAGCAAATATTACACAAGAACAGGAGCACTCTCAAGCTATAACGGTATTGTACATATACATGTGTTCATATTCACGGACTGAGATTTGAGACAACCAGGGAGCCGTTTCACTAAACTGTGTACGACTAAAATGTTTGTAAGTGCAAAATTATGATAGTCTGTAAATTTCACATTAACAATGTTTTCTTGTATTAAACAATTATTGGATTTACATTTATTGAGCATAGGCTGCATATGCAGCCTATGCTCAATAAATATAAATCCATCAATTGCAATTTCCAGACGATCCTAAATTTGCACCGACAAACATTTTAGTCGTACAAAGTTTAGTGAAACTGGCCCCAGGCTTATTGTCATTGCGATGACTGTATACCCCGCGTAGTCTGATCAGGGTCTACACGGTTTGCCATTGTCAGCAATTCATTATCATCCTGCGAACAATGCGGATTAGGCCATAAAAGGTACTTTGGTTTTTGGTGTTTGCACAATGTCAATGTGTCAATGTGACGCTGGAGGGCATATTTTTTTATATTAACCCTTAGACCGCTACTCACAACAATTGTCGTCTGCTGTTGCTTTTATATCTTGCCTTATTTCTCAATAAAAACAGGCTTTGACAGCACTTCAGAATCATTTCCAATGGAAATGATTCTGAAGTGCTGTAAAAGCATGTTGTAAATTATTCTAAATTGCTGTCAAAGCATGTTTTTGATGATAAAAATGGAAAATAGAAAATAAACAGCAGACGACAAAAAAAATAAGATAGCGATCCAAGGGTTAATATTTTTGTATTAGATCCTCAGCTCGGATGCATTTTGTGTCAATTTTACATGTGGTTCACATATATGTTCTATAAAGTTACTATATGTGTCAATTTTACATGTGGTTCACATATAATTATGTTCTATATAGTTACTATAACCTTTTTAGATGTGAAAAATCACCAGATTTTCGTCAGACATGATTGCATTTAACATATTTTTTCATTTATTCATGGTAGTGGTTTTAATCAAACATGCGGAAAATTTGCAATATGTTTTTATTTGTCCATGACGATGAAAATCTCTGACTGCAGAGCTCCAGTTAAGGAATTAGTAATTGAGTATTGTCACTCCATCATTTCTGAAGCAATTTGGTATTTCACAATTTTAATTGGGTAAAATATAATCACACTACTGTTTACACGTCTGAATATTTTGCTTCGAAATGAAAACATGTCTTGGCATTTCATTAGAATTGTCTCCTTGGAAAAATATGCAATATTTGTGGTCTGTTTATTGTTTTATGCAGCACGATAAAGGTACCACAACATTTTAATTGCTTTTTGATACTCGCTACTTCCGATTTCAATTGTGTTTTTGGCAATTTTAATTGGGTATTTAAGCAAATACGCAGCTTATCTGGAGCTCTGGACTCGCAGAGATTTTTCTGAGAATACAAAGTACAATTTATGGCCTTCCTATCGTTCAGTAGGAGTGCGAGGACTGATCAGGGTCTCCACTGATGAGAAGGGAAATAAGCCTGACTTTGTCAGATCCTGACCCAATTCTACATGCAAGTCCCATGAGAAAAAATGTTGATCTCATATTCTGTATTTTATCTATGGGAATGGGGGCCCAACTCGGAAGCGAACAGTGTAGGTCCTGATCAGACTGTGCAGGCTAATTAGGACCTACACTGTTCACAAACTTTAATAGACCACCTTTATAATTATGTGAACAACATATATTTGATGTAAATGGAAAATATGTCATGATTAGCGTAGTGGACTAGAAAATAACACACAGGTGCCAAGTCTGTTAACAATACTGTACTATTCGCAAAAACAGACCACCTTATGTGAACAGCAGATCTTTGATGTAAATGGAAAATATGTCATGATTAACGCAGTCGACTAGAAAATAACATTAAACACACAGGTACCACGTTCAATAAACAATACTGCACTGGTCGCCACCTTGTAATGATGTGAACAGTGTATTGTTGATGTAAATGGAAACTTTGTCATGATTAGCGTAGTCGATTAGAAAATAACATAAACACACAGGTACCAAGTTTGATAAACAATACTGCACTGGTTGCCAACTCAATAGACCACCTTTTGTAATGATGTGAACAGCGTATTGTTGATGTAAATGGAAACTTTGTCATGATTAGTGTAGTCGACTAGAAAATAACATAAACAAACAGGAACCAAGTCCGATAAACACTGAAAATCCAACGAGAGAAAATGAGCAGGGGCTCCCGGATACCCCCGGCCACCACCTGGACCGACAAATAGAAACATTACACGTACATGCCCACTCTGACAGTAGGTACACATTGTTCTTTATAGCAATTAAATAAGTGTATAATTGTGTCAATATTCCACCAGTTCTAAAAATTACGGGTGCCCGCTACACAGATATAATCATTTAGTAACATTTATTTGACTGATAGTGATGCGCGGTGGTATCAGGCTATTTTCATATGCAAATGAGAAGGTATGATATTTTTTAATTATTTATACTAATTAAATGTGTCGCCTGAAAAAATGATATTTTCGACACATTATAAAGTATGATCATTGCACATTTAAAAATAAATACAGAGAATAAATGGTAATGTCCGTTAACATATTAAGGAAACACGGTTATCGCCCCTGATATCAGTGTGGAAATTTACGTCTGATATAAAATGTATAATAATGCCAATTAATACGTGGGTTAATGGTGAATGTTTATTTTGCCAGAAAATATCTCCGATGTTGTCTCAAATATAAAGAATATTTTGTGCCCACTAAGTGGGCAAGTACCTTTACCGTTGGACTGACGGATGTACAAACGGACAGACGGAATTACGAAAACTATATACCCCTTGACATACTTTGTACGCCGGGGGTATAATAACATTTGCATTATATAGTCATACATTTAATAAGGAACATTAAGGTGATCCTTACAGCTTCAATGTCACATTTGTGTTGACTTAATATGACTTTTATTAAACTGTTATGAAATTATTAAACTTGTTTAATAAACGAGGCTGTGACTGAAAAATATGGCTTATTGGTTGTGTGACCAGTGTAGCTCCTGATCTAATAGCCTGTATCCTACATCTATATTGCTTGTTAGAAGCATGACGAGTGTTTCATTGATGGAATGGCGAACAGTGCAGATCCTGATCAGACTGTGCGGATGCACAGGCTGATCTGGATCTACACCAGTCGCAAAACCCATAAGCCCCAATTCTCCAGTGACAGCTAGAAAAATCGGAGTAACTCACCTCGTGCGTAAGATCCTCTATATGTAAATACCGTTTATCGAGAAAAATACAATCTAAGCAATCAGCATTTTGTCTATACTGTCTATGACAATGCCTCGCAGTCTCGGAGACTAGGGGATAAAATATATACATGTACTGAGACCAAGATCATGAGACAACGAGCAACATCTCCGAAAAAATAGACTTCATAGTAAAAACATCAGAAACAATAAAGCATACATGTATGAAATGCAGAATAAAAACAGTTCAAAGCACATTTTACTAGAGAAAGTGAGCAGGTGCTCACGTATATCCCCGGCCGCCACCTGGACCAACAAACAAAAACGCGGAAGGACAAACGGACGGAAGGACGAGCGGAATTACGAAAACTATACTTCGTATGCCGGGGGTATACATAGTCAATACATGGGCAGTAAGGGATATAATAATAATAATATATGAATACATAGATCTAAACAGATCTGCAGGCAATCGGTCAGTGTGTATTTGATCAATATGCAGCTAAGAACCAGACGTCCATTTCAATAAATGTTGCATGATCAATTTTTTTGCACGAAGATGTTTACGATTATGTTTCCGCAGCCACAAAGTCGACTCGAGACACCTATATGCACAGTTGGTTTAACTCTTCGAATACTGGAAACTAAAATTGTCTTCTGTTTTTGCTTCATAGCTGGTTTTTATTCTCCATAAAAACATGGTTTGTCAGCACTTCAGAATCATTTCCATTGGAAAAGATTCAGAAGTGCTGCCAAACTATGTTTTTGCTGCTAAAAATGGAAATTGAAAAATAAACAGCAGACGACAAAATTTAATTCAGCATAAAGTTTAAACATGTTATTTGAATATTGATTACAAGTTCGGCATCAATGAAAAGCAAGTATATGTAGAATTTAATACAAGTGAATAACTCCATTAATTATTGCCAACATCAGTTGTCGAAGCAAAAGTCATTTTAAATTTTAGTTTTGCACTTACAGACTCACATACAAAGTTTAGAAAAACTTCCCCCCATAACGGGATAATTATGGCATATCCCCGCTGGCGTCCGGCTCGTTGATTGTCACGATACTTTTCTCCAGTCGTGTTGCCTGGATCCCCTTCTTGGCCGTGTCCCGCACGTAACTGATCAGCCCGTCTTTCTTGATGTCCAACGTCAGCACCTGTCAAGATAGTTGATACTAATTGTAGATTTTATAATTCGCCCTACTGTCTATTAAAGCCAATCGCTGACCAATGTCACTTTCCACTTATTTAACCCCAATGTTACATACTACCAGATTTTACTAGACATTATATTTGTAAAACATGGATATGCCCCTGTGGTATACCAGAGCTCCAGATAAGGTGCGTATTGGCGTATTTTACGCTCTTATTTTAGCTGAATACGCATTGATTATCCAAAGTGGGAGTACAAAATACGCACAACAATGTGAAAATACGCATTGATTTTCAAATTGAGTAGTGAAAATACTGTCATAAAGTTGAAATTTCACTTAGTTGAGCTGCAAAAAGCTAACCCTAACCCCTAACCCTTTTTGCAGCTCAAATAAGTAAAATGTTTATATTTGTTATATTTCTTTATCATTTGTTCCCGATGTAGTAATGAAGAAAATCAATAATCCATTTGTAAAAGTAAAATACGCAATGATTTTGAAATAAGGGGGTATAGTACGCTTTAGACACAAAGCTTATCTGGAGCTCAGTAGCCGATTTCATCAACATTGCAAAGTATACTTATCTAGCAAAGTATACTTTGAGGGAGTAATCATTTATTTTCCCCGAAATGCATTATTTCATATAGAACTAACGACAGCATATATTTGATGATTAAATGTATGCAGATTTATTATACTGAATTTATTACATTATCACAGCCAAAATGGCTGTGATAATGTAATAAATTCAGCATAATAAAAAATAATAAATTTATCCTAAAATTGAAAATTTCTCCCTCAAAGTATACTTTGCTAGAAAAGTATACTTTGCAATGTTGATGAAATAGGCTACTGGTATAGTGGACTGTAACTGGAGACTCGTACAAACTTTTCCAATTAACAAAGTGGCTAAGTGGAGACATTTCAAAGGTGACAAATGTCAAAGTCATGTTGACGGTGGCGCGAGTGTGTGACAAATGTTCAGGTGATTCAAGTGCCCAAGTATCGAAGCAATCCTTTGCTATATGAAGATATTAAATGTTGGAGAAACTCTTACAAACTTTTTGACGTAACAAAATGGCCAATTTTTTTACATAAACGACTCCGAAAGTAGACAAAAAATTCAGAGCTTTTAATTAGATTTTGTTTGTCAATTTTCGACGTCATTTATAGAAAATATACCGGTAACTGATTTTCAAAATAAATATCAATAAGAAGGGAAATATGTGCAGAGACAAGTTCATATGCAAAACTGAACACGGTATATCAACCCTCTCATATTGAGCCGTCTGATCAGGATCTGCACTTTTTCAAGTAATTTTTAAATTTTTAGAACAAGAAACACCCCCCCCCCTTTTTACAATTGGACTAGTCTGAAAATCATGTTGTTTTGATTGGATTGGTCGGAAAATGAACACCACAGTCCATTCCAGTTATTTAGGGTTGAAAGGGTAAATTCAGAATTTGGATTTAGTGAATTTACAGATCATTGTGCATAAAAAGTGGCTAACCACGGTGATGCTGATTAATGATAATTCTGATTCAGAGAATTATTGGAACTGAATTTCGAAATAATACACGAGTATCGTTATCACTGAGCTCATCCCTTGGTGTAACGTTGTCTGAGAAAAATGTAATAATGCCATAAAACAAGAGGTCCAAATGGGCCTGTATCGCTCACCTGAAATTAGTATCCCCATTTTAAAGTAAATCAAAAACAGCATGGACGGTTGTTTATATACCAAGTTCCATCAAAAAAATTTATGGACATTTCGGTGGCCATCTTGGATGACGTGATCATTCGATTTTGACAAAACATGCTCCAGAGTGATAGTCTTCTCGATACCTTCAAATTAATATGACATGGCCATTTGACTTTGAATTTGACCCTCACTTGACCCGTGCGGAGCCCTACCAATTTTTATCCTGGGGTAAACATTTTAACAAATCTGAAACGGCACTGACTATAGATCATTCCTGCCAAGTTTCGACGAAATCGGTTGAAATTTCTTTGAGAATTTGACATAATTTTCTCTGGTTGCCATCTTGGATTATGTAACGACCTCCATTTTAACAAATATGGAAAGGCTTCACTCACGCACCATAACTGTGAAGTTTGACCAGCATCGGCCAAGCGGTTCACGAGTAGAAGACGTTTGAAATCTATATTAACAGGATAATCTTTCGGCGGCTATCTTGGATGACTTAATCATCCGATTTCGACAAAAAAATTAAATCATATTGAAATTTGACCCCTCTTGAACCAGGCCCGTCCATTTTTGATCCCGGGGTCATCATTTTAACAAATCTGAAAGAGCATTGACAATCAATCATTCCTGTCAAGTTTCGTCGACATCGGTCTGGCGGGTTCGTAAGAAGATTTTTTAAGAATTTGATCTGTTTTTCTATGGCAGCCATCTTGGATATGCGACCATGTCCATTTTAACAAATCTGAAAAGGAGTAACACATAGACCATCACCGTGAACATCAGCCAAGCGGTTCAGAAGAAGAAGAGGTCGGAAAAGTGTTGACAGACAACAGATGAAAAGGGTAACAATAGCTCACTAGAGCCTTCAGCTGGGCAGCATAGTGCCACTAAATTTTGGCATGGTGCAACCAAATTGGGCATTGCATGGCACCATGCTAAAAGTTGCCAGGTTAAACGCTATCATAATTGTCAAGATGCTGATTATAGAAACTACAATACCTGGCCGCTACGTGTGACGCCGATGATGCCCTGGGTCTCCATATTGAGGGT
Organism: Conchocele bisecta; assembly: GCA_029237695.1. Classification (NCBI taxonomy): domain Eukaryota; kingdom Metazoa; phylum Mollusca; class Bivalvia; order Lucinida; family Thyasiridae; genus Conchocele; species Conchocele bisecta. Next base: position 83,983,605 of record CM055277.1, read on the forward strand.
GGAGGTAAATATGATGTCCAGGGAGATTCGTGTACAGCAGATACACGACGACGTGTCCATATCACATAGGTAGAGGTAGCCATATTTTGTCAGCATGAACAGGAGGCTGAATTCACTCGAAACCTGGAAATATATGGCACAATTTCAGGGCCCATGACATATAGCACTTTGGTTTTAACATAATTCTTACATTTCAGCCAGTAGTTTACACAAATATAACGTTTACACCACTCCCGTGTTTACTATATATGAAGAAGTAATGTCGCAAGTAGCAAGTCAGCAGGGGCTCACGGATACCCCCGGCCGCCGCCTGGTTTGACAAACAAATAGTATCTAAGTCATTTGGTGACATTCATGGGCATGAAGCTGCATGGGTGGGTTATTGAATGAAAATATGAATGATGAAGAAGAAGTTACAAGTCAATACGACTGACGGTTGCAGAGATAATGGGTACCCAACCTTACACAAATCCTATGGATGGACGGATGGGCCTACATTACACATCCATTGTTTTCAAACAAAAGAATGACCACCTAAGAAACAAGTCTTAAGTGGTTACGGAATAAGCTGCATTGTTTTCTTTTGTCTTGCGCCACACCTCCAACCACTTATGCCATCTGTATAGACCAGTCTTATAAATAGGTTACCGATTGTGGAGTTCCTTTACAACTTCTGGGGCAGCCTTTACCTGAGAATTGGTGGGTTTTGTTGGTTTGGCATAACGTTGCTTCGTTTCAACTAAGCAGCATGATGTAAAGCCAACAAATTCCATCTGATAATGCCAACATGAAATGAGACGAGCCATCTGATTTTTGTTTTACCTTAATAGAAGATGTGTGATTTTTCAGGAAAAATATTTACAGAAACATTGATATTTCTGCAAATGACGTCAACGTTGATGAAATTGGAATAGAATTTGCTCTGAACATTTCATCAAGTTCCAACATCATTTATGGAAAATATCGTAAATTTTGTAAATATTTTTCATGAGCTATCGAAAATCTTCTTAGGTACAAAATCATGTGGCTTGTCTAAAATATGCCCCGTTTATGGCTGGCCTCGTTATTGATTATAGAAGGAAGGCAATTCTGAGGCCTGGCCTTATAGAAGGAAGGCAATTCTGAGGCCGGGCCTGGATGGCATTTCAACCAGCCTGTGTGTCCTTACATGTAACGCCACGGGAAAGTCATAGTGTTCTTCATCGTCGAAGTACTGGATGTGGTCGTACGTGTTACGTGGCGCGAAGTTACCCTGCTTGTACGGCCCCAGTTCTATCATGTGCACCTGTAATAAATGGGCCCTCGAATTAGAAAATGGACCGTGCAATGTGTGCACCAATTGCTCCGATACTACACTTCATCAGGTAATTCACTGTGCAATATTGACTCAATACACACGGAGTGACAACAACAAAGTGTCGTATCCAACATCGACAGGTACACACATCTGTAGCCTATTTCACCAACATTGTGAAGTATACTTATCTAGCAAAGTATACTTATCTAGCAAAGTATACTTATCTAGCAAAGTATACTTATCTAGCAAAGTATACTTTGAGGCAGAAATTTTCAATTTAAGGATAAATTTATTAATTTTTATTATACTGAATTTATTACATTATCACAGCCAAAATGGCTGTGATAATGTAATAAATTCAGTATAATAATTCTGCATACTTTTAATCATCAAATATATGCAGTCGTTAGTTCTTTATGAAATAATGCATTTCGGGAAAAATAAATGATTACTCCCTCAAAGTATACTTTGCTAGAAAAGTATACTTTGCAATTTTGATGAAATCGGCTACTGGTCACAACTCTTGATATCACAGGGCCAGCTTGGAAACTTTCGGAATTTCTAGACCAGCCTCGAAATTCCTGTGAATTTGATATCGAGACACTAGCCGGTTATTCTCTATTTATCAGGTAACCTGCCCTGTGTTGACCGAATACGTACTGACTGAGAACATATTGTTGTGTCAGGCATTGACCTGATACAATTGATTGACATTCCATTTGTTGGATGACATCACATGACGTTACCGAATGACGTCAGTGTAATGACGCAACGTAAACAAGTCCGCGTTCTGTCCATAGATAACAACGTCATATGTGGTCATTTCGAGCATAAAACGTTACCAGATAAATAGAATACCAGGCTACTGTCTTTTGATATCAAGTTTATCAGGCTCGGCTCGGCAACGGTAGGAATTCCTCGGCAAGCCTCGGATATTCCTACGCGTTTCCCAGGCTTGCCTGATAAACTTGATATCAAAAGACACTAGCCTGGTATTCTCTATTTACACATATTTCTATGGAAACTATTCAACATTTACAGTAATTTATGTCGTCCCAAACACTGTGGAGAAAGACAAACAACAATGACTAACAACAACAAGCGCACCTTGCCGTGGTGCTGGACGTCGTGCCAGGTGGCACACAGGACAGTGGTCGGGGCGCCATTACCCGCGTACTAGTAGGTGGCGAAACAGATAGTGTTTATCAGCGAGGCTTGGAAACATGTAGGAAATCCGAGGCTTGCCTACCTTTTCCCAGCAAATCCTGATAAATCTGATGTCAAAATACCCTAGGATGACATTCTATTTATCAGACATCAAGTACTAACAACAAGAGCATCGAAAACAACAAGGACTAGCACACCTTGCCATGATGTTGGACGTCGCGTGAGGCGACACACAGGATAGTGGACGCGGCACCGTTACCCGCGAACTGATAGGTGGCGAAACAGATGGCGTGGCTGCTGATACACTGGGTGATGTCTTCCTCTGTGTTGTACAACTGGGTCAGCCCCGATATCTTCTCATCCTGCAATATATCACATTATTTCCTTGATTATCCACAAGAAGAAGGAGTAACAACAACAACAAGACAGCTGACACGCTGGGTGATGTCTTTCTCTGGATCAACCCCTATATCGTCTCTTCTTGGATTATTTTGTACAAGAAAAATAAAATATTTTTGGAAATAATTCATCAGGGTTTAAACCATAAAGTAAAGCATGTGATGGAATTGTGGAGAATTAAACAGAAATATGATGGAGATTAACACTTACAATGCTGAATTAAATGTTGTCGCCTGCGGTTTATTTTTTATTTTCTGATTTTTTTTTGTGGAAACATATTTTGACAATTCAAATTCATCCAAGCACTGACAAAATATGTTTTTGCTGAGGAAAAAGAGAAATACGAAAAAACAGCCGACAACAATTTTCGGTTCACATCTTTTAAGGGTTAATGTCTCTCATCCTGGAAGATATTGTATGAATAGAGGCATTACTGGAGATTTATCGGGGTATGCAGTAAAGCAAATTATGAAGGCATTGCTGTGAATGATACTGAACTGAATTTAGAAAGACTTATGTTGCATTAAGTTTTCATATTTTTGAAGATAGAGGGAGGGACGGACAGATACAGACTACGACATTGAGAGTATAGCATTAGTATAAGCCACCCCGACAACATTGTACATTTTGAACGGCGAAGTGATGTTACCTCGGGCATGGGAAAAAAAGAATGGGTTTAACTTCGCAGCGATAGCTAAGGTCATTTAGGAACGGGACCTCAGTTTCAAGTCTCATCCGAAGGACCAGTGGAATGGAAATACTATGAAAATATTTTTAACCCTTACTACGCTGAATTAAATGTTGTCGTCTGCTGGAAATGTTTTATTTTCAATATTTCTCGACAAAAACCTGGTTTTCACAGCACATGAGAATCGTCTCCAGTGGAGAAGATTCTCATGTGCTGTCAAAACCAGGTTTTTGTTAAGAATTAAAGCAAAAATGAAAAACAGCAGACGGAAATTTCCGTCAACAGCGTAGGAAGGGTTAATGCTGAAAGTAAGGTTTCAACCCACAACCTCTCGTATCTTGGCCACAACCTATCCCGGCATGGGAAATAAATCATCAAATTGTACATTTTGAATGTGCGAGCACCGTTACCTCGGGCATGAGTCCAGTAATGGCGACCCAGGAGAGGCTGGGGTCGGCCTTGTAGCTTGTAATCTCACAGAAGGCCAGCCGACTGTGACGCAGAAACACCATCTCAGGGTGGCTCTCCTCTGTACAAGGCAAAAATCGTTATAACTAGATTTGTCAGCAAGTGTAAGTATTACAGACTACACACCGAGTGGGCCCAGGCGACCCCTAAATGTGAAATGAGAAGCAGATTCGAGCAAGGAAACAGAAAGTATAAGGCATTTACCCAAGCGTTAAGGTTTAGTGATGGACGGACAACCTGACTCCAGTATACCCGCCCACAACTCGTGGCGTGGGGTATACAAACGTAATATTGGCATAGTGAAAACAATTGGGGTTCTCGGTAATCAGGGGAACTCACTGGGTAAACCAAAGCAGTGTCATTACAGTGTCTAGCTCAATGACATAACACATGCATCCGATCAGACTTCTACCCATGGCCGTTGCATCAACACTTCAACGTGCCCACCACTTCGCTATTGTGGTTCAACTCAATCCTTGGACCCGGAAAGCTTGAATGAGTCTCAGCAGATCAGCCCCTAGCTTTGTGTTTGTTTGTTTATTGGGGTTTGACAGCCTATCAACAGCTAAGGTCATTTAAGGCCGGGTCAATGAGTTTAGTGCTAAATCCCATATATTACCGGTACAAATGGTGGGAACATCCCAAAATCAGAACTGAATATTTACAATAAAAAAAATATATATTCAGCCCTGAAATCAGAATAATCCTGATCTGATAACAGGTCCTCGTCACACCAGAATCACTTGGTTCCCTCACAAAAGCAGTATGATCAGTAATAATCTTACTACTTTTATTAATGGGCAATAACCCAATTCAACTCCCTGGTAACAAAAGAGCCAAAGATAACTAGAAAATGAGTTCATAGAACACGGATGCCCTACATATCGGTTTGATAATAAATGAGGCAAAATTCCAAGTCCAAAAAGGGAGATAATCCATGACCAGAGGGTTGAACCAAAAATCGAAATTAACTTTGCGCATCTACTCATCATAAGGAAGATACAACCAAGTTTCAGGTCTGTAGCTGTTACAGTTTAAAAGTTTTACGAGTTACAAGGCAAAATTACCAAATCCATGACCGGGGGGTCGAATCAAAATACAAAATAAACTTTGCGCATCTACTCATCATAAAGAAGCTACATAGCAAGTTTCAGGTGCGTAGCTATTAGGGTTTAACAGTTTTACGACTTACAAACCAAAATTGGAAAATTGGAAGTCGAAAATGGGGAGATAATCCATGACCTCGGGGGTCGAATAAAAAATTGAAATAAACTTTGCGTATCTACTCATCATGAGGAAGCTACATACCAAGTTTCAGGTATGTAGCTAGTACGGTTTAAATGTTTTACGACTTACAAGGTTGGTGATGGACGGACGGACGGCAGGACCGACAGGACCGACAGATGGACAAGGGTAACACTAAATGCCCCCTCCACAATCGTGGTGGGGCATAAAAACGTACCTGAGGGCGTAACCAGGCAAATCGCGATTCCTATAAGGAGGAACCCCTACCGTAAATTTACGCCATCACGTTCGCCCGACCAACCACCCACGAAAGACCGTCAATTAGAAATGGTTAAAAGGTATGTTGTGATATATGGCAGGCACACATTGGCAGCTTGTGTTCCTATTTGAGTGTGACTTGAGAAGTTTGGTTTATGGCATCTGCTACACGCAGATGCCATAAACCAAACTTCTCAAGTCATAATTTGCCAACAGCATAATAAGGAGCTACATATGTGGCTGTAACTGGAAAAAGTGAAAGTGAATAAGTTTAACGTCCCAGGAATAGGTAAGGTCATATAGGGACGGCACCATGGTTTAAAGTCTTATCCGACAAACCAGTGGGATGGAAATACTATGCAAGTATTGTTCACACCTAGGATGAGGATTGAACTCGCAACCTCCAGGATTGAAGTCCAGTGCCATATCCCTAGACCTTGGCCCATGACTGGAAAAAAGGGGCTTATGGGTTATGTGACCAATGTAGCTCCTGACCAAATAGCACACTCCTATAATCTGATAATGATCTACATGTAGATAGCTTGTTAGAAGCATAACGGGTGTTTCATTGATGGAATGGCAAACAATGCAGATCCTGATGAGACTGTGCGGATGCACAGGCTGATCTGGATCTACACTGGTCGTAAAATCCATAAGCCCCATTTCTCCAGTCACAGCCAAACATCTCATTGGCTGAAACTTACTTCCTTTAAACAGCGTCCAATGGTAGATGGCCGTGTCGGTTACCATGGCGAGGATACTGGAGGTCAACCATGTCCAGTAACACACGGGGTCATGCATCTTGGTCTTGGTCACTAGAAGCTTCGTTTCGATGTTGAACACCTCAAACCTCTGGTCAGCTACAACAGACGTGTCATTAAGAGGTGTTTCTTTGATGGAATGGCGAAAGTCATAGAGGCACGACAGGTGTTTCATTGATGGAATGGTGAAGGTCATAGAAGCATGACAGGTGTTTCATTGATGGAATGGTGAATGTCATATAAGCATGACAGAAGCATGACATGTGTTTCATTGATGGAATCATGAATGTCATAGAAGCATGACAGGTGTTTCATTGATGGAATGGTGAATGTCATAGAAGCATGACAGGTGTTTCATTGATGGAATGGCGAATGTCATAGAAGCATGACAGGTGTTTCATTGATGGAATGGCGAATGTCATACAAGCAGGACGGGTGTTTCATTGATGGAATTGTGAATGTCATAGAAGCACGACAGGTGCTTCATTGATGGAATGACAAATGTCATACAAGCATGACAGGTGTTTCAATGATGGAATGGCGAATGTCATCTATTTCTATGGTCCTAAGGAACTGCCATATCAAAGTGGACTGTTGTATAATGACTTGAAGTCGACCCCAAATATTGTGCCTACTAAAACAAATTCTACCCCAATACAGTTATTGTGATAAACAAGTACAACCATACTAACCCTACATATTTGCACACTCTTTGTTGTTGGACACCATACATGTATACAGTGCTCCAGATAAGCAATTAGTAATTGAGTATTGTCACTCCATCATTTCTGAAGCAATTGGGTATTTCAAAATTTTAATTGGGTAAAATAAAATCACACTACTGTTTACACATCAACAGACAGCAATTATTGAATTGCTTGCTTCGAAATGAAAACATGTCTTGACATTTCATTAGAATTGTCTCCTTGGATATATTTGTGGTCTGTTTATTGTTTTCTGCAGCATGATAAAGGTACCATAAATTTGTATTGCTTTTTGATACTTGCTACTTCTGATTTAAAAAAAAAAATTTGGCAATTTTAATTGGGTATTTAAGCAAATATGCAGCTTATCTGGAGCTCTGTGTATATTTATACAAATTGTGGCCAAATATTTGGGCTCCAGATCCAGGCGGCGGCATGTCCCATATTAAATTGACCGAGTTTAGATAATGACCCATTTTTACGTAGAAAGATTCGATTATTTTTCTTATTTCTCACCCAAAGTGTATGATGTCACCACTCAGTTGAACCGTCTCATCAAGACGGTTCAACTGAGTGGTAACAACATACACTTTTGATGAGAAATCAAAAAGAATCTAGAAAAAAAAAGTATTTTAGAAAAATTGAAGATCATGTAGGTCTATTTACATTTGATAATCCATGCCCCTCTAGACCTACATCCTGGATCCATCCCTGATTATGTTAACCATGCAAAACAGTCACATTCATTATCTCCAAATCTCTTACTAGTAAGTCAAACTAATGATAACTCAAAGTCAAATCCTTGGTCCCAAGTGTATGTTTTCCTATAAAACTAACATTTTTGAAAACACAAAGTATTTTCCTCAGTTTCCTGGACTTAGAGAAAATGAGTGTAGACTGTAGTTACCTTTGAGGGCAATCACGGGTTCGGTGGGGTTCATGAGGACGGAGTCGGCACTTGTCTGGCCGGCGTACGAAATTGTGCCATCTTTGGGACTGAGGACAGTCACCTGGAGCAGAATACAAAATAATGATGGAAGCTGCATGGTGGCTTGAAGCCCTTCCTGCCTCAATATATGGTGAAACTCCACATAAATGTCACACATTCTGATTAGTGTCCTACAAATTCCGAGCTCAGTCGTAAAAGTTGATATTAAACAAAAAAAAAGAGACTAGCCTCGTATTAAATTAAAATGAGGAGTTCAATGATTTCATCGAAAGAAACTGTTTTGTTGTGTCATCATATAAACATCATCAACCTAATAAGGCGACCACCGGGGAGTGTCTCACCCACTAAACGAGGCGATCGCCACAAAGGTCGAGGTCACCAAGGTCAAGGTAACACAAATGACACTGGGCGGATAGCCATCAAAGTGAGTAAGGAAGCTATTGGTAACGGATCAAGAGATAGTCAACATTTGGATGTACAACCAAAATTATTGACATGAAGGTCAAGGTTCACTATGGACACGGTCACTCGAATGAGACACTGGGTGGATAGCCATCAATGTGAGGAAGCAGTATGTATTGATGAAGTTTGGTAAAGGATCTGACTACGGATCAGGAGGTATTCAACATTTGCATGTGTGTACAAAAATATTGACACAAAGGTTAAGGTCACCAAGGTGAAAGTCAATATCACCCGAATGACAGTGGGTGGATAGCCATCAATGTGAGAATTTAGAAAGCTATTGATGAAATTTGGTAATGATCCGACTAACGGATCAAGAGATATGGGAAATTTGGCTACGGTGATGGTACAGACACTGATGTCGCCAGAATTGTGACCACTATGTCTCACTCTCCACTATCATGGGTGAGACAAAATCTTAACAAAAATAGTTTTTTCATCAGGATTGACCATGTCACATTGTCAATGTCTGACACAACAATTTGTTATCAGTCGGTGTGTATTTAGTCATAATCTTTCAGGCAAGGCTAGGAAACAGTATCCGGACAAAAAAACCTTGGACTTTATAACCCCCTTCTTGTAAAAATAACCACAAGGATTTCACCACCTTCATGATTTTTACAGGGTGGACAAAACCCGCTTCATCGATTTTACAAGGTGGACATAACCCCCTTCTCCGTTTTTAAAGGGTGGACAAAACCGCTTCGCTGGTGTAAGAATGAAGACAGCCTGTTCTTTCATGAAGTGATCATAGAAAAATATTCATATGTAACAATCAGCCAACTGGGGCAGTCTCTAAATTGATTACAGTAATTAAACAATTGGCAACACGAAATTGGGACATTGCCAGAAGAAAATTACCTTATGATGTGTGTGGCCAGCATAGCCACTGATCAGCCTGCACATGAACGCAGTCTGATCAGCAATTACACTGGCCATAATTAAACTTAAACCCTTTTATTGGGCCCATTGGATATCAAGATGAGCCATCTCATCAGGATCTGCACTTTTTGCAAGTAATTTTCATATTTGTTTGAAAACATTTTTTTTTATAAAATTATGGACCGATCTAAAAATCATGTGACGATTGAAATGGTCGGAAAATTAACACATCACAGTCCATTCCTTTTATTTAGGGTTGAAACAGTCAATACAGTGAAAATGAATAGCAGTACTGTATCAACTGTCTAGGCTGGTGTTAATGGTGTAGTAATATATTTCCTTGTACAGTAGCACACCACAAGTATGTTGATCACAGTAATTACTTTTGCACATGTGAACTGGTAGACAGGGCTGCATGGCTGATCATAGACAAGTTTACCTGGGCCATCATCTCACAAAACAAGGCTTTATTCTCCATTACCAACCAGTGTAGATCCTGATCAGCCTGCACTGATATTATAAAGCTTTGTTTGGTGGATTCATAATGGATGGTTTGAATTCTGATTGGCGACCAGTGCAGACCCTGATCAGACTGCAGAGTGTATGCTCAGACTTGTCTGGGTCTTAACTGACCACGTGGACCGATTTTTAGACTTAATGTTTTCTTGTCCAATTGAATAAGATCAAATCTTTCATATTATAAACAGGTCTTATTCAAACAAGCCTTTTTTTGGCCAGTCTAGATCACAATCTGCTAGGCCATTCTTGTAGCCTGATAAATGTGTATGTGACTGCAGAAATGGGGCTTATGGGATTTGTGACCAGTGTACCTCCTGCTCAAAGAGCACTCATGTCGCCTGATGACGATCAATATTGCTTGTTAGAAGCAGGACAGGTGTTCCATTGATGGAATGACGAACAGTGCAGATCCTGATCAGACTGTGTGGATGCACAGGTTGATCTGGATCTACACTGGTTGCAAAATATGTAAGCCTCATTTGTCCAGTTACAGCCACAAATATATATTCTGTTTCTTTAAATCATGACAGACTAAATGGCTAACAGTGCAGAATCTGATCAGCCTGCGCATTCACAGTCTGATCAGAGTCTGCACTGTTGACCACTCGGGGTCCATGCTGGTTGCAATGACCGGGAGCCCATTCCTCTAGTCACAACCATATTGGATACCTGACCAGTGGACGAGTCTGATCAAATACATAGCATCCTGTTTATAGTTTACCTGGTTCGCTACATATGTATTACTGATGGTTCGTTGACTAGTAAACAGAGTAGACCCTGATCAGACAGCATACATTTTCAGGCTCGTCTGAATGGTTGCAAAAATTCATTTAAGCATCGTTTTGACAGATCTTAATTTTGACATTGGGAACATATGGAAGTCTTAAATATTCTATACTTAACTCTTTGCATACTGGGAAAATTGTGGGCTATAAATAGTTCAAAAATAGCAGATGACAATTCATTATATTTTCTTTTATTTGTCACTATAAATATAATGAATGTGTTTTGGAATTTCATTAGAATTGAGTCCGAATGAAATTCCAAGACATATTTAGAGAGTGAGAAATAAGACACAAAAGTTGTAATTTGTTGGATGTTATTTCCACCGTTAGCATGTTAAGATCTGACCCAAAATTTCCGAGTACCATGGTGTGTTTATTATGTAAGTTTTGCATAAAAATATATTAATTTCCGAAGATAAATAGAATCTTATGTTACTTCCGGGTTTCTTTGAAGTTTGCTGCGTTTTACAATTATTATATTGTTGTTTCTTTTTTTTTATAAGTATCACTTTTTAGTTTGTCTTCATTTAGTTACTTTGTTTAATAATTTTTGTGTGTACCGGTAAGTTTTTCCAATTCCGACATTACTTGTTTTATTTTATAACTTTAAAACTGTTGTGGTTACACATTAGTATCTAGGTTTTTGATTGGCTGTTGCTGTTTGTGGTTTTGACGGGGTATATATTCTAAAAATATTTGCGCCGCTCTCACAGGTTTTGTTCCAGAGAAGTGACATGACGAGAATTTTGTTTATTTCCGAGTACCATGGAGACATGTACAGTAAAATTATGTAGTTGTTATTTATATTTCACATGTTTTACTCTATCTTTGGATAGATATCGTACCATGCATCGTTTGCCCTCCTCCTGCGATGATTTCTTCCCATGTCTTATTGCTATCCACCTGTCCGAGGTCAAGGTCACCCTTGACCATGTGACTTGATCCAGCGGTATACCCACATGTGTTAGCTGAAATGTATCGTATGAAGAATTACAACAACAAACACGTCGTGATTGTGGTCACAGTGTTTGGCATCCTTACTAGTTTATATATATATGTACATGTATATATCCATGCTGATGTAAACCTGAAGAAAGCCAAACCCTGTATATGTGGCTGTGACTTGAGAAATGGGGCCTATGGGATTTGTGACATGTATACATGTAGCTCCTGATCAAATACTTAGTAGCAGACTCCTGTAGCCTGATAATGATCTATATTGCCTGCTAGATGCATGGCGGGAGCTTCATTGATGGAATTGCGAATAGTGCAGATGCACAGGCTGATCTGGATCTACATTGGTCACAAAAACCACAAGCCCAATTTCTCTAGTCACAGATACACTGTAACACACATGTACATACACACCATTAATGGCAACCTTTTCAGATGATAGGCCCATATTTCAGAACTACTACTTACATGCATATTGAAATAACCCACAAGTTATTTTATTGTATGTAAAAATATGTTAATTTGATAATTTATCACTGTTTTTGAAAATTCCACAGGAAAATGTCACTTTACAAGAGTAAGCCAACATGTATATCAAGGCAGTCATGAAGTCACGACTACTCGATTTGTTACTTGTTTGACGACTGTTGTTACAGTTTTCTGACTCGTGTAAACAAATTTGACTTTCTGAAAACACTTGCCTTCAGATGACCACATGAATAATAATAATAATAATTGGTGTGTGCGAAGCCAGGTACACTTACTCCAGTGTTCTGCCATAAAACCAGGGCGGGATCAAATTTGACATGTACTTATTTGGAAATACTGTAATAAACATGTAACATTCGGGCACCATCTTTTACATTTAAACATCTGTGTCGGCCAGGTAGATCACACCGCCGCAGTAAGTTCTTTGACAAATTATTAATGTCTGCTGACTGGGTGGTTAATACAGTGAAGATCAGGATCAGACAGCGCACAAGTAAAGAGTGATCTTGCCAGGTATTATCTTCACTGATCGTATTAACCGGAAGCAGGTCAAAACGCCCCCAAGTCAAATCGCCCCCAAGTCAAAACGCCCCCATTTTAGTCAAAACGCCCCCATCTTTGGTCAAAACACCCCCATCTTTGGTCAAAACACCCCCAAAAAACACCCCCATAATTTTATTTTTGTTAAATACGATTTTATTTTGTCATAATTAATTGTATTTGTATTCGTACAGTAATTCAGTGGACATGTATGAACCTTTTGAACATGATAAACACGTCCGTTTTTTTCAGGGTTGGCCGGGAAATACCGGGGGCAGGAATTCCCGGCGGGAAATACCGGTAGGAATTCCCGGTATTTCCCGTCCCAGGAAATACTCCCCAAAGTTGGAAATACGGGGAAATATGAATTTTTATGTTATTATTTGATAATTAAAGATATTTAAATTAAGTTTTAGGCTCAGTAATAGTTAATTAAACAATCAACAACTTAATAATTATATATAGGGGTTAATTACAATGTATAGATCTGTTTCATTCCCAACTAGGGGTACTCATCAGGTGGAATATTTGGCAACCATGACATTTATATTTTGGTTGTATTATTTTTTTGTAAATTACTTCTTCATTTTTTAGGAAGCATCTGAGTGTCTGCTAGATACAATTCACAAGGATAACATCATCATGATCAGACTATATGTTTAAACAACAGGCTGTTAATTGTCAACCTTCTCCCACACTAATATTCGGTATCAAGAAATGAGAATAAATGATCTTAGCATGCATGATGTGCATACATATAAGTGTGAACACAGGTGCCTATCAACGGGATAATAATAACACAGAACACGCACAAACACACACACGTCAATACATAATTACATCATTTAATCATGTAATCATCCTTTAATCATGCTAATAAGAAATACAATAACAAAATCAACTGATGTATTATGCAATAATTAACATTGAACACTCAAAATACACTCAAAAATACACATACGCAAAGAAAACACAAATTTACACATGAAGAAATAATTTAGAAATTATACAATAATATCGTCGTCATAATTCTTCCCGTACATACATTCTTCGTACACAACGCGTACCTAAAATGAAAATAGTATAGTAAAACACCCATAAAAAACACCAGAATAAGTTAATTATTTGACAATAAACATTTGAAGATGGGTGCGTTTTGACCAAATAGGGGGTGTTTTTGACCAAAATGGGGGTGTTTTGACTAATTGATGGGGGTGTTTTGACCAATTCGGGGGCGTTTTGACTGGGGGGCGATTTGACTGTAAATCGTATTAACCGATCAAAGCAATAAGTATATGTTGTGTTTTTCAGATCATGGCCTGGTTGAATGCATGCAACTCTGCAAAAGTTCCCGTACCGCCCCTACACGTCTGTTAAAGATGATACAGGAGTTTTTGCAGAACTACATGGGAATCATAATTAAATAATTGGATAGACAAAGTATTTATTTGATTATCACCACAGAATCTAAATGTTGTTGAAAATGAGAAATTATTTAAAACAAGCAAGGACCCCAGATAGATGCTTGACGGAATATGCAATGGTCCGAAACGTGCATGGTCCGAATCGCATATGGTCCGAACAGGTACGTTAGAGGCTAGAGCTGTTGAAATTAGTTATAAACTAATCACCTGAATCAGTTCATTTATAGTAACAGGTGGCCCTTTCCCGGCCATTATATATGTAAAATCATTGCAGTTTATTCATCGATAGGCAGATCTATGCAACATGTCGAAACGGGGCTTGATTTTACAATAAATCCAGCACAACCTCAGCTTCAGCAACTTTTCTTCCGGGTTTCTCATGAACCGGAAGCAAATTATTTTATGACTCTTCATTTGGAGGTAAAATTCACCCTCCATGAATTTCAACTTCCGGTTGCAAAACTTTTGGAAATTTTGAGTTTTCTAATATTTTCGTCATACAGATTGTATAGACGCATGAACAACAGTGTATATAGAGAGTAACGTGTGTCGTTGAACATATAGACCAAGATGTCACGTCAGGTGAAACAACCAACCGGACAGAAAAGACTGACCAACGTTGCTGTGATCAGACTGAAGAAAGGAGGAAAACGTTTTGAGATTGCCAGTTATCCAAACAAAGTTCTTGCTTGGAGAAATAAAGTGTGCGTCTCAATAATTGTGTGTAGCATATTTTCAATGTATGGTAATCAAGGGCGGATTCAGGGGGGGGACCCGGCGTGCATAAAATTCGCCGAGTAAAGATTTTGTACAAGTTACAAGGCACGTTTCTACGTTGGCATTGTGAATTTATTGTTTATTGTTTTTTTTGGCTCCAAAATGCACCAGAACGCAGGAAATGCGATGTAGATTTTAAAAAAATTCGGCCCCCGGACCCCCCTAGCGCGTTCGATAATATAGCCAACCCTTACCCCAAGGTCAAGGTCACAAACTTGGCACATTCATAAACTTAACGTTGGGGTAAATGTCGTTCGATAATATAGCCAACCCTTACCCCAAGGTCAAGGTCACAAACTTGGCACATTCATAAACTTAACGTTGGGGTAAATGTCTTATAACATCTGTTTCCTTTCATTGAACACCTTGATATTTCATACATGCATTCCTCAGATGACCCTCTATCATACTGTCTTCATATTTCATACATGCATTGCCATTCATCTGATGACCCTCTATCATGCTGTAGCAAATCCACGATCCACCACCCAACCCTTACCCCTGTTTCCTTTCATGGCACGCCTTGATATTTCATACATGCATTCATCTGATGACCCTCTATCATGCTGTAGCAAATCCACGATCCACCACCCAACCCTTACCCCAAGGTCAAGGTCACAAACTTAGCATGTTCATAAACTTAACATTGGGGTAAATGTTGTGTAACTTCTGTTTCGTTACAGGGAACACTTTGATATTTCATACTTGCATTCATGTGATCCTCTATTGTGCTACAGCAAATCCATGACCCCCCCCCCCCCCCCCCACACCCCCTTTCCCCAAGATCAACATCATAAACTTAACGTTGGGAGTAAATGTCTTTTTATAACTTGTCTCTTTACAGGGAACGCCTTGAAATTTCATAAATGCATTCATCTGATGATACTCTATCGTGCTATAGCAAATCCATGACCTACCGCCCACCCCTTACCCCAGGGTCAATGTCAGAAACTTAGCACATTCATAAACTTAACGTTGGGGTAAATGTCTTATAACATCAGTTTCTTTTCATGGAACGCCTTGACATTTCATACATGCATTCCTCAGATGACCCTCTATCATGCTGTAGCAAATCCACAACCCACCACCCAACACTTACCCCTAGGTCAAGGTCAGAAACTTAGCATGTTCATAAACTTAACGTTGGGGTAAATGTTGTGTAACTTTTGTTTCTTTACAGGGAACGCTTTGATATTTCATACATGCATTAATCTGATGATCCTCTATTGTGCTACAGCAAATCCATGACCCCCCACCCCTTTCCTCAAGTGTGTTCATAAACTTAACGTTGGGTTAAATTTTGTTTTACTTCTGTTTTCAGGGAGCGCATTGATAATTCATACATGCATTCATCTTAATATGCTATATTATGCTATAGCAAACCCACAACCCACCTTGCACCACTGACCCCAATGTCAAGGTCCACCGCACACCCCTTAACCCAAGGTCAAGTTATATAATATTCATGTTTTTTTTATGCAACTGTGCCAAGTTTGAGTGAAGGCTGCCTACAGGCGAGCTTCGTTGTCTTCTGACAACTCTTGTTATTTACGTTTTAAGTAAGTTCAAATAAGTGGACCGCAATAGCCAAGTGGTGGGCACGTCGGACTGCTGATCCAACGGTCGTGGGTTCGAGCCTCACCGAAGGCGTGCGTTGTGTCCTTGGGCAAGACACTTTATCCACACTGCTTCAGTCCACCAAGCTACCGGCTATTTACCTGGAAATTGTTTGTACAGGTATTATATGAAATAAAGTATAATCTACATCTATAAGTCCCCAACATGGGTTTGAGATTAATGGAAGATAGATAAGTTTTTGTTTTACCATCAAATTCTGGATTGCTGAAATGCTTGAAAACTTGGTAGACTAATATACTAACCCAGTGATTTCATACTACAGAAATACCCTTTTTTATTTGTCATCAGATAATACTACACTGACATGGTAAATTCATGCCATTACTGCAAACTTTCAGTGAGAAAGATATAGATGAAGTTCTACAAACACACACCGTGTTCACAAATGTCTCAAAAGGAGAGGTGGCAAAAGTTGCGGACTTGAAGAAAATCTTTGGTACAGACAATCATACAGAAATTTGCCTGGAGGTAAGTTAGTATTCATAGGCTGAGCCGGCTCTACACTGGTCGCAAAACCCATAAGCCCCATTTCTCCAGTCACAGCCACATATGTGATCATTGTTGGTGCAGTGTGATATCATTTGCACTGCACAGTAGTTTACCTCCTAAATCACCAGAACAATACAACAGATATAGATTATTGTTATATATTTCCCGGGAATATGCAATTTAAGTTGTGTGTGTGCATTATTATTGCACAAAATATTCAAATGTTGATGGTTTCAATGAATTTACTATGTGTAGTTATACAGCAATTGAACAATTGAAATTCACTTATTTCAGCTGCAACAAGCAAACGGTGAGTTTTCAAATTTATTAGAACATGTTTGAAAATCAATGAGTGTTAATTTTAAAATTGTTGTGAGTATTTTGTACTCCCATTTTTGAAAATTCAGCAAAAAGAAATGTGCCTTATCTGGAACTGTGCCTGCATGCATTTTCAGGTTCTGGCCAAAGGTGAACTTCAGGTATCAGAGAAAGAGCGGCATGCCCAGCTGGAGTCAATGTTCCGTGACATCGCAACCATCGTCGCCGACAAATGCGTAAATCCCGACACTAACCGTCCGTACACCGTCACTCTCATTGAGAAAGCAATGAAAGATCTGCATTTTTCTGTAAAGCAGACAAGAAACACCAAACAACAGGTACGAGACAAGCCACATGATTTTGTACCTTAGAAAATGTGTGATCTTTCATTTACACTGGTCAGTAATGTTAGATCACAGTACGTAACTCATTATGCGGAGAAGGTGTGTATTTGTGCCCGGTTAGCTCACTCAGTTAGAGCGATGGTACGGTAACCACAGGCCCGTGGTCGGATATTCGTCTTTCTCACCCTGTGATATAAGCCCTATGTTCCAGTGACAGCCACAAATCTCCTTTACCTACATCCTAGATACTTCATTTTTGTCAATTAAGAATTTGGATTGTTAAAACAATATGAATAGAACAATTACATGTCAATTCCCATCTATATAAAAACTCCAATCAACCAGTCAATCATTCAATCAGTCTGTCAATAAATCTGTCTTTTAAGGCTCTGGACGTGATAAAGCAATTTACAGAGAAAGACGTCATTAAAATACAACGAGCATACATGAGGCTTCGACTCACAGTGCCAGGTAAATGTGCTCTTACTGGAGAAATGGGACTTATGAGACACGCCATGAGATTTTGTGCCTAAGAATATGTGCAATTAATATAATATATTTACGAAAACTGTGATATTTTCTGTAAATGACTTTGAAAGATGACAAAATCTTCAGAGCAAATGTGGAATTTGGCGCATTTGTCACGAAATTTTGTCAACTTTTGACATCATTTACGGAAAATATACTAAGTTTTTTAAGTATTATTGCATATCTTTTATGTGGTCAGTCTAGCTTCCGATCTGCTAGCACTCATGTAGCATAATCAGGATCTATAGTGTTTATTAGAAATGATATAAGGCTTAATAAAACTGCATATGTGCAGGCTGATCAGACTATACTTGTTGCTAATGTAACGAGCAATCATTTCTCCAGTTGCAACCACATATCAGTTCACTATGTTATTTATTTAACTTGGCCTTTAATTTATATCAATTGTATTGACACGAATCACAGGTAGTGGGACAGTAAACCTGTATAATTTTATCAATGATAATTATCATTTTAAACTATTATGTTGTGTTTTTCATTTCTCTTTTTTCTATAAATTTGTCATCTTGACGGTCAAATGAAGGGGTCACAACATATACGTTGATTATTAATAATACTTAACATAATACAATCATTATTAGGGCCCTGCCGAGTTTCACCCTGTCTGTCCGTCTGTTTATTCTTGGAAGTTTTTGCACCAGTTTCTCAAATCACCTATAGGGGCCCTATCAGGGATTCTGCTGGAGAAAAAAAAAATTGCCACTTTAAAAAAAAAATGTCAAACATGGCCAAAAACACAACATATTTTGATACATGATATTGGTTAGGCTACTGCATCGCATCGTCGACCTATGCACAATATCGCGAGAACCCGAGACCAAATCGCGAGGTGAAAACGTGAGATTCTATTGTATTCATTCTCGCGTTTTCGCCTGGCTATCTATTTTTTTCAATTTTTTTTTAATTTTTTTTTTTACCTTCTTTTTAAATTTTTTAACTGACCACTAACTTATTACAGGTAATTTATACAGCTAAATTATTACATTTACCTAAACTGTGTTGACAATATTGTGGCAGTATGTGGACCTGTGCAGATATATGTAGATAAATATAGGACTATTAAAAAAAATTCTCGGCTCCAGTAGCGAGCATTATTTTTTTATTTACATTCTATATTACATTTCCGTCAACTGTGTTGAAAATATTGTGGCATTATGTGCACCTGTGCAGATATATGTACATAAATATAGGACTATTAACAAATAATTCTGCGCTCCAGTAGCTTCACACATGCATAGACCCTAAAGGTGTGTCGCGCAAGAATGACAACTCTTGCATCACTAATTGTTTAGTTATCTCCCTTTGTCCGTCACCGATTTTGTCTCCGGAGCATAACTCGATCACCCTTTTTGCAAACTACTTGTGTATCTGGGGAGGGGAATACACATGCGCTTGTCGACAAGCGTCCATTTCTAGTTCTAAAGTGCTGTCAAAGCATTTTTTTGATATTAAAATTGGAAAATAGAAAATAAACAGCAGACGACAAAAAAAATAAGATAGCGGTCTAAGGGTTAAAATAAATAAGACGTGTCAGTTATTCTAAAGTGCTGTCAAAGCATTTTTTGATGATAAAAATGGAAAATAGAAAATAAACAGCAGACAACAACAAAAATTTTGCCTGCATGTGAGACATATTTATGTTGTTTGTTGTATAGGCAAGGAGGGACGGAAGTTGAGGACAAAAATCCGGAAAATCGCCAAGAAAGTCGAGCAAGAGGATATAGATGACGATCTGGAGATGGTTGGTTATGCTCGCACGTCTTCAGCCCCCATTCTTGCACTTAATCCTGACCCAGTCACAATTTTCAGTCGTCACAAATGTATCACTGAATCTTCCGAACTCGCGACTTTCAAGTGACCTTGATCTGCTTTTTAGCTCGACTATTCGAAGAATAAGTAGAGCTTATGTTGTCACCGTCACGCCTTGGTTAAGGTTTTTAGTCAAGCTCGTATATGGAATACTACTGGCCCTACACCCACCATACTTGGACAACTTCATCTCCTAGTGATGTACATCAATAACCCCTGATCTATATTTGACCTTGACCTACATTTCCTCTTGAATTACTTGGTTAATTCCCCTTGGTTAAGGTTTTTAGTCAACCTTGGTTAAGGTTTTTAGTCAAGCTTGTATATTCAATACTACTGGCCCTACACCCACCATACTTGGACAACTTCATCTCCTAGTGATGCACATCAATAACCCCTCATCTATATTTGACCTTCACCTACATTTCCTCTTGAATTACTTACTTAATTCCCCTTGGTTAAGGTTTTTAGTCGACCTTGGTTAAGCTTTTTACTCAAGCTTGTACATGGAATACTATTGTGCATACGGACACCATACTTGGACAACCTTTTCTCATAGTGATGTACATCAATAACCCTTGATCTGTATTTGACCTTGACCTACATTTCCTCTTGAATTACTTACTTAATTCTCTTTGGTTAAGGTTTTTAGTCAAGCTTGTAGATGGAATACTCATGGCCCTACACCAACCATACTTGGACAACTTCATCTCCTAGTGATGTACATCAACAACCCCTGACCTATATTTGACCTTGACCTACATTTAACCTTAAGTTACTTACTTAATTCCCCTTGGTTAAGGTTTTTAATAAACCTTGGTTAAGGTTTTTAGTCAAGCTTGTAGATGGAATACTATTGTGCATACAGACACCATACTTGGATAACTTTTTCTCATAGGTATGTACATCAATAACCCCTGACCTTTATTTGACCTTCACCTACATTTAACCTTGAATTACTTGGTTAATGTTTATAGTCAAGCTTGTATATGGAATACTTCTGGGCCTACATCAACCATACTTGGACAACTTCATCTCCTAGTGATGTACATCAATAATCCCTGACCTATATTTGACCTTGACCTACTTTTATCCTTGGATTACTTAGTTATCTCCCCTTGGTTACGGTTTTTACTCAAGCTTGTATATGGAATACTCCTGGGCCTACAGCAACCATACTTGGAAAACTTTATCTCCTAGTGATGTACATCAATAACCCCTGACCTATATCTGACATTGACCTACATTTAACCTTGAATTTCTTACTTAATTTCCCTTGGTTAATGTTTTTAGTCAACCTTGGTTAAGGTTTTTATGCAGGCCGCAGCCACCTTCTTTGTCAAGCTATGTGTACATCGACAACCCTCGTAGTCGAGCTATGCTGTTCTCCTACAGCTCTTGTTGGACATTTACTTAATAGCAATTTTACCCGAAATCTTGAAAAGTATGTCATTACTAATAGTCGGTCAATAGTGGAGCTATGCTGTTCTCTTCTTTTTTTTCTACATGTCTAAAACTATATTAAACCATCCTATCACCAAGCTGAAAACCTGTTTGATTTATTTAGTTAATTACTTATTTAATGGTGTTTAACTGCGTGTCTGCAGCTATGTCAATTAAGGCCGGGTTAGATCCCATATTTCACCTGCATGGTGAACTGAATATTACTTATGAATATGACTGTGATGGTTCAAATAGTGGTCACAACATATACTTTTGGTAAATATATTGTCAATAAAATTGTGTTTATTGCATAAACTGGTCTTTCACTGAATATTTAATAATAAAAAACGACAGTTTGACTGTCAGAGGAGAGCTGTAACATGTATGGTTACTCGACTGCCATTCGTTTGACACCGATCAGAGCCATGTTCAAACGTACACCGCATGCTGTTTGACCAGGGCTGTAGACAATGCTCATTTTAGGGGCCAATCCGACACCTACGTAATGCATGTATCTCATGACGTTACTAGAACGCGCCATTACGTCACCAGACCAGTTGACAACGGTTGCACCGAAATTTTGAAATTGATGCGGCTGCATCACGCGACGTGTACTGCGGCCCCGGAACATGTATGTGTAAATCAGCTGTTTGAATGGAGCAGATTATGAAAGTACCCAAAGTACTGCATATATGCTCAAATTGAATGATATTTCGGACAGAAATGTAACAATACTGTTCGACCATGCAGTCAGTAAACGTTCGTCGTGGAACTCTGGAACGGTTTGAACCTGCGGCCTACGGCCTTGGGGTTCAAACAGTTCCCTCATGGCACGACAAACGTTTACCCACGGCTGGACATTGTCAAACCTTATATTTGCCAGGTGGTGCTGATAGACCCAGGCTGTTTTCGGGAGATAGAGGAGCTGTTGCGACACGAGACGAAGGGCAAGGCCAACATAGAGGTCATCAGTCTCAAGGACATCGAGGAGGGCGACGAGCTGCTCGAATAATGCTCCGTGTAACCACATGGGGACCTACTTGAATGAGGCTGTGTAAACACATGTGGGCATATGTCTTAGATGATACGAGTTAATCAAACAAGATCTTGTATGGACCCTTTCACACCTAACTAACTGGAATGGACTTTTATGTTAATTTTCGGACCAATCCAATTGTTACAAAATGATTTTCAGACTAGTCCATTCATGAAAAGGGGGTGTTTTAGTTCTCAAACATGTGAAATTTTCTTGCAAAATGTGCAGATCCTCAGAAGACAAGAGCCAGCTCATCTGGATCTATACTGTTTGCCGTTACCACTGTACAGGTCTAGTGTTGAAAGGTTAACACATGGAAATCTATGTATTACAGTACAACCTACATGAATCGTAAAGACACAAAACTGGTTGTTGTTGAGAGGTGACTGTTGTAGGTAGGAAGGTTAAACATGGAGGGAACTGTCCATTTGGGATATAAAATAGTGGCTGTTATAGAGATGGTGTTGTTGTTTTAGAGAGGTGGCCGTTTTGCGGAGGTTCGACTGTAGTAGTTTTGGGTATGCCACTCTGCAAAAAGCAGAGTTACGTTGTCATCAATCTCCTACAGTGAATCAGATGTGATTCACACTTGAACTGTTAGTTACGTTACAGGGTACAGTTGTGTGTCTGCAACGAATGTCTTAGATGATATGTGGCTGTGACTGGAGAAATGGGGTGTATGGTTTTTGCGACCAATGTAGATCCAGATAAGCCTGTGCATCCGCACAGGCTAATCAGGATCTGCACTGTTCGTCAGTCCAGCAGTGATGATTAATAAAACATCCGGCTTGCTTCTAACAAGCCATATATATTGTTATCCGGCTACGTCAGTGTGATATTTGATCACGAGCTATACTGGTCACAAATGCCATAATCCCCATTGCTGCAGTCACAGCCACATACATATATGAGGTGCTCTAATGAGGCGTCGTGTAATCACATGTGAACCTATATGCCTTCGATGATATAAGTTACTGGAACGAGGCTATGTGTAAACACCACATGAACCAATATGGTGCGAGTCCCATCACGCATAATTGGGATTTATTGATTTAATAATTCCAGCACAAACATATTTACACAATTCCTTAACATTTGATTGGTCCATAGCAAGTCTCTGTCCAAAATTTATATCTCAGTAAACTCCATGCCGAACTAGTTTCCGTAACTGTCGGGCGCAGTTAAAATAATTCTTAAGAAAACGGAAAATAAACACATTTTCTTGATGAATTTATTTCAAATGCTGGAATTATAAGGAATGAATGGCCTTTTTGTTGAATTTATCGGGGATATAAACTTGGGAAAGTCGCGGGAATACTGGACGAGGCCTTCCCGCGTCCAGTATTCCCGCGACTTTTCCAAGTTTATACCCCGATAAATTCCACAAAAAGGCCATTCATTCCTATATTACACACCCGTGTAGCTCCTGATCAGCAAGCACAATCTTCCATCACTCAATTAAATAGTCACATGTTATCTGTGTCAATTTCACAAGTATAAAGGTCGTATTCACATTTAGTGTTCAAATATAGACCTGCAATATATCCAGGGAGTATATTTAACCCTTAGACCGCTACTCACAACAATTGTCGTCTGCTGTTGCTTTCATATCTTGCCTTACTTATCAATAAAAACATGGTTTGACAGCACTTCAGAATCATTTCCAATGGAAATGATTCTGAAGTGCTGTCAAAGCATGTTGTAAATTATTCTAAAGTACAGTCAAAGCATGTTTTTATGCCACCAGTCTCGAAGAGCCGGGTGGCATATTGTTTTTGGACCGTCCGTCTGTCCGTCCGTCACACTTTTCGTCCGTCACACTTTTCGGTTAACCACTTTGACACAGTTTCTCAAATATGCTGCAGGTGGCATCCGCGTTCGACAGACGCATTTCTTGTTGCTAATGAAAATGTAAAATAGAAAATAAACAGCAGACTACAAAAAAAATGAGATAGCGATCTAAGGGTTAAAATAAATAAGACGTGTCAATGCAATATTATGTACCCCCAAAAAACATTTCAGGGTGCACATAGTCGCCACCCTGTCCATATATTCGTCTGTCCGGGCAACCAAACGAGAGGAAGGGGCCATCGGGAGGAGCCTAACACAAAGAATCCTTGATTTATTCTGTGTGGCCCCTTATTCTATTCATAACAAGGGGCCATTTCTATTGTTCTAGAACAATGGAAATGGCCCCTTCCTCCATAGCGTTGGCACGTCCGTCTGTTTGCCTGTCCGTCCGCAATTTAAAGCTAAAGTCTTTTTCTACCAACTATCTCTTATGGTACCATAAGTCTGATTGGCTTGAAACTTCATATACTCAAGGTCAATGACTTTGAAATCTCAGTGTTGTTCATTTCTTGTTGTTACAGATTTTGTGCCTAAATGCAAGTTCAAATGAATTTCAATATTTTGGTAAAATTCGAGATAAATATTTGTTTGTTCAAGTAGCGGCCATGGGTACATGTGAACCCATGCTCATTTGCTCTTCGAATAGTTTTGTATTTGCCAAAAACTAGCATACAACAGTCAAATTATGGCCTAAACGTTAGTTCCCATGTAGCTACAATGTATTTACTATGCAAATGTGTGATGTGATTCCAATGTACTGCATGTCTACAGATATATAAATAATTACTGATTGCCATTTGCTGATTTTCCAAACATGTTTTGACAGTGCATGAGAATTGTCTCCATTGTATATGATTCTCATGCACAGCCAAAACAGGATTTTGTCTAGACAAATGAACATACAAAATAACCTACATACGACAACATTTTATTCAGCATTGTAACGGTCAAATATCAAGATCAAGACTTCTATGTTCTGATAGGAATTACGTATGTTTCAAGCTGGCTATAATAGTGTATAGAATTTAAGATTTATTATCCTGATTATATGGTGTTCTGCTAATCACCAGTGTTTAACCCTTACAATGCTGAATTAGATTTTGTTATCTGATGCTTATGTTTTATTTGCCATTATACTCATGAAAAACATGCTTTGACAGTACTTTAGAATCATTTCCATTGGAAATGATTCTAAAGTGCTGTCAAACCATGTTTTTTCTGAGAAAGAATACAAAATATGAAACAACAGCAGACGACATTTTCTGTTCCCGCCTTTTAAGGGTTAGTGTTAGTGATACGCCTGTGTTGGCAATGTGCCCAATGTGTGCCCAATGTATTTGCATTTGTCAAGGTCATACAAAATTAATTGGTAGATTCTGAAATTTTTGAAATAAAATAGGGCATGCCCGCCCCCCTATGCGTTAGCAATGGGGGCATATTACTTTGCTCTTGGGGTTATGTCGAAAAGATGTTAAGAGTTTCTCCATCATAACCAATATTACTGGATGGATTAATTTAATATTCACACACTTGATATATATGGACATAAGGGACACTCACACAATCATGAACATGACATTGACTTTTCTGACCGTCACACGGCCGTCTTTACAATCATGAATGCCAAGGGGGGGCAATCCATGTTTTACAAACATAATGTCCAGTTTCTTATTATTTTGAAATTTATGTAAAACTAGTTTAAAAACACAGAATAATTCCTATATGGCTTGAAAATACATACACATTCATTAATAGTTTGGTAATTTATTTTACTGGTTGGTGATGTTGAGAATCTGCAAATCAATTTTCTGTGGCCGAATGTGTTCAATGGAATTTTGTGTAATAATTAAACCTGTTATTTGTATAAAAATGTATATTAAATAATTGTACAGGACAACAGTTTTTGACTTGTAGCCTATCCCAGCTGCAGGATGTACTTTGGTTCTCAGCTACCACCGTATAAGAAAAGTTCCAGCGCGTCAGAGCTTTTTATTGTCAGGGAAAAATAAAAACGTATTGTAAATTCACTGTCAAAAACACTACCATGCAAACATATGTTAAATCCAATCATGTTCAACAGAATTATGGTAATTTTTCACATCTAAATGGCTAAAATCTAAAATAATCTGCCCTCCCAACTTTCCGAAAACTTTGCCCGATAACCAAAGGATGTTTTTATGGCCTTAATGTGGAGATGGTTATTGTACCGTGCAGTAGGCATGGGTTGTGGGCTAGGGGTTAGAACACTGGACTTCCAAACTGGAGGTTGTGGGTTCACCTATATGGTTCACCTCGCCTAGTACTTTCATAGTATTTCCATCCCACTGGTCTGTCGGGTGAGACTTTAAACTGTGGTCCCGTCTCTATATGACTTTAGCTGTTGCTGGGACATTAAACCCTTTCACTTTCACTGTTGTACACTGCAGCAACACCTGTCTAAATCGGGCACCCAGAAAACATCAATGGGTTTCATTCTGTTGGCTTTCACTGCAAATTACTAGTATGTGGCTGTAATTGGAGAAATGGGGATTATGGGATTTGTGACCAGTGTAGCTCTAGATCAAATATAGAGAATAGTAGGTTAGTGCTCTGAATAGGAAAAATATCTGGTAAGGCTTAAGAAACGGGATGGTCGAGGCTCTGCCGAGCACATCCCGTTTCCGTGCTGCGCCAGATACTTTTCCCATTCACGGCACTAACCTACTATTCTATTTATCCCGTCAACACCTACAAATGGCTTTAAAATGCAAAAACAATAACCCCAGCCACCGCACATATTCATATGCAGTGATTAGGTCGTATTGACAGGATATCAAAAAAGTGTCACGGCACCATGTTTCACGGAACATACGCACTGTGTTGACGGGATAAAGCACATTCCTGTAGCCCGATAACGATCTATATTGCTTGTCAGAAGCATAACGACTGTTTCATTGATGGAATGGCGAACAGTGCAGATCCTGAAATCCAGTCAAAGCCATGTATATATAGACAGAATACCAGGCTAGTGTCTTTTGATATAAAGTATATCAGACAAGGCTAGGAAACGCGTAGGAATTCCTACCGTTTCCGAACCGAGCCCGATACACTTGATATCAAAAGACAGTAGCCTGGTATTCTATTTATCAGGTAACGTTTTATGCTCGAAAATGACCACAGATGACGTCGTTATCGATGGACAGAATGCGGATTTGTTTACGTTGCGTCATTACACCGACGTCATTCAGTAACGTCACATGATGTCATATGACCAATGGAACGTCAGTTTTCACTTTGTTGTAACGCGGATGTTTCTATCAGGTCAATGCCTGATACAACAATATGTTATCAGGCGGTACATATTCGGTCAATACAGGGCAGGTTACCTGATGTATGTAATGCTACTGTCTGTCTATGATTGTAAATCAGGCAAACATTATATACCATGCTCCTATACCAGAATTACAGTGTAACCTCACCAAACAGGACACCCTGGGGACTTCCTAGGGTGTCCAGTTTAGAGAGGTTTCACTGTATACAGATGTTATGCCAGATTCTCTTAATCTTTCATTCGTCTCTTGTACGACAGAAATGTGTGCGTATCTTTACAGTAAATTCATCAATATCATTATTTAGCTCAATGGTGCTGAAAGTTTGTAATTTCAGTGTTGAATGTATAGTACTCCCCCCCCCCCCCCCCCGTACCAGTGCATTCCCATCTGTATATGACCTTGTTGTTGAACGCATGTAAAACCACAAACAATCTCCTCATACAGTTACATCCCCACCTGTGTATGATCTTGCTGTATCCCCAATTAATCGATTCTCAAAAGTTCCCACCTGGTATATGCTGTCCCCAATAATCCATTCTCTAAAAAGTGTATTCCCACCGTGTATGATCTGCTGTATCCCCAATTAACCCATTTCTATAAAAGTTTACCTTCCTGTGTATGATCTTGCTGATTCCCCCAATTAATCCATCTTAAAATGGTATTCCCACCTGTGTATGAACGCTGTATCCCAATTAATCCATTCTCTATAAAAGTGTATTCCCACCTGTGTATGAACTCGCTGTATCCAATATCCCCAATTCTCTATAAAAGTGTATTCCCACCTGTGTATGTAACTCGCTGTATCCCCATTATTCATTCTCTAAAAGTGTTCCCACCGTAAGATAACTCGCACCCCAATTAATTCTTCTCTAAAAGTGTATTCCCCCTGTGTATGAACTCGCTGTATCCCCAATTATCCACATAAGTGTATTCCCACCTGTGTATGAATCGCTGATCCCCAATTAATTCCATTGTCTATAAAAGTGTATTCCCACCTGTGTATGAACTCGCTGTATCCCCAATTAATCCATTCTCTATAAAAGTGTATCCCACCTGTGTTGAACTCCGCTGTATCCCCATATCATGTCTATATAAAAGTGTATTCCCACCTGTGTATGAACTCGCTGTATCCCCAATTAACATTATCTCCTATATTTGTGTTAATCCATTCTCTAAAAGTGTATTCCCACCTGTGTATGAACTCGCTGTATCCCAATTAATTCCAATCATGTGTCTATAAAAGTAAAAGTGATTCCCACCTGTGTATGAACTCGCTGTATCCCCAATTAATTATTCTCTATAAAAGTGTATTCCCACCTGTATGAACCGCTGTGAATTCTTTCTGTATCCCCAGAATACCCCAATTCATTCTCTATAAAAGTGTATTCCCACCTGTGTATGAACTCGCTGTATCCCCAATTAATCCATTGTCTATAAAAGTGTATTCCCACCTGTGTATGAACTCGCTGTATCCCCAATTAATCCATTGTCTATAAAAGTGTATTCCCACCTGTGTATGAACTCGCTGTATCCCCAATTAATCTCTATAAAAGTATTCCCCCTGTGTATGATCTGCTGATCCCCAATTAATTCATTGCTCTATAAAAGTGTATTCCCACCTGTGTATGAACTCGCTGTATCCCCAATTAATTCATTCTCTATAAAAGTGTATTCCCACCTGTGTGTGATCTTGCTGTATCCCAAATTAATTCATTCTCTATAAAAGTGTTCCCACCTGATATCTTGCTGTATCCCCAATTAATCCATTGTCTATAAAAGTGTATTCCCACCTGTGTATGATCTGCTGTATCCCCAATTAATCCATTGTCTATAAAAGTGTATTCCCACCTGTGTATGAACTCGCTGTATCCCCAATTAATTCATTCTCTATAAAAGTGTATTCCCACCTGTGTATGATCTTGCTGTATCCCCAATTAATCCATTGTCATAAAAGTGTATCCCACTGTATATCTCGCTGTATCCCCAATTAATCCATTCTCTGTAAAAGTTTATTCCCACCTGTATGACTTGCGTATCCCCAATTAATTCATTCTCTATAAAATGTTCCCACCTGTATGAACCGCTGTGTATATTCTCGACCTGTATCAATAATTAACATTCTCTATAAAAGTGTATTCCCACCTGTGTATGATCTTGCTGTATCCCCAATTAATCCATTCTCTATAAAAGTGTATTCCCACCTGTGTATGATCTTGCTGTATCCCCAATTAATCCATTCTCTATAAAATGTTTATCCCACCTGTATGATCTTGCTGTATCCCCAATTATTCCATCCTCTAAAAGTGTATTCCCACCTGGTATACTTCGCAATGTATCATAATTCCATATCTAATAAATCCAAAGTGTATTCACCTGTGTATGATCTGCTGTATCCCCCAATATACATTGTCTATAAAATATTCCCACCTGTGTATGATCTTGCTGATTCCCCAATTAATCCATTCTCTATAAAAGTGTATTCCCACCTGTGTATGATCTTGCTGTATCCCCAATTAATCCATTCTCTATAAAAGTGTATTCCCACCGGTGTATGATCTTGCTGTATCCCCCAATTAATCCATTGTCTATAAAAGTTTATTCCCACCTGTGTATGATCTTGCTGATTCCCCAATTAATCCATTCTCTATAAAAGTGTATTCCCACCTGTGTATGATCTTGCTGTATCCCCAATTAATCCATTGTCTATAAAAGTGTATTCCCACCGGTGTATGATCTTGCTGTATCCCCCAATTAATCCATTGTCTATAAAAGTGTATTCCCACCTGTGTATGATCTTGCTGTATCCCCAATTAATCCATTGTCTATAAAAGTGTATTCCCACCGGTGTATGATCTTGCTGTATCCCCCAATTAATCCATTGTCTATAAAAGTTTATTCCCACCTGTGTATGATCTTGCTGATTCCCCAATTAATCCATTCTATATGTATTCCCACCTGTGTATGATCTTGCTGTATCCCCAATTAATCCATTGTCTATAAAAGTGTATTCCCACCTGTGTATGATCTCGCTGTATACCCAATTAATCTATTGTCTATAAATGTGTATTCCCACCGGTGTATGATCTTGCTGTATCCCCAATTAATCCATTGTCTATAAAAGTGTATTCCCACCTGTGTATGAACTCGCTGTATCCCCAATTAATCCATTCTCTATAAAAGTGTATTCCCACCTGTGTATGATCTTGCTGATTCCCCAATTAATTCATTCTCTATAAAAGTGTATTCCCACCTGTGTATGAACTCGCTGTATCCCCAATTAATCCATCTATAAAAGTTTATTCCCACCTGTGATGCTTGTGTCCCAATTAACCATTCTCTATAAAAGTGTATTCCCACCTTGTGTATGATCTTGCTGTATTCCTCCCCAATAATCCAATTATCATTCTCTATAAAAGTGTATTCCCACCTGTGTATGATCTTGCTGTATCCCCAATTAATCCATTGTCTATAAAAGTGTATTCCCACCTGTGTATGATCTCGCTGTATCCCCAATTAATCCCCAATTAATCATGTCTATGAGTGTATTCCCAACCTGTGTATGTAGATCTCGCTGTATCCCCAATTAATCCATTCTTCTGTGTATAGTGTATTCCCACCTGTGTATATCTTGCTGTATCCCCAATATCCATTGTACCTATAAAAGTGTAATTCACATAAAGTGTATGATCTATGTCTTGTATCCCCAATTAATCCTAAAATTGTCTTATAAAATCGTGTATTCCACGTGGTATATGATGCTGTAGCCCCTTAATCCCCAATTATCCATTGTCTATAGTGTATCCCAATTACCTGTGTATGATTCCACCTGCTGATCTCTGTATCCAATTAATCCATCTATAAAAGTGTATTCCCACCTGTGTATGATCTCGCTGTATCCCCAATTAACCCATTCTCTATAAAAGTGTATTCCCACCTGTGTATGATCTTGCTGTATCCCCAATTAATCCATTCTCTATAAAAGTCTATTCCCACCTGTGTATGATCTTGCTGTATCCCCAATTAATCCATTCTCTATAAAAGTGTATTCCCACCGGTGTATGATCTTGCTGTATCCCCAATTAATCCATTGTCTATAAAAGTGTATTCCCACCTGTGTATGAACTTGCTGTATCCCCAATTAATCCATTCTCTATAAAATTGTATTCCACCACTTGTGTAGTGATTCGTGCTGTATCCCCAATTAATCCATTGTCTCCCATAGTGCCTTATTCCCACTGTGTTATGATCTTCGCTGTGATTCCCCATTATCCATTCCCTCTATAAAATGTATTCCCACCTGTGTATGATCTCGCTGTATCCCCAATTAATCCATTGTCTATAAAAGTGTATTCCCACCTGTGTATGATCGTGCTGTATCCCATATCCTGTATCTATATTGTCTAAAAGTATTCCCACCTGTGTATGATCTCGCTGTATCCCCAATTAATTCCATTCTCTATAAAAGTGTATTCCCACCTGTGTATGAATCTTGCTGTATCCCCAATTAATACCATTGTCTATAAAAGTGTATTCCCACTCCTGTACCGTATGATCTTGCTGATTCCCCAATTAATCCATTCTCTATAGTGTCTCCCAATTCCCACTGTGTTATGATCTCGCTGTATCCCCATTAATCCATTCTCTATAAAAGTGTATTCCCACCTGTGTATGAACTGCTGTATCCCCAATTAATCGTTCTATAAAAGTGTATTCCCACCTGTGTATGATCTTGCTGTATCCCCAATTAATCCATTCTCTATAAAAGTGTATTCCCACCTGTGTATGATCTTGCTGTATCCCCAATTAATCATTCTCTATAAAATGTATTCCCACCTGTGTATGATCTTGCTGTATCCCCAATTAATCCATTCTCTATAAAAGTGTATTCCCACCTGTGTATGATCTGCTGTATCCCCAATTAATCCATCTCTATAAAAGTGTATTCCCACCTGTGATGTATCTACAGATGTTTATCCCATCCCATATTCCCCAATCCATTCTCTATAAAAGTGTATTCCCACCTGTGTATGATCTTGCTGTATCCCCAATTATTAATTCTCATGTCTATAAAAGTGTATTCGCCCACCTGTGATATGATCCTCTCGCTGTATCCCCAATTAATCCATTCTCTATAAAAGTGTATTCCCACTGTGTATGATCTCTGCTGTATTCCCAACCTTCATTCCCAATTAATCTCTATAAAAGTGTATTCCCACCTGTGTATGACTCGCTGTATCCCAATTAATCCATTCTCTATAAAAGTGTATTCCCACCGGTGTATGATCTTGCTGTATCCCCAATTAATCCATTGTCTATAAAAGTGTATTCCCACCTGTGTATGACTCTGTTCCCACTGTATCGCAATATCCATTCTCTATAAAAGTGTATTCCCACCTGTGTATGAATCTTGCTGTATCCCCAATTAATCCATTCTCTATAAAAGTATTCCCACCTGTGTATGATCTTGCTGTATCCCCAATTAATCATTGTCTATAAAAGTGTATTCCCACATCTGTGTATAGATCTTGCTGTTTATTCCCACCAATTAATTCCAATCCTCTATAAAAGTGTATTCCCACTGTGTATGATCTTGCTGTATCCCCAATTAATCCATTGTCTATAAAAGTATTCCCACCTGTGTATGTATCCCCATCGTAAAAGCTGTGTGATCCCCAATTAATCCATTCTCTATAAAAGTGTATTCCCACCTGTGTATGATCTTGCTGTATCCCCAATTAATCCATTGTCTATAAAAGTGTATTCCCACCTGTGTATGATCTCGCTGTATCCCCAATTAATTCATTCTCTATAAAGTGATTCCCACTGTGTATGAACTGTTATCCATAATTTAATCCAGATTTGTTGTCTTATATCATGTATTCCCACCTGTGTATGATCTGCCATTGAGTTCCCACCAATAATCCATTATTCTCTATAAAAGTGTATTCCCACCTGTGTATGATCTTGCTGTATCCCCAATTAATCCATTCTCTATAAAAGTGTATTCCCACCTGTGTATGATCTCGCTGTATCCCCAATTAATCCATTGTCTATAAAAGTGTATTCCCACCTGTGTATGATCTTGCTGTATCCCCAATTAATCCATTGTCTATAAAATATGAGTTGTATTCCCACCTGTGTATGAACTCGCTGTATCCCCAATTAATCCATTCTCTATAGTGTATTCCCATCTGTGTATTGAGTTCTCCCGCTGTATCCCCAATTAATCCATTCTCTATAAAAGTTTATTCCCACCTGTGTATGATCTTGCTGTATCCCCAATTAATCCATTCTCTATAAAAGTGTATTCCCACCTGTGTATGATCTTGCTGTTATCAATTAATCCATTCATCTCATATACAAAAGTGTATTCCCACCTGTGTATGATCTGCTGTAGCCCCAATTAATCCATTCTCTATAAAATTGTATTCCCACCGTTGTATGATCTTGCTGTATCCCCAATTAATCCATTGTCTATAAAGTGTATTCCCACCTGTGTATGATCTCGCTGTATCCCCAATTAATCCATTCTCTATAAAAGTGTATTCCCACCTGTGTATGATCTCGCTGTATCCCCAACCCATTCCATTCTCTATAAAAGTGTATTCCCACCTGTGTATGATCTTGCTGTATCCCCAATTAATCCATTCTCTATAAAAGTCTATTCCCACCTGTGTATGATCTTGCTGTATCCCCAATTAATCCATTCTCTATAAAAGTGTATTCCCACCGGTGTATGATCTTGCTGTATCCCCAATTAATCCATTGTCTATAAAAGTGTATTCCCACCTGTGTATGAACTTGCTGTATCCCCAATTAATCCATTCTCTATAAAAGTGTCTTCCCACCTGTGTATGATCTTGCTGTATCCCCAATTAATCCATTGTCTATAAAAATGTATTCCCACCTGTGTATGATCTCGCTGTATCCCCAATTAATCCATTCTCTATAAAAGTGTATTCCCACCTGTGTATGATCTTGCTGTATCCCCAATTAATCCATTCTCTAAAAGTGTATTCCCACCTGTGTGATCTGCTGTATCCCCAATTAATCCTCCTCTATAAAAAGTATTCCCACCTGTGTATGATCTGTGTATCCCCAATTAATCCATTCTCTATAAAAGTGTATTCCCACCTGTGTATGATCTTGCTGTATCCCCAATTAATCCATTCTCTATAAAAGTGTATTCCCACCTGTGTATGATCTTGCTGTATCCCCAATTAATTCCATTCTCTAAAATATAGTGTATCCCCGACCTTGTGTATGATCCTTCTCGTGTATTCCCCAATTATCATTGTCTTATCCAGAAAAGTGTATTCCCACCTGTGTATGATCTTGCTGTATCCCCAATTAATCCATTCTCTATAAAAGTGTATTCCCACCGGTGTATGATCTTGCTGTATCCCCAATTAATCCATTCTCTATAAAAGTGTATTCCCACCTGTGTATGATCTTGCTGATTCCCCAATTAATCCATTCTCTATAAAAGTGTATTCCCACCTGTGTATGATCTTGCTGTATCCCCAATTAATCCATTCTCTATAAAAGTGTATTCCCACCTGTGTATGATCTTGCTGTATCCCCAATTAATCCATCCTCTATAAAAGTGTATTCCCACCTGTGTATGATCTTGCTGTATCCCCAATTAATCCATCCTCTATAAAAGTGTATTCCCACCTGTGTATGATCTTGCTGTATCCCCAATTAATCCATTCTCTATAAAAGTGTATTCCCACCTGTGTATGATCTCGCTGTATCCCCAATTAATCCATTCTCTATAAAAGTGTATTCCCACCTGTGTATGATCTTGCTGATTCCCCAATTAATCCATTCTCTATAAAAGTGTATTCCCACCTGTGTATGATCTTGCTAATCAATTAGTCATAGTTGTCTTCTATGATAAAAGTGAATTATTCCACTACCCAGCCTGTGTATGATCTGCTGTATCCCCAATTAATCCATCCTCTATAAAAGTGTATTCCCACCTGTGTATGACTTGCTGTATCCCCAATTAATCCATTCTCTATAAAAGTGTATTCCCACCTGTGTATGATCTTGCTGATTCCCCAATTAATTCATTCTCTATAAAAGTGTATTCCCACCTGTGTATGAACTCGCTGTATCCCCAATTAATCCATTCTCTATAAAAGTGTATTCCCACCTGTGTATGATCTTGCTGTATTCCCCAATTAATCATTCTCTATAAAAGTGTATTCCCACCTGTGTATGACTCGTTGTATCCCAATTAATCATTGTCTATAAAAGTGTATTCCCACCTGTGTATGATCTCGCTGTATCCCCAATTAATCCATTGTCTATAAAAGTGTATTCCCACCTGTGTATGAACTCGCTGTATCCCCAATTAATCCATTCTCTATAAAAGTGTATTCCCACCTGTGTATGATCTCGCTGTATCCCCAATTAATCCATTCTCTATAAAAGTGTATTCCCACCTGTGTATGATCTGCTGTATCCCCAATTAATCCATTCTCTATAAAAGTGTATTCCCACCTGTGTATGATCTTGCTGTATCCCCCAATTAATCCATTGTCTATAAAAGTGTATTCCACCTGTGTATGATCTTGCTGTATCCCCAATTAATCCATTCTCTATAAAAGTGTATTCCCACCGGTGTATGATCTTGCTGTATCCCCAATTAATCCATTGTCTATAAAAGTGTATTCCCACCTGTGTGATGATTCTCGTTCTGTATCAATTAATCCCCAATTATTCTCTATAAAAAGTGTATTCCCACCTGTGTATGATCTCGCTGTATCCCAATTAATCCATTCTCTATAAAAGTGTATTCCCACCTGTGTATGATCTGCTGTAACCCAATTAATCCATTCTCTATAAAAGTGTATTCCCACCTGTGTATGATCTCGCTGTATCCCCAATTAATCCATTCTCTATAAAAGTGTATTCCCACCTGTGTATGATCTCGCTGTATCCCCAATTAATCCATCCTCTATAAAAGTGTATTCCCACCTGTGTATGATCTCGCTGTATCCCCAATTAATCCATTCTCTATAAAAGTGTATTCCCACCTGTGTATGATCTTGCTGTATCCCCAATTAATCCATTCCTCTATAAAAGTGTATTCCACCTGTGTATGATCTCGCTGTACCCCAATTAATCCATCTCATTAAAATGATTCCACCTGTGTATGATCTCGCTGTACCCCTTAATTAATCATTCTCTATAAAATGTATTCCCACCTGTGTGATCTGCTGATCCCCAATTAATCCATCTATAAAAGTGTATTCCCACCTGTGTATGATCTCGCTGTATCCCCAATTAATCCATTCTCTATAAAAGTGTATTCCCACCTGTGTATGATCTCGCTGTATCCCCAATTAATCCATCCTCTATAAAAGTGTATTCCCACCTGTGTATGATCTCGCTGTATCCCCAATTAATCCATTCTCTATAAAAGTTTATTCCCACCTGTGTATGATCTCGCTGTATCCCCAATTAATCCATCCTCTATAAAAGTGTATTCCCACCTGTGTATGATCTTGCTGATTCCCCAATTAATCCATTGTCTATAAAAGTGTATTCCCACCTGTGTATGAACTCGCTGTATCCCTAATTAATCCATTCTCTATAAAAGTGTATTCCCACCTGTGTATGATCTCGCTGATTCCCCAATTAATTCATTCTCTATAAAAGTGTATTCCCACCTGTGTATGAACTTGCTGTATCCCCAATTAATCATTCTCTATAAAAGTTTATTCCCACCTGTGTATGATCTCGCTGTATCCCCAATTAATCCATCCTCTATAAAAGTGTATTCCCACCTGTGTATGATCTTGCTGATTCCCCAATTAATCCATTGTCTATAAAAGTGTATTCCCACCTGTGTATGAACTCGCTGTATCCCTAATTAATCCATTCTCTATAAAAGTGTATTCCCACCTGTGTATGATCTCGCTGATTCCCCAATTAATTATTCTATACAAAAGTTCCCACCTGTGTATGAAAACTGTGTATTCCCAATTAATTCTTGTCTATAAAAAGTTAACCCTCTGTGATGATCTCGCTGTATCCCCAATTATCCATAATTCTATAAAAGTGTATTCCACGTGTATATCTTGCTGATTCCCCAATTAATCCCATTTGTCTATAAAAGTGTATTCCCACCTGTGTATGAACTCGCTGTATCCCCAATTAATCCATTCTCTATAAAAGTGTATTCCCACCTGTGTATGATCTCGCTGATTCCCCAATTAATTCATTCTCTATAAAAGTGTATTCCCACCTGTGTATGAACTCGTTGTATCCCCAATTAATTCATTGTCTATAAAAGTGTCTTCCCACCTGTGTATGATCTCGCTGTATCCCCAATTAATCCATTGTCTATAAAAGTGTATTCCCACCTGTGTATGAACTCGCTGTATCCCCAATTAATCCATTATCTATAAAAGTGTATTCCCACCTGTGTATGATCTTGCTGTATCCCCAATTAATCCATTCTCTATAAAAGTGTATTCCCACCTGTGTATGAACTCGCTGTATCCCCAATTAACCCATTCTCTATAAAAGTGTATTCCCACCTGTGTATGATCTTGCTGTATCCCCAATTAATCCATTCTCTATAAAAGTGTATTCCCACCTGTGTATGATCTTGCTGTATCCCCAATTAATCCATTCTCTATAAAAGTGTATTCCCACCTGTGTATGATCTTGCTGTATCCCAATTAATTCCATTCTCTATAAAGTGTATTTCCCACGTATGTTGCTGTATCCCCAATTAATTCCATTGTCTGTAAAAGTCCCACCTGTGTATGAACTTGCTGTATCCCCAATTAATCCATTCTCTATAAAAGTGCCTTCCTACCTGTGTATGATCTTGCTGTATCCCCAATTAATCGATTCTCTATAAAAGTGTATTCCCACCTGTGTATGATCTCGCTGTATCCCCAATTAATCCATTCTCTATAAAAGTGTATTCCCACCTGTGTATGATCTCGCTGTATCCCCAATTAATCCATCCTCTATAAAATGTATTCCCACCTGTGTATGATCTCGCTGTATCCCCAATTAATCCATCCTCTATAAAAGTGTATTCCCACCTGTGTATGATCTCGCTGTATCCCCAATTAATCCATTCTCTATAAAAGTGTATTCCCACCTGTGTATGATCTTGCTGTATCCCCAATTAATCCATTCTCTATAAAAGTGTATTCCCACCTGTGTATGATCTCGCTGTGTCCCCAATTAATCCATCCTCTATAAAAGTGTATTCCCACCTGTGTATGATCTCGCTGTAACCCCAATTAATCGATTCTCTATAAAAATGTATTCCCACCTGTGTATGATCTCGCTGTATCCCCAATTAATCCATCCTCTATAAAAGTGTATTCCCACCTGTGTATGATCTCGCTGTATCCCCAATTAATCCATTCTCTATAAAAGTGTATTCCCACCTGTGTATGATCTCGCTGTATCCCCACTTAATCCATCTCTAAAAGTGTATTCCCACCTGTGTGATCTCGCTGTATCCCCAATTAATCCATTCTCTATAAAAGTTTATTCCACCTGTGTATGATCTCGCTGTATCCCCTTAATCCATCCCTATAAAAGTGTATGATCTCGCGTATTATCATTCTCTAAAATGTATTCCCACCTGTGTATGATCTCGCTGTATCCCCAATTAATCCATCTTCTATAAAAGTGTATTCCCACCTGTGTATGATCTCGCTGTATCCCCAATTAATCCATTCTCTATAAACCCCCATCAACAATCCTAAAACTGTTCATTCAAATCTACGTTGTGGAATATATAGAAATACACAGTACTTCACGGAAATGATAACTTTTATTTTAGCCGTAACAGAATAATTAAAACCTGATGAATACAATTTCATATACCGGTATCAAAATACGATGGCACTCACTGCACCTTCATAATTCGAAACTGTAAAATAACTTTTAACAAAACAGTTTAGTTCCCAAGGGTGTCCAGTTTAGATAGGTTCCACTTTAGTTCAACTATACAAGTACATGTTCAAGGACAATGTATTGTGCTTTGTGTACAACAGAGTGTACAATTAGAGATAAAACATTGAATCACCTCCAAAGTAAACACACTGTTTAGGGTTGTAAGGAGTAAAATGCCTAGCTTAAATGTGGCTGTGACTGGATAAATGGGGCTTATAGGACTTGTGACCCGTGTAGCTTCTGAGCAAATAGCACACTCCTGTAGTCTGATAACGATCCTCCTCTATGGTTTTTCATGACAAACAGTGCCAATCGAGATCAGACTGCGGATGCACAGACTACACGGTCACAAAACCCATAAGACCCATTTCTCCAATCACAGCCACATATCGGAGTATGTTAGCTTTATTAGAATATACATGTATGTACACTGGTAATAACCACAGTTTGAAGTAACGGACCGAGGTCTATAAATACATTAAATATGCCTAAAAGCATCAATAAATAAAGAAAAAAAATAAGCTAAACAATAATTGTTTAGCTTATTTTTTTTCTTCATTTATTGATGCTTTTAGGCATATTTAATGTATTTATAGACCTCGGTCCGTTACTTCAACCTGTGGTAATAACTTCAATAAGCCCAGTTTTGTCAGAACCACAAACTATGCCCAGCAGTCGACACTATCCCAGATATCCTTGCTGACTTTCACCTTGGAGAAATCGTCTGACCAGAAATCCCCCGGCAGATCGTCACTGGGAATCACGTCTAGGTCGGAGATAATCCGCACACGACACGTCGAGAGGAACTCGTTCAGTTTTATTTCATCGGGACTCTGTACGGGAGACTCAACGTTATTTGGTGGTACAATTTTGGACGTCTGGTTTGTTGGTACGTTACTGGACGTCTGGTTTGGTGGTACAATTCTGGAACGTTTGGTTTGTTGTTTGTTGTTGTGCGTTACTGCAGAATGAAGCAAGGGGTCGTCCATTGTATAGAATCTGGAAGTGATTGGCAATGAAATTATATTCATCATTGAAAGCCATTGGGCCATGGCCAAGGGATATGGCATTGGACTTCAATACTGTCGGCTCCGAGTTCAATCCTAACCCAAGGCGTGGAAAATACTTACATAATATTTCAATCCCACTGGTCTGTCGAATGAGAGTTAAAACTGTGGTCCCATCTCTATATGACCTTGTTGCTGGGACGTTAAACCATTCACTTTTGTCATGGAAGAACGGGGATATAGGAATCGAGCCATTTTTTTTTCTTCTGAAAAATATTTACAGAAACTGATATTTTCTGTAAACGACGTCGAAAAGTTGACGAAATTTCATAGCAAATGCAGAATTTTATATCCGCATTTGCTGTCAGAATATTTTGTCAACTTTTGACAACACTTACTGGTATCGTAAATTTTATAACTATTTATAATGAAATATTACACATCTTCATAGGTACATAGGCTTGTCTCATATCCAACAGGGATAAGGACAGTAACTCTGAGAGGTAGTTGTAGAATTCTAAGAGAGTTAGTCCCCTTCATGTGCAAACAGTTCAGTGGCGGTTGTGACTGGAGAAATGGGATTATGATATTGGTCGACAGCCAGGCTCCTGATCTAGTACTTCGTGCAGCGTGATACAGACCTATACCGTTTGTTAGAAACATGACGAGTGTTTCACTGATTGAATGGCGATTAGTGCCAATCTTGATCAGACTGCATGATATACTCAAACCTGTGAATAAAGGTCAGACATGAGAAGAGAAAAATCCGGCCTTTGTTAACAGGTGGTCTTTATTCGTAGCCATTTATGTGGTAACCGAGAAAACAAAAGCATGACGGCTATTGACAGGGAATTGCAATTCCAAGGTGGTCTTTAACTCGGGTTCGGCTGTACGATCTATGATGGCTGTGTGTATCAATTGTTTCAAATATCCTTGCTTGGAATCACCCACCTGTATGTAGGCCCCCCTCTTGGTCACCGCACCATTGGTGAGGCTACACAGCCACTTGACCGCTGTGGTAAACACAGTTCCCTCCCTTGTCCGGATCAGGCCAGCCTCAGTGAGTGACGCCACAAACATCCTTCCCTTAAATGGAGAAATAGGCGGGTCAATGTCACACTTCGAGGTCAAAGGTTAAAAATGTGCATAAGCTTTTGTTTCCGCCGTATATCTTCAAAATCAAAGAATGGATTTTTAAATGATTTGCGACAATTGTTTGCTATGAAGAGACGATGTGTCCCGTTCAATACCTACATCCAATGTCAAGGTCACACTTAGAGGTCAACGATCAAAAATGCCCATGAGATCGTGTTTCCGTTGTATATCTTATAAATCAATGAATGTTTTTTGTGAAGTGATTTGCTACAAATATTTGCCATGATCAAACGATGTGCCGCTAAGTATGTGTCTATATCCAAGGTCAAGGTCACACTTAGAGGTCAATGGTCAAAAATGTGCATGAGCTTTCATTTCCACTGTACATGTATATGTTCGAAACTGAAAAATGGAGGTTTTCAAATGATTTGCTAGAAATGTTTGCAATGATGAGACGATGTGTCGCGTTCAATACCCACGTACCTACAACCAAGGTCACACTTAAGAGGTCTTGGGTAAAATATTGGCACAACATTTCTATTCTGGTGTATATCTTGTAAATCGATGAATGGATTTCCAAATGATGTGGCTCA
This sequence comes from Conchocele bisecta, assembly GCA_029237695.1. Classification (NCBI taxonomy): domain Eukaryota; kingdom Metazoa; phylum Mollusca; class Bivalvia; order Lucinida; family Thyasiridae; genus Conchocele; species Conchocele bisecta. Next base: position 84,025,799 of record CM055277.1, read on the forward strand.
AGTACTTGCCATGATAAAATGTTGATTCATGTTCAATAGCCAGACATCTACGGTCAAGGTCACACTTAAGAGGTTGAAGGTAAACATGGGCATGAAATATTGATTCCAATCTATGAGACTCTGATATTAAACCTGTTTAAAACGTCCGTACGTCCATCCGTCAATGTACATAGACATCAAAAAGTTTGTAAGAGTTTCTCCAGTTCGAGTCGAGTATGCCACGGGGGCATATCCATGTTTTACAAACATACTGTCTACTGTCTGTTCCACGTTTTGCTGCCGACGAACTTTTGGCCATTAAACACATTAAATCTAAAAAATATGTAAAAGTAAGTACTTTTTCATCAATAACAAAAAAGTCACCCTCCCCAAAAAAAATTCCATCAAATATTGATTTTATTGCGAAAAAAAGATTTTCCTATGGGAATTTAACATGGGAATCAATTTTCAAAACCATATGAAAACCGTTTTTTCGCAATAAAATCAATATTTGATGGAATTTCATCAAATAATTTTTTTGGGGACGGTGACTTTTTTGTTATTGATAAAAAAGTTCTTACATTTAAATATTTTTTAGATTTAATGTGTTTAATAGCCAAAAGTTTGTTGGCAGCAAAACGTGGAACAGACAGTAGTTTTAACTGTAGCTGTAGCCTTTGTGAATACATGTGGAAAACATTCTTAACCCTTTCCCTGTTTTGCGATATTTCGACTCTTCCAAATCGAAAATATCTGAATAAAAGAATCAAATGCTGGGTCAAATGATGGTTAAATTATCTGATAGAGTAGAAAACATTGTGGGAAAAGGAGAAATTGCTTGTTACAAGCAATTTCTCCTTTTCCCACAATGTTTTCTAAAGACATCTTCTGCAGAGGCGTGAAAAGTCGTTTCTATCAGGGAAAGGGTTAAATCACGGTCAGTCTCGAAATTGAGGCCAAGCTGTCATATGGGTTTTCCATACGTAACTGGAGAAATATGGCATATGGTATTTTCCACAAGTATAGATCTTGCCACAGCTTGATCAGGGTCTGCACTGTTTGCCATTCAGTCAATGAAACATCTATCCTGCTTCTAACAGTTTAGATCCTTATGAGGTCGCTAGAAAGCCCTAGCAGATTAGAAGCTAGACAAACCATACAGGCCATAAGCCCTATTCCTCCAGTCACAGCCACATATGAGACACACCATGAGACACGTGATTTTGTACCCAAGAATAATTATGTGCGATACCTCGTGAAAAATATTTACAAAATTTAAGATATTTTCTGTGAATATCGTCGCAAGGTGACAAAATTTTCATAGCAAATGTTGCTATGTAAGGTTTGTCGTCTTTCGGCATCATTTACAGAAAATATCACAGTTCCTGTAAATGTAATATCATGAAAAATCACGCATGTTTTTAGGTACAAAATCACATGGCGTGTCTCATATGGGGAAAGTAAGCACTTGTTTCCTTACCAACACATTAACCGACAAAACATCACGGCCAGCCCAGAGTTGTCCCCCTTGTACGAGATCCCTCAGTGGAGGATACACCTTAGACTTCCAGTTTCCTGAAGGCTGGAAATAAACAAATATCCCTACATCAGTGACTCTGACAGTAAAATAGCTGTAATAGTTGTACAGTCTAACCTCCCCGAACGGCCACCTCTCTACAACAGCCACCTCTCTGTAACAGCCACCTCTCTGCAACAGCCACCTCTCTACAACAGCCACCTCTCTGTAACAGCCACCTCTCTACAACAGCCACCTCTCTACAACAGACACCTCTCTACAACAGCCACCTCTCTACAACAGCCACCTCTCTGTAACAGCCGCTATTTTATATCCCAAATGGATGATTTCCTCTATATCTAACCCTTACACTGCTGAGCATGAACATTGTCGTTTGATGTTGATTTTGCATTCTTTCTCAATAAAAACATGTTTTGACAGCATTTTAGAATCATTTCCATTGGAAATGATTCTAAAATGCTGTCAAAACATGTTTTTATTGAGAATTATTGAAGAAAATAAATAAACATCAGACGATAAAATTGTATTCAGCATTAACCTCCCTACAACAGCCACCTCTCTATAACAGCCAATTTTGCCTCTTCCCATCAGTGGCTGTTGTAGAGAGGTTGCACTGTATTGTTGTTCCATTTAGTATATATATAAAGAAAACTAATTTCCTATGTCACCATGTAAAACAACCATGGCCATCTGATTACTTAAAAAGTTAAAAAATATATAAGCTTGCTTTCAATCTAACCCCATTTGTATAATACTGTATACCGTATATTTTTATTGATGCCAAACTTGTAATTGATATACAAATAAAATATGTTTAAAGCATCTCCAAGATTTCTGTTATTGTAATATAACAGAATCTCCTCCGCGTTTGCGAGATTTATAAAACTCATCAGCAATTTTGTTTATAAATTATGCTCGACACTTCGTAAATCTCAACTTCGATAGGTCCACTATTTACTCGCTGTATACATATCAGACAAATCACTGACTTGTACAATATATATTCAACAAGTATCACCAGTCAGTGATATATTTTAGTCCAAAACCAAGGTGCTAAAAGTTGAAAATGATGTTTTTTGTACGACTTAAATGGCTCATATTCACAGTGTTACATTACTATAGATTTTCCAGGTACATAATTGGTTATAAATATACGTTGTAAGATCAGCCAAACAATATATGGCGCTGGACATGCCATGAAAACCATAAGTCCACTTTCTCCAGTCACTGCCAGAATTGACTACTTGCCTTGTTGATAGTTCCTCTGTCAATCAAACATGCGGAGTTAGTCTGCGATCGATCCACACCACGGGAGCTTGTAACATTGTTTTGCATCTCCAAAATACCACCACTTCTTACCACAGGCCCCGGAAACATAGCTATTGAACCTGATGCTGTAATATTCCCGACCCCTGTGGCAATATTCACGATATTTGTGGGTCTGCTTCCTCCTAATGATATGTCTTTTGTCTGTGGTTTTAAAATGACAACTGTTTTAGCTGCTTCTTTGACTGATTTTGGCAGTATGGACAGCCATGATTTACTGGCATCTATGGTTGGTTTACTCGTAACAAGATTCCCATTCCCACAAACAGGAACATTATTCTGTTGAACAAGCGAGCTTTGGTGGTTTGTATAACTGGCTTGGGGTTTATCTATGGTTTTAGAGAAATGGTTCCCATTATTATCTGCATCGCCAGCTCCGTGTCTAACCATGGAGGTGATTGTGTCTTCTATATGTTTACCTTGGCCTGGTAAATCTGCCATGGTGTTCTTATTTGGAACTTCTCTCTCGTCATTTATTACTCTGTTTGCAAAGTCTTTCCTTTTCTCAATAGTGGGTTGATGTCTTACTTCGTTTGTTGTTAAAATAGTTCTATTTACAGCACTACCAGTTTCGTGTTTATTATTTTTATTTTGTTTAAAGTTATCCTCAACACCACCACGCATGGGTTTGTTGTCGGTCTTATATACAACGTCCGTCCTCCCAATTGGCATTGGTTCGACATCATCGTCATCATCGTCATCCTCATACAAGTCGCAATGACCTTCACCTTGAAATGACAGCTGGTTTGGTGGATGGTTTATTGTGTCGTTTGGAGTCGTTGAAGAATCTGAATATAAAACAAAGAACAAATGGCATTGTTAAACGAAGCGTATCCTCGTGTTGGAAGCCTTGATAATAATATTAATAAAAAAAAATATAAAGTCCTCAGTGACCTTGAACTTGGGCAGTTGAACATGACTTGTACTGGCAGCCTTGATAATAAAAAGAAATAATTTTTTTTTAACATTTTTGCCTTACCACCAAGGTGAACATAAGTCCTCAGTGACCTTAACCTTGGGCGATCGGACATGTGTCGTATGCACAACAAAGCACGATCCCAGACACACATTGTTTGCCATATATTATCAAAATCAGTGAAGCCGTTCACGAGTTAGTGAACAAAATATTTATTTTTTAAAATTTTTGCCTTACATACAAGGTGAACGTAAGCCCTCAGTGACCTTGACCTTGGGCATTTGGACGTAGGTCATATGCAAAACAAACCACCATCCGCAGACACACATTGTGGCCAAATATTATCAAAATCAGTGAAGTGGTTCAGGAGTTATTGAAAAATGAAAGGTGTTACCAACGTGCTTTTAATACATAACGTACGTACGTACATGGATTAACGCTATAACCCCTTTTGCCTATCTCTGAGGGGATAACCAGGGCATCGTTATCACTAAGCTACTCCCCTCGCTGGCAGCCTTGATAATAATAAAAAAAAGACATTTTTGCCTTACAAACAAGGTGAACACAAGTCCTCAGTGACCGAATGATGTCAGTGTAAACAAGTCCACGTTCTGCCCATAGATAACGACTATAAATGTCAGAATCCCCATTTCTCCAGTCACAGGTCAGGTCAGGAGCTAGACCGACTCCTTAGGCCTAAGGACCTCTGCCATTTCTCCATTCAGTCTGTCGCAGTGACGTCCTTATATGTTCTTTAGTGAACCTAGTAATGTGGAGTACCACAAAGGTCTATGTTGGAAATGTTATAGGACTTAACCTTTTCAACACCACAGGCTTGTATAGTGATATTGGCAAAAAGTGTAGATCCAGATGAGCCGGCTCGTGACGAGCCGTCTCATCAGGATCTGCACTTTTTGCAAGTAATTTTTATATTTTTGAGAACAAAACACCCCCTTTTCATAAATGGACTAGTCTGAAAATAATTTTGTGGTGATTGGTGATTGGATTGGTCGGAAAATTGACACATCAAAGTCCATTCCAGTTACTTGGGGGTGAAAGGGTTAAGGCACCCCACCCTTGCCATTTCACCATTACGCCAGTTACATATGATCCTACACCATTATCTATACCTTCTATAGAAATCCCAGGCATCCCTGTTATATTGTCCATCGTAGTCGGTCGATTGTTGCTAGCCAACACCCCATTCTCTGCTACATTTGTCTGCTTCACCATCCCCGACCACAGCACCTCCGACCGAGACAGCTGATTGGCTGTCTCCAAATTTTTGTCATTGGCTACTACCACTGGTGTCTGTCTCTGATTGGGGAACACATTCAAACTTTGTCTGGACTTGTCCGTTGGTACCTGGCGGTCATTAGAAATCAGTTTTTAGTATGTGACTGTCTAAATGTGGCTTAAAAAATGGCCTGTGCGATCTGTATAGATCCAGATTGCTGCACATCTACACAATCTTATCTGGGTCTGCACTGTTCGACATTCAGTTAATGACATATCTGTTATGCTGCCAGCAAACAGTCATGGGTGGGAACAGTTCCAAATGCCAAATCTTGAAAATGGCTAAACAAACATATTTTTTCACCTACAAATGTCTAATGTGTGCTTCCCATGTTGAAACTTTAGTATTTTTCCACAATTATCAGGAACGTAAAATCATGATTTGTGGCAGTGACTGGAAAAATGGGGCTTATGGGATTTGTGACTAGCGTAGCTCCTGATCAAGTAGCACACTCATGTAGCCTGATGACGATCTATTGTGCTTGTCAGAAACATGTCTAGTGTTTCATTGCTGGAATGACGACCAGTGTAGATCCTGACAAACTGTGCGGATGCACAGGTTGATCTGGATCTACACTGGTCGCAAAACCCATAAGCCCCATTTTTTCCAGTCACGGCCACACTTGAGAATATATCCTGAAAATGCTCACCCCAGAACGGTACAGATCAGACTGCAGGAAGTCACTAGCAGATCCGGCACTTGACTAGTGATAAATTTCATAAAGCTTGTTCAGTCAGGCCGACATATCTGATATGTCATTGAGGTTGCCAGTTTAAGCCAGTGTACATCCTGATATTATCCTAATCTGCAAACAAATGCGCAGTCATTGAGAAAGTACGTACCATTTTCCATCTTTTTATCGTGTCATCATTTTCTTCCCATCGTCTCTTCCGTTTCATCGGAGGTGAGAGTGTTTCCTCTACATCCGTGTCTTCATCCCCGATATCAGAAACATTACACCTGGTCTCCCCATCGCTGTCCACCTCAGCACAATCACTATCACACTGCCCCTGTACAGTCAGGTCTATTTTCCCATCTGTTTCATCTCCATTATCCTCCATCCCATCCCCTGCCATACCCCCACACACATCCTCAGTAGCTACGCCATCATTCTCTGTGCTAATCTCCTGGGTGTCGGGAATCGTAGTGATGTCCTGGGATAACGCCATTTCTGCACCAACATCCACATTGGTACCAACATCATCCAGGGTCTTATTTCCATCTCTAAGATTTGTGCCCTCACTCGTACAAACATTCATTCCAACATCTACTTGGCTTTGCACATTCGTGCCATGTCTATTCTGCATCAGTGGATGATTTTCTTTATAAACTCCTTCCTTAGCAGGTTTAACCTTGTCCTTCTTGTCCATCATTTCCTTACTCTTCTTTTCTGCAGCCTTTCTATCCTTCTCGATGTTCGCGAATAATGAATGAACAGGCTTGGCTGCTTTCTTCGTCTTCTGTTTATGAGAACCGGGTTTCTGTCCTCTATTGATCTCTCCATCGGCCACGTTATCATCCATCTGTTTAACAGGTGTGGTTGTACTACTGGAGGGTAGAGAGATACTCTCCCCATGATCACCTCTTATCACTTTAAACCTGTCGACCATCTCTTTCTGTTTCTTGCACATGGCAAACGCCCGTTTCTGTCTGTCAGCCAGTGATTCCATGTCCAGTTTGAAAATTGTGGCGTCCAGTTTCGATTGTTGTTGACCGCTGGTGGCTCTGGCCATGTTGGTCAGCTGTTGTCGCTCCTGTTTGTGGTGGTTTATAATCTGGGTTAAGCTCGACTGTATCATCTGTAGTAGTTTCTTCAGTATATCTATTGACAGGATAAGAAATAGAGTAATTTCAATGTTGTAGTTGCTTAATAGTCCATTATATTAAAATACCTGATAAATACAGGGAATGTGATCACACGCTTTCCGAAGAACGTTTTTCGACGTGACATACAGTAATCTTTGATGTCATTTGTGTCGCGCCCGCTTGCGGACAGCGCAATATAGTCGGCACATTGGCGTACGTACGTACGTGCGTCCAGGTTAAATGTTTTTCCGTATTCTATCAAAGCCTTGACGGGTGCGACATGTGGGCCGCGGCCATCTAGTTTCAACACTGTTAGCAGATATTAGGAAAGGGGCCTCTTGTGTGGTTAAGATGAAGCAGTCCATGTCAGAATCCAGGGTTTCATTGGGTTAATACAGAATAGAGCAAGGGCAAATCTATATCAAAGTGGGGACATAAAATGCAATATAAACCCAGCTCACCGGATGTGTCGACTGTATAGGCAGTCGAGAGCCGATTCATCTTGGAGTGGACACTGTCCTGTAGACTGGACACACACTGGGCTATGGCCGCTTCCATCACCAACATCTGGGCGTGAACATAGAAAATATCTGGCAAGGCTAGGGAACGCGTAGGAATTTCAAGGCTTGCCGAGTAATTCCTACCATTTCCGAGCCGAGCCGTATCTTGTACAATAATTCCAGCACAAAAATATTTACACAATTCCCTAACATTTGATTGACCCGTAGCAAGTCTCTGTCCAAAATTTATATCCCAGTAAACTCCCACGCCGAACTACTTTCTACAGGTGCGCTGTCAGTGCTGTCAATGTAAACAAATGGCTGCCGTCTGTCAAAATAAACACATTTTCTTGATGAATTTATTTCAAATGCTGGAATTATAAGGAATGAATGGCCTTTTTGTGGAATTTATCGGGGATATAAACTTGGAAAGTCACGGGAATACTGGACGAGGCCTTCCGGCCTTCGTCCAGTATTCCCGCGACTTTTCCAAGTTTATACCCCGATAAATTCCACAAAAAGGCCATTCATTCCTATAATGAATCCCAGGCTAGTTTCATTTGCTATTAGGTTTATGAAGCAAGGTTAGGACATGGGTAGGAGTCTCGCCGAACAAATCCTACCTTTTCCTTGCCGAGCCTGATAAACTGCTCTGTCTTGTACATAAAGAATACCAGGCCGGTGTATTATGCTATCGGGTTTATCAGGCAAGACTAGGATTGCCGAGGAATTGTACTGTTTTCGAGCCGAGTCTGATGAACTAGACGGGCCGCAAATGTCACAAGTCGTATTTCTCCAGTCACAGATCAGGAGCTAGACAGGTCACAAATTCCATAAGCCTCAGTTCTTCAATGACAGATAGTGTGCCAGCCAGTCACAAATGATATAAGCCATATTTCTGTAGTCATCATCACAGACCAGGAGCAAGACTCACCACAAATGATATCAACTTAAGTTCTCCAGTTAGTCACCTGTATCCAGCGAGATACATTCATGACAAAACTTCCATATTACCTGTTTTTTAGGCACTTTATCCAGATGCCCTAACAACTTCTGTAGTCTCGCGTTGATTCTCTCCGTTGAATCACCAACAGGCTTCATTGGGGACGGGTTGATCTGCCTTTGTGAAGATTTTCCCAGCTCCATGCTAGATCTAGTCTTTATTGACTTTGAACGTGTGACGGTGGTTTGACTCAAGAATGTCTGAGAATAGTTTTCAATCAGCTTGGAAACGTTATTCTCTGTAGTGGAACTAGTTTTTGTGGATTTGGATGAAATGGTAGTGGTTTGGCTAGGCAATGGCTGTGACTGTCCATCCGCTATCTGTTTTGGTCTTACTTCAATATTACTGTTGGAATGTTTACCACCTATATTGTACCTATTAGTTGTTTTAACGAGACTATTCCTTTTGTCCATTTCATTATCGGAATGTTTAAGAACACTTGTAGATTTTCTGTTAAAAACAGGAACAGTGATTATAAAACATTCTTAGCACGCTAAAATTTGATCAGTCAAACGTTCTGAACTCGAGATCAGGCAGTATGATTGGTCAAGACTGAACAGAGATTAGATTTGATGAATCAAACGCCCTGAACTCGAGATCAGGCAGTATGATTGGTCAAGACTGAACACAGATTAGATTTGACCAATCAAACGTAATGCACTCGAAATCACGCAGTTCAATTGGCCGAGACTGGGCACAGCTTAAATTTAACCAATCTAACTTTCTGAACAGAAAATCAGGCAGTATGATTGATCGAGACTGAGCACAGCTCAGTCTCGATCAATCAAACTTCCTGTTTTCTAGTATGAGAACACAGTATGTGCTCAGAAAGTTTTATAATCACTTGCCCAGATTTCTGTGAATTGGTCCGGCTTCTGGTGGATCTTGCAATATCATAGTTGGTAGATTTATATTCTCTGATACACCTTGTACTTGTATGTCGACCCTCTTCCACTTGTGTCACACTGGCAACATCTGAGACAGGTATGTCGGTCTTCACTGAATTGTCGCCGAGTTTTTTCAAACTGCTGCTGTGCTTTTGAAAGCCATCTCCAGCGTTTTTGTCCATCGAATTGTCGCTGTGTTTGTTCAAACTGCTGCTGTGCTTTTCAAAGCCATCTCCAGCTTTTTTGTCCATCGTATTGTAGCTGTCCTTATTCAAACTGCTACTGTGCTTTGCAGAGGTATCTAAGCTATTTGCAGAGCTATCTCTAACTATGTTGTCTATTGCGTTGTCACTACATTTATTAAACTTGTTCCTGTGCTTAGCCGAGCTATCTGTGGCATCCAAACAGCGGTCTTTATGACCAGGCAACACGGTGCGGCCAGTATTGTGGGAATAAATGGGTTGTGTCGGGTGGATGTTGAGTTTCAGCGATGCCATCTGTGTGTCCGTCTGTGGCAGTAAACTCTGACTGGCCTCAATTCGAGTCTCCTGAAGATAAAGCCAAAAACAAAATAGTGTGTTTCTTTTACTCTCCCAATGTTGTGTCTGTGACTGGAGAAATGGGGTTTATGGGTTTTGCGACCAGTGTAGATTCAGATCAGCCTGTGCATCCGCACAGTCTGATCAGGATCTGCATTGTTCGCTATTCCATCAATGAAACAACCGTCATAGCTACACTGGTCACAAATCCCATAAGCCCCATTTCTCCAGTCACAGCCACAAATAGAATTTTATCTCAAACCTTGTAGTCGAATCATTGCTTCCATACCAGAAACAGACTCTATAGGCAAATGAATAGCCAAACTATAAATTAGTCACAGATCCCATAGGCCACATTTCTCCAAGTCACAGGCAATTACCGGAACATATAACAGAAACAATTAACCCGTTAAACACCACAGGCCTGTATAATGGTATTGGCAAACAGTGTAGATCCAGATGAGCCGGCTCATATTTTTGAGAACAAAAACACCCCCATTTCATAAAGATACTAGTCTGAAATCATTTTGTGATGGTTGGATTGGTTGCAAAATTAAAATATCACTCCATTCCAGTAGCCTATTTCATCAAAACTTAGGGGTGAAAGGGTTAATTATCATCAAAATCACTAAGAATACTTATCTAGCCAAGTATACTTTGAGGGAGTAATCATTTATTTTTCCCGAAATGCATTATTTCATATAGAAGTAACGACTGCATATATTTGATGATTAAAAGTATGCAGAATTATTATACTGAATTAATTACATTATCACAGCCAAAAATTCAGTATAATAAAAATTAACAAATTTATCCTTAAATTGAAAATTAGATAAGATAAGTATACTTTGCAATTTTGGTGAAATAGGCTACAGTTACTTACTGTCTGTTTCACGAAAGCTGCCCAAATTTTACGGCTATATAGACAATTCAAAAACAATATTATTTTCGATAATATTAAATTAAAGGAAAATTTAAGAATGAGCCTTCTTTTTATTTCGTGAAATTCGGTCAAATATTGATTTTATTACGAAAAATTGATTTGTCTATGGGAATTTAACATGGGGGAAAAAAGAGGTAAAGGAGTGTGGGAGGAGTCAAAAAATTAAACAAATTGGAAATTGACTCCGAAACCTATCTAGATAGCTTGAAAATGATCTAACTAAGAAAACAAAAGTTACATTTTAAAAATCGGTCCAGTATTTCTGAAATTCTAAAAAATTTCCCCATGTTAAATCCCCATAGACATCTTCACGGCCGTGAAGATGTCTATGGGGATTTAACATGGGGAAATTTTGTTTTCGCAATAAAATCAATATTTGACCAAATTTCACGAAATAAAAAGAAGGCTCATTCTTAAATTTTCCTTTAATTTAATACTATCGAAAAAAATATTGTTTTTGAATTGTCTATATAGCCGTAAAATTTGGGCAGCTTTCGTGAAACAGACAGTAGTGGCGAAAGGGTTAAGTAAGAAAATTCTAGAACTGGGATAATACATACATGGTCCACCAGCTGATAAAAAACACCTTTAAGAAATTTGAGACAAGCCATGTGATTTTGTACCTCCGAACATGTGTGATTTTTCATGAAATATACTTACAGAAACTGTGATATATTCTCGAAATGACGTCGAAAGATGACAATATTTCATAGCAAATGCGGAATCCTATTCCGCATTTGCTATGAAAGTTTTGTTATCATTCAACGTACTTTACGGAAAATATGGTAAATTTTGTAAATACTTTTCATGAAATATCGCACATCTTCTTAGGTACAAAATCACATGGCTTGTCTCATTTGTGACCAGTGTAGCTCCTGGTCACCATTGTGGAGACTGATCAAAACTATTATTCTGGGGCATAAACGCTGTTATAGATTGTCTGAAGAATGGAATCTGCTATTTGACCAAGAGCTGGACTGGTCACAAATCCCATAAGCCCCATTTCTCCAGTCACAACCATATGTCCTAAACATATGACTGGAACATTGATGGAGACAGATTTGTATCAGCAACTTACTTTCTTCTGAATCCCATTCATATTACCTCGAGGTTTTCTTGTGATTTACATCATATACATTTCATGTAACAATAATTCCAGCACAAAAATATTTACACAATTCCCTAACATTTGATTGGCCCGTAGCAAGTCTCTGTCCAAAATTTATATCCCAGTAAACTCCACGCCGAACTACTTTCCGTAACCGTGAGGCGCAGTTAAAATAATTCTTAATAAAACGGAAAATAAACACATTTTCTTGATGAATTTATTTCAAATGCTGGAATTATAAGGAATGAATGGCCTTTTTGTTGAATTTATCGGGGATATAAACTTGGAAAAGTCGCGGGAATACTGGACGAGGCCTTCCGGCCTTCGTCCAGTATTCCCGCGACATTTCCAAGTTTATACCCCGATAAATTCCACAAAAAGGCCATTCATTCCTATAATAATATGAATAAAATATGTTTATACTAACCATGATAAGGAAGAAAATACCAGAATGGGACAATACACTTGTTACCTCTTGGTGTGTTCTTGTTGACACCGCCCGTGTATTGAACACAGCGGAACTGCTCGAGATGACAGGAATTAACGGCACTGACAATTCAGATGCCATGTCCATATCTTCGGCCACAGATGTCTGTCTCGGCTGTAGAAACGAACAGAAGCATAGAGAAATATACAGAGTAGTGGCTTTCCACAGCAGTCCTTTAAGCTTAACCCTTACAATGCTGAATACATTTTAGTTGTCTGCCATTTATTTTCCATTTTTCAACATGCTTTGACAACACTTTAGAACCATGTAGCCATTGTGAAAGAAGACAAATGTCACACGGTGAGAAACATGTTCACAGGCCCGGGGCTCGAACCCGGGACCTCTGGTTTTCCGTACCATCGCTCTAACCGACTGAGCTAGCCAGGCACAGATACACAGTTCCTCCCCTTAGTGAGTTACAAAGCAACCGTGACACACTTCTCCGCCACATTGAAATTTGTCCCCGAATGCGAGAAGAAAATTTACCTGAGAGTTCTAGATTACACGGGAGACCAACTGTGTCATTGACACTAATACAAGAATACAAGAATGTTACATTATATTTATTGCATATGCAAGGCATCATTAATTGAAGCTGTACTGATCATATAATATGTTTTCCTTAGCGGTCTAATTAATATATTATATTTATAATAGAGTATCGTAATTGTAATACCATACATAACTACACTCTAAGAGACCAGTTTATGCAAGTATAAGTACCGGTAGTATATTCTATGCAAAGGTAATACACATGTGTACCTTTCTTGGAACAAAAACGTTAGTTTGCAGTACAGGGATCAATGGCGACTCTTCAGGCTGCCCTGAAAATAAGCAGAATATGGTACAAAATATCTCTAGTCTTGTTACACACTACTGCGGTCTGATAAGGAATTTAACCTATTTCATGTCAAAGATAAAAAAAAAAAATTGATTATTTCTAATCAAAAGCATAAGTTGTTACCACTCAGTTCTGGACGAGACGGTTCAACTGAGTGGCAACAACATACACAGTGGATGAGAACTAAGACGAGACGGTTCAACTGAGTGGCAACAACATACACAGTGGATGAGAACTAAGACGAGACGGTTCAACTGAGTGGCAACAACATACACAGTGGATGAGAACTAAGACGAGACGGTTTCAACTGAGTGGCAACAACATACACAGTGGATGAGAACTAAGACGAGACGGTTCAACTGAGTGGCAACAACATACACAGTGGATGAGAACTAAGACGAGACGGTTCAACTGAGTGGCAACAACATACACAGTGGATGAGAACTAAGACGAGACGGTTCAACTGAGTGGCAACAACATACACAGTGGATGAGAACTAAGACGAGACGGTTCAAATAAGTACATACTACAGATTGTAGGTAGCCGAAAACAGTAACGCAAATCTTGGACAGACAGACGAAACTTGGACAGACAGACGAATCTTGGACAGACAGACGAAACTTGGACAGACAGGCAGGGTGGCTACTATATGTAGCCCAATTTATTTTGTGGACTACATAAATGCACATTAGCCGCAATCCGAGAAAATAAGATTATTTCATTTCTGAGCAGCACAGATTCTGATCACTCTCTGCACCCAAAGAGAGTGAAATCAATCCGAATTCATCGCTGAAGGATAAACAAATGTTGTCACAGACCAAATACGGAACAGTGTAGACCCTGATCACATCAGAAGGCATGTCTATTTCTCAGCTGGTTATAAAAGGCATAAGCCCAGTATATCATATTGTTTCCAATTAACCCTTACTACGCTGAATTAAATTTCGTCGTCTGCTGGAAATGTTTTATTTTCAATATTTCCCGATAAAAACCTGTTTTGGCAGTGCATGAGAATCGTCTCCATTGGAGACGATTCTCATGTGCTGTCAAAACGGGTTTTTTGTGTTAAGAATTAAGACCAAAATGAAAAACAGCAGACAACAATTTTCGTCTCCCGCGTAGTGAGGGTTAATGACTGTCCAAAGGTGGTCACAAGAAATATTTTGATTTATAATTATTGAAATATTTTTATGTATATATATTTCTTTAGGTTTTTCTTTCAGTAAACTTGGTCACCTGATCCACAAAATGAGGTGGGATAATGCACACACATATTTAGCCAATACTTCCCATTGAAGGGGTCATTGGAAGAAGGGGGCTAACTCCATGAAGGAGTTAGCCCCCTTCTTCCATTTACCCCTTCAATTGTATGACAATTTCCATGAAGCAGTTTCTGTGAAGATGGAAATTATTACATATGGATTGAACATGCAAAAATAGAAATATGAGTTATGCAACTTACCCAGTTTTGTAGACATCGATTGTGGCCCGGATGGTGTCCCAGTTTTGCTTGTCTTCGTAGCGAGTCTGCAAATAATAAATACCTGTTGGTTGGTTGAATGATTCAGAGCTCCAGATAAGCTGCGTATTTGCGTAAATACCCAATTAAAATTTCCAAAAGCCCAATTGAAATCAGAAGTAGGGAGTATCAAAAAGCAATAACAAATTTGTGGTACCTTTATCATGCTACAGAAAACAATAAACAGACCCCAAATATAGCATGTTTTTCTTATTTTCCATGAAAACACATCTTGGTATTTCATTAGAATTGTCTCCAAGGAGACAATTCTAATGAAATGCCAAGACATGTTTTCATTTCGAAGTCTGTTGATGTGTAAACAGTTGTGTGATTTTATTTTACCCAAATAAAATACTGAAATACCCAATTGCTTCAGATATGATGGAGTGAAAATACTCAATTACTAATTCCTTATCTAGAGCCCTGTGATTGGTTGGTTGGTTGGTTATATGCTGTCTGTTGATGTGTAAACAGTAGTGTGATTTTATTTTACCCAATTAAAATATTGCAATACCCAATTGCTTCAGATATGATGGAGTGAAAATACTCAATTACTAATTCCTTATCTAGAGCCCTGTGGTTGGTTGGTTGGTTGGTTATATGCAGGAATGAATGAATGTTTCCACAGTTCAATAGTAACAAGAAATGGCATCGTTAAACGAATAAAAAAAATAACACAAGTCCTCAATGACCTTGACCTTGGGCGGTCGAACGTGGGTCGTACTGGCACCCTTGACAATAAAAAAAGGAAAGAAAAAAATGTTTGCCTTACAAATTTGCCTTACAAACAAGGTGAACATAAGCGGTCGGACGTGGGTCATATGCAAAACAAAGCACCATCACTGGACACACATTGTGGCCAAATATTATCAAAATCGGTGAAGCGGATCATGAGTATCATGAGTTATCGGCGATGTGATAATAAATAGTGTGGGCCCTGATCAGATTGTAGGTTGAACATCCCAGCTAAAGCTAAGGTCATATAGAAATTGGACATCGGTTTATAAATCTCATCCGAATCACCAGTGGGATGGAAATAATATGAAAGTATTTTTCATGCCGAGCATGTGTATTGAACCCACAACAGGGCTCCAGATAAGGAATTAGCAATTGAGCATTGTCACTCCATCATTTCTGAAGCAATTGGGTATTTCCAAATTTAATTGGGTAAAGTAAAATCACACTACTGTTTACACATCAACAGACAGCAATGAAAACATGTCTTGGTATTTCATTAGAATTGTCTCCTTGGAGACAATTCTAATGAAATACCAAGTGTGTTTTCAGGGAAAAATAAGAAAAATATGCTATTTTTGTGGTCTGTCTATTGTTTTCTGTAGCATGATAAAGATACCACAAATTTTTTCATAGCTTTTTGAAACTCACTACTTCTGATTTCAATTTGGTTTTTAGCAATTTTAATTGGGTATTTAAGAAAATACGCACCTTAACTGGAGCTCTGCCACAACCTGCAGTATTGAAGTACAATGCTCTACCACCGGACCACAACCCACCCCTAATAAGACTGTAGCAGCTGGTTGCAAACCCAGTAAGCTTTATCATCGCGTCACTCATCTGTGCAGTCTTATCAGGATCAATACAATTTGCAACTAAACTCATTTGTGGCTGTGACTGGAGAAATGGGGCTTGTGGGTTTTGCAACCGGTGTACATCCAGATCAGCATGTGCATGCTCACAGTCTGATCAGGATATGCACTGTTGACCATTCCATCAATGGAACACCCACCACACTTCTAACAAGCAATACAGATCGTTATCAGGCTATGGGTGTGTTCTATTTGATAAGAACATTTCTCCAGTCACAGCCTCATTTGTGACATTTGTCTGAAGTGGCAGAATGGAATAATTGTTTGGGGTTTATGTCTGCATGGATCTACTTCAATAGATTGGAAATGATGTATTTGTGTCAACAGCATGGCCATATACAGACTAGAATGCACCTATATTGGGGATTATTATATACGTACTTGTTTCCCATTGAAACACAATGCAACGCAAGACGTCAATATTTTTCCATATTGATGTCTCGTGAGTTCATATTGGTCAGTGCCGGAACTACGCTTCACACGCAAAATACTTCCTTCTAAATCACCAAATCATTTTATTTATATTTTGTATATTTTTTGAAGCGCATATAAATTGAAAATGATGTACGTATATAATAAAAAGGTTATTTGGTTTGTATGCAGATATATTCCACTCGTTCCGCCGCGCAATGATATTGCACTCCTTAAGTCGCGCAACATTGCACGCTGAGGAACTTGTGCATATATTATATCCACATACAAATCAAATAACCTATAAGTACGGTATAGTCAGCATTGAAATTACAATCAAAACTTTCTGCACTGAAATACAGTGTCCTGATCCAGTGCCAGGCACTCTTACTATAGTAACTACACTGGATCACTTAGCCCCGGGTGTGAATCCATAGTTTGTCAGGATAACAACATCGAGAGACTGACAATGCATCTAACATGTATGGTTTTTTTTGTCAGATCCGGGTTCGTAGATCTAGTTTTTATCTGGGGGTCAGTTTAGGTCAAACAGTAACAGTTAAAGCAATCCAAGTAGTGACAGTCGCAATGAGATTACGCACTTCCTTGTCAACAATATGTGATCCACCGTGACAAAAAGGGCTTACTGAGTTTTGATCAGTGTATCTCTATGGAACGCCAACTCTACAGACACGCAAATTAGTATTGCTAGCTTTTAAATATTTAGAGCTAGCATTAATTATTTGAGTTTATGTAGATTTCCTGGAACGGCAAATCTACATCAACTCAAATAATTATTGCTAGCTCTAAATAGCATTAAATATTTAGAGCTAGCTACAAATGATTTAGAGATATCTTCAAATGATTTGGAGCTAGCTCTAAATATTTAATGCTAGTTCTAATTATTTAGAGCTAGCATTAACTATTTGAGTTTATGTTTGAGTCCATATATCTCTGATCAGCTAACAAACACCCAAGTTCTGGTAGTTGGACATGATATATATGGGCCTGTACTTATATACCCAGAGCTCCAGTTAAGGTGCGTAATTTGACCAAATATTGAGGTATTTTTCTTAGTTCTTAACCAAAAATGGCAAGTTGGGAGTTCTTTAGAATCATCTCAATGAGACGATTCTAAAGCACTCCCAACTTGCCATTTTTGTTGAAGAAATAACAAAATTCCTGAGCTCTGATATCTTGTTCAGCATGTTCACATACTTGTAATCAAAACCAGGCAGGTTGATTGGCTAATTTTGAGCATGAACGAATTACATGTTCAGAAAAGAATGTAACAGACCATAATGTTTTTGATAGTGTAGACCTTGATCAATCTGTGAGGAAGCATGGGCCGATTTAGATCTATGCTGGTCACGAACAGAAGAAATCCTTTGTTTCTCTCTTATGCCAAAATACATTTAATTAATGATATGTCTATTTAGGCAGTTACTGGTACATTTATTTAACTTAAAAACAAATTAAGACGTTCTAGGGAGGAAAAATGTTTGGTTCTTTTTTGCATGAAAATGCTTATCTTGTGATGTGATGTTCTGAAACCTTATGAGCTTGTAAATTTTTTAAGTTTATAATAATAAGCCGCCTTTAAGTGTGCGCAAATTTTGAAATATATTCTTTTCCATATTTCAGGAGTATATGTTGTGCACTCTCAAGAAGGTTCAGGAAGATTTTGAAAGATTATATTTTCTTGACAAAAGTTTATCACGTTGTGGCTACTCATTTGAACTGTCTTCAAGAGACTGTTTAAATGGTGGTCACAAAATATACTTTTGACGGCAAATAAGAAAACTACTTCACCAACTAAATACCATATGTATTCTAATAGTAGCCCCCTATCTAATAGTAGCCCCCCCCCCCCATATTTGCATTCTAAATATGTTATTTTCACATACAATTAAAGGACATTTAAAACTTTTGTATGTGAAAATAACATATTTTGATCCTATTTTCCATGGTTTGATCCCTGTGAATTGCATAGCTCCCAGGGGTGTTTATTTGAATAAATACAGTAATGATCCATGGTTTTGAACATGCATTTCCAATACATGCCAAGCAAGTTTTATAATCACAGTCAGGACGATTCAAATCTTTCGTGACATTACCCAAGTAAACCACAAAAAGCCGTCGGAGTAGCTGGACATTGATCATCGATGTCCTGAGTGGTATCGGTCACCACGCTGACCGCTGGCTCAGACTCTGCTGTCACCTCTATATCATCCATAGTTCACTTCTGTAACAACATATAAACATTAGCCTAAATCATGTACATGTATGTGGTACTGTTGGAACACAACTGAGCAAAAAGCTGCTGCACATTTGGGCGACATTTGGTACCAGTATAGTCCCAGATCAGTCAGCATATCTGTGTAATCTGATCAGGGTCTACACTACTTGTCATGACAGACAGGTGTCATTCAAAGCCTTCGCTTCAAAAATCATTTGCTAAGCTCACCATGATGAGCACTACTGTCTGTTTCACGAAACCTGCCCCAGAGCTCCAGATAAGCTGCGTGTTTGCTTAAATATCCAATTAAAATTGCCAAAAACCCAATTGAAATTGAGGAGACAATTCTAATGAAATGTCAAGACATGTTTTCATTTCGAAGAAAACTATTCAATAATTGCTGTCAGTTGATGTGTAAACAGTAGTGTGATTTTATTTTACCCAATTAAATTGTTTAAATACCCAATTGCTTCAGAAATGATGGAGTGAAAATACTCAATTACTAATTCCTTATCTGGAGCCCTGCTGCCCATATATATAAAAAAAAAAATTCTTCATAATACATGTAATCAAACCTGTGAATAAAGGCCAGCCATGGAAAGAGAAAAATCTGGCCTTTGCTCACAGGTGGTCTTTATTTACAGGGTCAGTTATGTGGTAATTGAGTAATTGGAAAAGCAAAAGTGTTGCTGCTATTGACAGGGAATTGCTATTCCCAGGTGGTCTTTCAGGGGCGGCGGAGGCCTGGGGGGGGTGCCGGTGCCCAGCGCCTAGTTGTGGGGGGGGGGGGCTAGCTGCCCCCACCCCCCCCCAATAATTCTGTAAATTTTGGATTTTTTATTCTAATATATTTGTGTAATCATGAGTACTGGGAACTTTGCTGAGAACTTTGCTGAGAATGCAGGAAATGGCGTTTCACACCACTTGGATTTCAAAAAATTTTGGGGGGGCATGCCCCCGGATCCCCCTAGCGCTATCGGGCCCTTCGGGCCATCAACATTGGGCCCCCCCCCCCAATAATGTTCGCCTTCCACCGCCTATGTCTTTAGCACAGGTTCGACTCACTGTATTCAATTATATCCAATTTTAAGAATGAACGTTCTTTTTATTTTGTGAAATTTAATCCGCTATTGATTTTATCAGGTTTATTGAAAAAAATATTTCTAATTTCTGGTTTCACACGTGATTAGATA
Source organism: Conchocele bisecta (assembly GCA_029237695.1). Lineage (NCBI taxonomy): Eukaryota > Metazoa > Mollusca > Bivalvia > Lucinida > Thyasiridae > Conchocele > Conchocele bisecta. Next base: position 84,045,937 of record CM055277.1, read on the forward strand.
TTTTTAAAGATGGTGAATAATATTAATTATTAATCAGGAAGTGAACTGTTTGATTTTAAAAAGCGAATTTAGGTTAGTGACTGAGACGCGTTTTTAGTGCAATTTACACTCGAAATCTTTGAGATTTATGTTAATGTATTAGAATTTAGCAACTGTAAAATCTACACCCGGCCGCATTTGAATTGTTTTGTACATTGTTTAGAAAGGTGTTTCATGTATATACAAACAATAATTGACAATCCAAGACACGCTAGAATCACCCTTCCTTTTCCCCCATGTTAATTTTCGCGAAAACCAGTGACAGTTGAATAGGCGCGAGTTTCTCGTTCAAGTTCGTTGATATACACTTCGAATTAGAGTGATTCAATGTAACTAAAACAGTGGCTTACATAAACTCTTTAATTTGATTCTCAACAAAGATACATGTAGCTCTCAGAGTGAATTCAAATAATAATCGCGCTGCAAAACATCTGTTGTTGTTGTTGCTGTTATCTGGTGCCAAATAATTCAAGCCGCTTATTTTTCGGCAACGTCTACAAGATCTAATTCATGCAGTTCATACAATGTTAGAGACCGGGTATAAGCATTTGCTTATATAAACTTCGTAGTGTTTTCCCTTAATTGAGTTTGCAACGTTGTGCATGATCATATTTTATTCATAAGTACATGTGTATTCAATCAAATACAATCGAGATTCCCGGTATTTAGCCGGTACCCATTTACAGCTCAAGAACACAACGAACACATGAGCGTAAGATCAGCAGTCCGACCGCTCGACCACGCGCTCCACAATATATAAGAAATTATATAGTTGTTTGAACTTTTCCTGCCTATGCTGAATTTCAGATTTTTCCACGGCTTTCATGTGTTTTAAATGGTTCATATTGGTCAAAGCACATTATTCTAGCACCTTATTCGCCAATTTTTTGCTGTGAGTTAGAGTATTTCTTTCAACAATTCAACGTATTTCAATGCAGCTATAGTGACATGGTAAATTTCCAGATATGTGAACATCAATTCCTGCAATTCATACAAGACGCAGTTAGCCATTCAGCTACTGATGCTTGACGTCATCCAACACAGGATCATGCACTGAAACAATTGCAGAAATGTGCAGAACGAGCTAAACTGGACCACAATAGTAAAGTGGTGGGCGCGTCGGACTGCTGATCCAATGGTCGGGATTCGAGCCTCACCGGAGGCGTGCGTTGTGTCCTTGATCAAGAAACTTTATCCACACTGATTCAGACCACCCTGCTGTAAATGGGTACCGGATAATTACCGGGAACCTCGAGTGTATTTGAAACTGTATGTACGTGTATATATTAAATCAAATATAATCCACATCTCTAAGTCTCCAAAAGGGGTTTGAGATCAATGGAAGATAGAGACAGATAGAACATATATGTGGCTGTGACTGGAGAAATGTTGCTTATGTAAATTGTGGATGACACTGGATAAATGGGGCTTATGGTTATTGCGATCAATGTAGATCCAGATCAGCATGTACATCCGCACAGTCTGATCAGGATCTACACTGTCCGCCATAATGGAATGATTCCATCAATTAGACACCCGACATGCTTCTAACAAGCCATATAGATCGCTATCAGGCTACAAGAGTGCACTATGTGATCAGGAGCTACACTGGTCACAAAGCACATACGCCCAATTCTCCAGTCACAGCGACATATATATGTTACAACTGTCGTGTAAGTTGGCGACCTGGAGACAGAAGCAAATACTACTAGATGTGACTTTTTCACATCCGTTCGACATGGTTAATATTTTCAAAATCTTAGCGCCAGCCTAGGTCAAACATTTTAGAGGAGAGCATTGTCCATCACAAGTACTGTGTTTATCATATAAGGCGGTTCGCTTCCCTCTTACTAGCTATTTGATTAATGTCGCAAGCTTTTTTACAAGGTAAACACGTCACGACAGGTCCATCTATATGACAGCCTCTCACTTTCAATTAACTCACAATGACCAACGCCAGCTGACCGTAAATGAAACCAAATATTTACTCCTGTATCAAAAGATGTGAGAGTATATGTGTCTATTGAGTGCGATACACTACTTGAAACACACAAACTTAAACGGAATTGTGTGTGAATTGGATATTTTAAAGCGATCAACGGATTATTGACATTATGTATATTGGTAAGTTTTAATTACCCCGTTTCTATATATATATAAACTTTATTACTTTACACTTATTACAAAAGCAGGGCAAACGAAAGGTATCCAAGGAAAAAATGCGTTTTTTTTTAAAATGAAAAATGTGTTCTTGATAACATTATTTCTTCATTCAAACGTTAATATTGTACTGCAGCACCACCGCGCGAACAATATTTTGAGGAATCGCAACATATATTATAGCATGTTATATATGCTAGTATTGAAATGTAAAAGAAACATATTTTATTGCATTATTAAAATATACAAAACTGAAAAGCTGTTAGACATAAGTGTACTAAATGTTTTCAAAGCATTCCATTTTACATTATATACATATGTAATATAATTTACAGGTTTGCCAGAACTTTTGGCGGCGATGTGTTGCCTGTGCTGCAGTTTGGCACAGATTATGCCCGGGCTGTCGCCCGCCACACCCAACAACGCCCTGGACATATGTGAAAGGAAGGCGGTGCCCCGGCCCCTCACTGTCACACCCGAGGGCAGCCACGGGGACATCATAAGTCGCTGGTGTTCGTGAGTATATGTACACCCACGTTCCATAAATGAGACATTCTGTGTTTTGGACCTAAGAAGATGTGCGCTATATAATGAAAACATATTTACAAAATGTACGATATGTTCCGTAAATGATTTCAAAAGTGGACGAAATTGAGGTGCCCTTTATTATTACTTTAATTAAGTATTTTGCCCGTCCTTTTTTCAATCACAGTGTACACTAAGTATAATTAAAAACAGAACAATTAATGCCATTATTTGTAATCATGTCACCATTCTATTGTAACAGATACCCTGTTGTCATTGCGAATCAATATGTTGTACAGTACATATATACTGCATGCTGCGGTCTGATATTTGAAAATAAGTCATCTCTTCTGTTCTGTTCTTAATTAAAGCATGGAGATGTATTATATAATTTTATAATTATGTCTCAGATTCAATATCCAGCTATTTGCCGGTTAGTAGAATCGGTACCGGGTGCGCTTCGTACCAATGCGATCCGGGTTCGATTGTCGACCGGGGATTTGATTTTTATTTGAGATGATATGTTGCTATTTCGTTCGTTACTTCGCTCGTTCGCTCGTTACATGTAGCCAACATATCCTGTTTGTTTAACCCATTTAGCAGTCGATGACACACGGCACGGAATTTGTCCTCATAAGTGTCTATCCAAACTGAACGAGGTTAACCAACTAACCGTGTCATTATCATGACAGCTACAGGGCAACTATTAGTAATTTACAAGATACTACTAATTGTAGCTGGTCGCCTTTAGACATAATATGTCACTTCAAACAGCGTCCGACAAATATATGTATTCTGTCAGGTTGCCGTAAACTGCGGCAAGCTAAGATAACTATTGTGATACACTATGAATTTTTGTCTCCATCTTTTCAGGTGAACACTTTTCAGGTGAACACAATATTCCAATAGAAATACCGCATATTGTTTTATGTGGGTAATTGATGTGGGTAATATGTATCGCAAGATGATAGAGTTGTATAATAGTTCAAACCAACAATGTGGCAAAAAATGGAATGCACACAAACTAACAATGTACATGTATTACTAATATACGTTTTATTTATGTCTGCATTTTTAAAATATAAAAAAAAATCGGCGTTATCTCGGACGAGGCGGCCTCATTCTGGCTACCGGCCTGCGGCTAATAAATGAATGTTACGCGACGTAGAGAAACAAAGGAACGGTATTTATGTTGTTAACTTTCTTCTCCACGCTACCACACTGCATTGAATATGCACTGACGAGAATATAAAATCAAACAATCGATCACACTGATGGATACTGATGATCAGTACCCCCCCCCCCCCTCAAAAACATTAACGAAAATAAAACTGACACCAACTTCTGAGTTATTTGACCTTAACAGGGCCCGTATGAGTGGGTCAGATAATATAAATATGGATGATGATTATTGAGCGTATAAAGTCTCGGATTAATCCGACTACCAGTTATTGAGATAATACGGACCCGGATATTTAATGCAAATCTCAGACGGAAGGACGGACGTGGGTGGCGACTAAATGCACCACGAACAGGCTGATAGAGATATATTCGCCATTCCAAAAATGAAACACCCGTTATCATTCTAACAAGCACTATAGATCGTTATCAGGCTACAGAAGAGAGATATTTGATCAGCAGCTACACCGGTCATAAATCACATAAGTCCCATTTCTTCTCCAGTCACAGACACAATTGGCCACCCACAATATGTTACAAACGTGGTTGCTTGGAGGCATCCGAAAAGACGCGTGCATAAGTAATTGTAGGAACTATATGTTATAGTATAGTGTATGACACCGTCTGACAAATCGGCTCTTGTGACCAGTGCACACTCAGACAATCTGTTTTTTTTTAATTTCAACAAAAGGAAAACAAGTATGAACACGGATTCATTTGTCAAAATTGTCAGAAACATGTTTATGTACGGTTCAAAGTAAAAGAAAACTCGGTTGCAATCAGCAGTAGCATTATTATAACGAGCTTTATTGAACATATAATAGTCTGTGTGACATTCAAACTGAAAGACATGCAATTCCAGTTAGGCAATTTGCATAAAACGGATCTACCGATGTTTACCACAATAGCCCCAGATCAGCCTGCGCATCCTGGCAGGCTAACAAGGGCCTACGTTGCTCGCCTTTAAATTACTAAAGTGCTTCGCTGTCGTCAGTGGACGAGTAAACCACAACCACACAATGTTACGTTGCAACATGACCATGACCGACACTTGTTGCAAATATCGTCAGGTATCTTTTCCCAGTCGATGGCCCATTTATGCCGGACCTCTGTCAAAATTGTCAAATGATGATGATGCTCATTTCCACTTTAATATATATCCCGAAGGATGTTTTCACGGCGGTGCACCTGTCATGTTTCGTTAGTATAGGATGCACAATGTATTTGATACATTTGTCAGTAATGAGTCATACACGAGCTATACAATGTATAGTCCAGGCTAGACACACGAGAAATAAAGTTTGCTTTGCAACGAAAAATGTTTGCAAATGAAAATGTACGAAATAAGGAAAACGCAAACATTTAGTTGAATTGGTCATTGGAAAAAGAGGGCTAACTCTCTTAATAGAGATTACTTTGTTACGGAAAATATACAAGGAATAAGAAAAATGCACGCACTTTACAATTGTAATATCCTTGTTACAAACATGGCTCCATAAACCTCCGATAAACAGTACCCTAGCTGTGCTACTTTCTAGTACATGTAGTATATATTAAGAGTTACATGGTTAATGTAACACATGTATGCCATACAGCGAACAAAATCTAATACATGTACAAAGCTGCCTCCAATTTATCAGATGACCTTAATACCACCAGGTGACTCACGACAGGATATATAAAACAGATTAATTCCTGTTCTTTACGTTTCGTCGTTTTCCCGCTAAATTATTTGGACAGATGTACAATGGAGGGTGAAATATTGTGGCCATAAATACAGAAAAAAAAGCATTTTTTATGGTGTCCTGTCTCCGTAGGAATGACCGCTGTACATAGCCAGTGTCCACGAAGAGCTCAAACATAGGTAGAGGTCAAAATTAATGACAATCCAATTTGTTGTGCGTGATGTTTTTATCAACTAACACTTTTCTAATTCCTGAACTAATTCAGCATGACAAAAGATACTGTCACGCATATAACACTGTGTCTTTTTTCTGTAACACTTTCGTCGACTGGCGTTTCTTTAGCAAACTGCGTCACGGTCTGATTTATGACGTCGCTGATCGGCGTCTACTCTATAAGTCATTCGGTCAGTGAAACATCGAATAAGTGTCACAGGGTGAGAAAGATGCATATCCTACCCGAGGCTCGAACCCGGGACCTCTGGTTTACCGTACCATCGCTCTAACCGACTGATCTAGCCGGGCACGAATACACACTTCCTCCCCACAGTGAGTTACGTACCGTGACATACTTCCCCGCCAAATTGGAATTCGTCCCCGAATTCTATATTTAATTCGTCTCTGAATTCCATATATTTGGTACATTTTGGGTAGTATATATATCAGTCACGATCCCTCGTTGGGCGCCAAATGTCACAGGGTGAGAAAGATGCATATCCTACCCGAGGCTCGAACCCGGGACCTCTGGTTTACCGTACCATCGCTCTAACCGACTGAGCTAGCCGGGCACGAATACACACTTCCTCCACACAGTGAGTTACGTACCGTGACATAAGAATCAAGCAAATGGCGTCGAGTAGTAATGACAGACTATATGTGTTCCGTTTATACAGGCTCTGCACTCGACTGAAATAAAATGTGTTATTTTTGTGAGATCGCGACTAGGGTGCAGCAAAAATGGAACTTCTCCAAAACATAGTCCACATAGTGAGTTACTTACCATGACGTATACATGATCGTCCACTTTCCTACAATACAACTTTCGTTTTCTCCATTGTTTTGTCATTTCTAATCAAAAGTATACATGTAGTATGTTGTTACCACTCATGTGGTTCAACTGTGTGGCAATATACACTTTGGGTGAGAAAAACGAAAAATAATCCGATCTTTCTACGTAAAAAAATGGATTAAAATCTAAACTCGGCACATTTTAGAGGGACAGTGCACCGGACGCGCCCCCGTCTGGATCCACACATGTCGTCTCACATGTCATAAGCCCCATTTCTCCAGTAACAGCCACCTGTTTCTCATTATCCAGGACGTATGATAGCGTATTGCCGTGTCTGAACAAGGTCCTTCTGACATCCACGGACAGCGCCAATGATTGGTTCCTCAGCTTGGTGTACAACCAACCAATGGCTGACCGGATGTCACGGAGCATGTGCAGCCGGTTCCCTCGTAAGTCTATTGGCCAATCGATGTATTCCTTGTAAGCATAGTGACACATACTTGTGTTCCATGTAAGTATATTGACAAATCAATGTGTTCCTTATAAGTTTATTGGTCACTCGCTGTGTTCCTTTTAAGTTTCTTGACCAACCAGTCTGTTCCTTGTCAGTATGCTGACAAATCGAAATGCGATTTTCTATATCTATTTTGACCAAACATAATGTTACAAACATATATACTCAACAAAACTAGAAACGTCCCTGTTTTATAGCCGGTGTAGCTCTGTCTATGTATGTACCACATGTTCAAAGTACATGTATTTTAAACCGTGGCGATGTTCAGAATACGATCGTGTAGAGTTTAGCCGATACACACGGTTTACATAGCGGCCAGTGACCGGAACGTTGATTTCCACTTTTTGCACGTGCACGCTATACTTGTCATCGATAAGGTGATTCAGTTCGTGTCGTACCATTCATGCGATAGGGGCTATTCGGAAAATTAAAAAACTTTTTTAATTTTTCACTGTTTTCGATATGCCACGGCTTTCCGAAAACGAGCGAAATCAGGCAATTGGGATGCTTGCGGGTGGGATGGCCGCCAGGGCGGTCGCGCCTCGGTTTGGTTGCTGTCGGAAGACGATTGATCGTCTTGCAGCCCGGTACCAGAAGACTGGGCTGTTCACGACCGGCAGCGACCTGGTAGGCCTCGTGTAACGACGGCTAGAGCCGATCGTTACATTACGTTGACGCACTTACGTCAACGTCGATTGGCAGCCAGTCACTGCTAGCGATACGGTGTCTCAGGGCAGACCATTCGCAACCGGTTACGTCGTAACGCCCAAACCAATCCGGGCACGCCGCCCGTACACTGGTCAGATAATGACCCAACGTCACCGTGCTGCCAGACTGTTATGGGCGCGACGTCATCTGAACTGGAGAAGGGCTGACTGGAACCGAGTTTTGTTTACCGATGAATCTCGGTTCACAGTTAGTCATGCTGACGGAAGATTACGGGTATACAGGCGTAAAAATGAAAGATTCACCGATTGTTGCATTGTTGAGAAGAACAGGTTTGGGGGAGGGAGCGTAATGGTCTGGGGTGGGATCATGGGAAACCGGAAGACAGATTTGGTTGTTGTACAGGGCAACATCAATGCACAACGTTATGTTGGAGATGTGCTGAATGCACATGCCTTACCATTTATCCGTCAGCATGGTCCTGGTGTGACATGCACGACAATGCCCGCCCTCACGTAGCCAGGGTCACCACTCAATACTTACAGCAAAACAACGTCGACGTCATGCCATGGCCCGCGGTCTCGGATTCAATCCCATTGAGCACATATGGGATGAGCTGGGCCGCAAAGCGAGCTAACCATCAGATTGACAATGTTCGCGATCTTACACGGGCGTTACAACGGGAATGGAGGAATTTGCCCAACGCACTGGTATTGCGTTACGTCACGTCGATGCGGCGTAGGATCATTGCATGCATTCATGCAAATGGTGGCCACACTCGGTACTAACGAGATTTACTGAATTTGCCACATTACTTATTGAAATTCCATCTCTAAACATTAAGTAACACATTTCTGAGTTTTTGTGATTTTTGATTTTGACCCCTACCGCCCTTGGCCGGTTATCTCTCGAATATTTAACAAGATATCCAAATGCAATTTATTGGCTTTGATACAGAAATGAATGAACTTGTTTTTCCATTTTGATTTTTAAAAGTAACCCTTTTGGTTTTTGATGAATCTTTCCTTAAACATGGAGGGACGTTTCTAGTTTTGCTCAGTATACATTCAAATAGTAAACCAACATATTTCCCCGTGTTAAAAATCCACTGTCATGTTATCCATGTTAAGTAACCCAATAATAAAGTTGCATTATATACTCAATATTATACATAAATTATACAATACCATAACCATTGGCGGTGCTCAGCGGATCCTCTCTCTATGACCTCTATGACGGGCTTTCATCGCCTGGTCGTTATATTGACAGATATCTCCAACCTGACGTGCGTGACCACCAATATGGCGAATGTGTCCAGATGTATGCAGTGGAACACGCGGACCGCCATAGAGAACTTCCGCAAAATGCACAATCCCAACGTCACCCTGTCACCCGAACTGAGGGGCATCGCGGCAATTTATGCCTGCATGTAAGTCACATGTCATTTCTTACTTTCCAATTCCATAAATAAAGGGGTCAGTGAAATAATGGGATGAAGCCCCCGATGGAGTTATCCTCTTTCAAATGAGTGGTTACAATAGAAGTGCGTAATTCAAAGAATTATGTTTTATTTTTGTTAAGAAAATAGCCTGTGTGGCCATAGCATGTAGTGGGTTACTCCGTAAACAGAATAGTGAATGAAAAATTAACTTTCTCCTGCAGTATATCTGTCCAGACGGCCGGATGTTTCCAACATGAGCTGAGCGCATGCTCCCAGCCGAAGCGGAAGTTGATCCACGACTATTACATCATGCTGAGCGGCAAATGTACCGAAATCGCCATCCTAGAGGAGACGACTACTGATGGTAAATTATTCTGTTTTCATTCATACTTACACACTGTGCTTTCTTCTATTGTTTATGTGGTGTTTGTATTTCAGACCTCGGGACATTTAGTCATCAGCATGATTGATACAATCAGAATTTATGAGTGCTCACTTCTCAATTGAGTTTGCGGGTACATCTAATAAACTGTACACTACTGCCACACATCTGGTTCCCAAGCATATTCTTGACCAAGTAACAAGAACTAGATCGTATGAAAAAGAAGGATGGTTCTCGTCCAGGGAATCCCATCCAGTCACGACCATGGTTCTAGCTAACGACACTTGATAATGAAACTTGTTTATATATGTATTGAGCCAAATGTACTAAATAGTACCGTACCTGCCTGAAAATTCGGATCCGGTACTAATATGCATTTTGGCTCTATACCAGCTGCCATTATCCTTTATTTCAGCCCTCCCAACCATATCCAGCACAACGGAGCAAAGTACCAGGAGGCTATTAGTGGGCAGACCAAATCCATCTGACAGGGATGCACCACGTGACACGGCGAGCCAATCAAATTCACAGGACGTACGCGCAAATCAGCACGATTCCCGGCGTCATGGTGGAGGAATTGTTGGCCCGACGACGACAGACAACGGATCACGTGTTCACGTGGGCAACGTAGCCGTCGTGATAATGACGTCAATTATGTTACTGTTCTTAAACATTTAACGGCGGGAAAACGAGTTTGACGTCTGCTTTCTGTTTTCTCTTAAAACATTTCATATTTATAAACAAAGGCATGTTTGAAAATGCATTACAATCATTTCCATTAGAGATGATGCTGGTGCTAATGTAGTGTTAAATACAATTTTATTTCGAGAAATCATAATATTCAGGAAGGGAGCAGACGACACAAATTTAATTCAGCATTTTAAGTGTTACACAAGTGGTAGTCATACGTGTATATGGCAACATACCGAAATATGACTTGTGCAATCGACTCATTGATGTATGCAATGTTCAATAGCCTAAATAGGTACTGTTTTATACTGTTCTTTTGACCATAAATCTAATCATGGTGTTGACAGCCCATGATAATCGTCACTGAGCATGTTTAAAGACAAATAAATGCATGTACATGTATATATCGATGACTATTAATTTCTGAAAAAATAAACAAACGCGTCAACCATTAAATCGTGTACACGTGGATGTATTGGTACTAATATGGTGATTGCTGTCTAACATGCTGAACAATAATAATATACGTCATCAATCGGTGCACGTGTAATTAGCGGTGTTAAAACTGTGCTTATCAGTCGGGCTGGCGAACTGATCTTATCCAGGGCGATGATATGGCCGGTCAGGGATCTCTTGATCTCTTTGAAATTGGTTCTACGAGAGTAATGTAAGCTACTGCCTCTCTCCGGAACCGAGTGGTGTAATTCACCATTATATGTATGTAAACTACTGGTTGAAAGGTATGAAAAATATATAATTATATTACTGATTGCTAATATGTTTTATCATTTTCTGCTCATATATGACACCTTTAAATCACTTTTAATTCCAATATACATACTTGATTTAGTTTTATTTACCATGTTTACCACAATAATATAGACGCTATATTGATTATGGGAGTTAATTCACAATAGTTGCTCCAGGTGTGTTACATTATCTCTACTAGAAGATGAGAAAATTAAAAAAATCTATTTTGGCGGCCATTTTTAATTGTTATCGTCACCTTGCATTTTCAGTAACAAATCTCTCACGTCCCGGAATAAAATTAGAATATATTATACCAGATATATTTCTGATTATATTAAAATATAGCTGTATCAATCGTCATGGTATCAAGAAGTGTACTTTGCGGCGTACTTTTGTGGTTTTTGTGCCAAGATCATCCACCAAACACCAGTTATTCCCCTTTATAACAAATGTTGCCATTTGCAAACAAACCAAAACATGGAGAGGAAAGTGGACTTTGTATTTTTGGGTTATTTTCTAATCAACATTCCGATTGCGGTGTTTATAGATTCGCAGGGAGCAAGGTTTCCAAAATGGTTGTACCCAGCACAGGTAAACACTGGTAAATAGGCGACATAGTCGGTAAAAACCGGCGTTATTGCATTTACTTAGTTATAACAAATTTCAGTTAAGAGTGGAATTTGGCCACATTTCTTAAAAAAATTCACATGAATGGCATTGTGTCATTTAAGGGAGCATTGTATTAACAATATTTGAGATGTTTTGGCTAAGCAGTAGCCGATTTCATCAAAATTGCCAAGTAGAGTTATCTAGCAAAGTATACTTTGAGGGAGTAATCATTTATTTTTCCTGAAATGCTTTATTTCATATAGAACGACTGCATATATTTGATGATTAAAAGTATGCAGAATTTATTACATTATCACAGCTGAAATGGCTGTGATAATGTAATAAATTTAGTATAATAAAAATTAATAAATTTATCATTAAATTGAAAATTTCTCCCTCAAAGTGTACTTAGCAAGGTAAGTATACTTTGAAATGTTGGTGAAATGGCCTACTGGACTTGGCATAGACCTTATATTATATGTGGCTGTGACTGGAGAAAGGGGGCTCATGTGCTTTGCGGCCAGTGTAGATCCAAATCAGCCTGTGTATCCGCACAGTCTGATCAGGATCTGCACTGGTTGCCATTTCATCAATGTCAATGAAACACTTGGTATTCTTCTAGCAAGGAATATAGATCGCTAAAAGGCTACAGTAGTGCTATTTGATCAGGAGCTACACTGGCCACAAATCCCATAAGCCCCTTTTCTCCAGTCACAACCACATCTAATAGGTTTTTGGTGATTTTTAATCTACAGACCCTATAGAGGCTATACATTGTACATTTATAGTGGACACAAACAGATGACACTCTGAAGTTTTACATAGCTGAGCTTTTGAAATATTTTTTCTTCTGATTTTTCAATGTTGTAACTACTCATTTAAACAGTCTCAATAAGGCAGTCCAAATGGTCAGAGCATCTGAACATATTCTGTATTGCACAATTATAAATAGAAAACAAACAGCAGGCGACAAATTTTAATTCAGCATTGTTACATTGTAAGGGTTAATCTGATATGGTCGCACATTATGGCCAAACTGCTCCCACTATGCTCCCTCTACAGTGGCGGATCCAGGATTTCACCAAGGGGGGGGCCCCCACATGGAACTTGAACGAGGTATGCTCGTTCGTCGACTGAGCGGTGCGAGGGAGTTGGCTAGGAGATTTCTGAAGGGGGAGGGGGGGGGGGGGGCCCGGGGGGGGGGGGGGGGGCCCGGACCCCCCCCCCTGAATCCGCTACTGCTCTATAGAACAGTAACGTAAAAATATCAGATCAGTAAAAAATAAAAGTAAACTATGATATAGAGACATGGTATGCTAGTCTAACATCGTGGTTGCTCCACATGTAATACACTCCGCTCGTGGGTGCTCCATTTTCCGCATACAGGTGTGTTCCCATCTGTGTATGATTCATTGGGGTTTTACGTCCATACAACTGCAAGGTAATATCAGTACCCTATTTCACCAACATTGCAAAGTACACTTTGAGGGAAAAAAATTCAATTTAAGGATACATTTATTAATTTTTATTATACTGAATTTATTACATTATCACAGCCATTATGGCTGTGATAATGTAATAAATTCAGTATAATAATTCTGCATACTTTTAATCATAAAATATATGCAATATGCAGTCGTTAGTTCTATATGAAATAATGCATTTCGGGAAAAATAAGTGATTACTCCTTCAAAGTATACTTTCCTAGAAAAGAATACTTTGCAATGTTGGTGAAATAGGCTACTGAGTTCCAGATAAGTTTTGTATCTAAAGAGTATTATACCTCTAGATTTCAAATTCAATATGAGTATTTTGCTTACAAATGTATTATTGATCGACTTCCTTATTAAATAGGGAACAAATGATTAAAAATAAAACACATTAAAAATTCACTTATTTGAACTGCAATTCCTTTTTGCAGCTCAACTAAGTAAATTTTCAACTTTATTACAGTATTTTCACTACTCAATCCCTGCGCGTTGAGCATTTTATCGTCATGTCATGGAGAAGTAAAATTGTACTGTAAATTCACCACATGATCAATAAAAAACACTATCTTGCAAAAATATGTTAAATTCAATTATGTTTTACGAAAATCTGGTGGTTTTCACTCCTAAAGAGCTAACAGTATTTACTTTATAGATCACATCTGGCCACTTGAACAAAATCAGAGATGAACATCTCAAACACAAAAAGAAATATTTAAAAAATTAGCCCTCCCGCGTCACATTCCGCAAACCCCGTATCTGAGAACCAAAATACTTTTTTTATGGCCTTAAGTGTTGATTTATTGTTACAGAATGTGGCTGCGACTGAAGAAATGGGGCTTATGGCTTTTACAACCAGTGTAGATCCAGATCAGCCTGTGCATCCACACAGTCTGATCAGGATCTGCACTGTTAGCCATTCAATCAACCACACCCATCAAGCTTCAAACAAGCGAGATAGAGATCGTTATTAGATACAGGAGTGTGATATTTGATCAGGAGCTACACTGGTCACAAATACCATAAGCCCCATTTCTCCAGTCACAGCCGAAAAATATATCAGTTTACATAAAATATGCCTATTCTACTCAGAGCTCCAGTTAAGGTGCGTAATTCGACCAATTTGGGGTGAAATTTGGGGTAGCACAGGTGAATAATGTGTAGCTGGGATGACAACAATAATACTATAAATAGGGTTATAATTCCCCTATTTGTGTAGAAACCACCCGGAGTTAGATATAGAGGATCTTATGTGAGTGATTATTTAATATGACATTTATTAAACGAGTTTACTGATTTCATAAGAAACGAGGCTATGCCGAGTTTCTTATGAAATTAGGCAACGAGTCGAATAAACACCATATTAAATCATCTCGGATGTTAGATTATATTTATTGCATAAGCACATCGCGATACCTTGAAGCTGTACTGGTCACCAAACCTGTTTTCTGTCACGAGCTAATTTGCATATTTATTACACCAGTGTAATGTGATATTATTACACCGCGTTAATACACTGCGAGCGCCCATTTTATGCAATTGAATACAAATGAAAAAACCACCACTAAAGCGTTTAGTGACGGTTTTTGATTTTCACGACAATGTTCACTTCTCTGACATTCTACTGGTTTCTCACCATAGGTAGATAAATGGTAACCATTCCACCATCCCATAGCTGTTGATAGGCCGTTAAACACCAATACATCAATCAATCAACCATCCCTGCTATGTGTTATTCACCGGGGACCTGTTTCACATTAATGTGGTCCCGTAATGCTATCCTTTTCCACCTACATGTCATTAAATGTGAACAAAAGATTTGCCAACACCAGCTGTCAATGCAAATGTTATTGTACAGGCTCCAGATAAGGAATTAGTAATTGAGTATTGTCACTCCATCATTTCTGAAGCAATTGGGTATTTCAATATTTTAATTGGGTGAAATAAAATCACACTGATGTTTACACATCAGCAGACCGCAATTATTGAATAATTTGCTTCTAAATGAAAACATGTCTTGGTATTTCATTAGAATTGTCTCCTTGGATACAATTCTAATGAAATACCAAGATGTGTTTTCATTCAAAATAAGAAAAATATGCTATATTTGTGGTCTGTTTATTGTTTTCTGCAGCACGATAAAGGTACCTCAAAATTGTTATTGCTTTTTGATACTCGCTACTTCGGATTTCAATTGGGTTTTTGGCAATTTTAATTGGGTATTTAAGCAAATACGCAGCTTATCTGGAGCGCTGATTGTACATTTCAATGTTGCACTTTCACAATTCTAAGTGTTGGTTGGGAGCATGCAAAGGGACAATTAACCCTTTGACCGCTACTTTGACTGCTACCGCTACTCATCTGCTGTTACTTTTATATCTTTCCTTATTTCTCAATAAAAACATGGTTTGACAGCACTTCAGAATCATTTCCAACAGAAATTTCTGTTGGAAATGATTCTGAAGTGCTGTCAAAGTATGTTGTAAATTATTCTAAAGTGCTGTCAAAGCATGTTTTTGATGATAAAAATGGAAAATAGAAAATAAATAGCAGACGACAAAAACAAATAAGATAGCAGGCTAAGGGTTAATGATGGGGTTCATCCTTACCGGGATTCTGATATCCCTGGCTTGGCCCTCTGGTAGACTTTTGGCTTTCTGGTACGCAAGTTGAATCCGGTTATACCCATAATACAAGTAGTAACATTAGTACTAATCCTATTGCTTTTAGGAGTGGGGCTAAATGATTCTGGTGTGGTGAGGACGCGCCAGATCAGGCTATTCTAATTTCAGGGCTGAATATATATGGACTGCGACATGTTAATTTAAGGACCAATCTAATAGTCACAAAATGATTTTCAGACTGGTCCATTAAAAGAAGGTGTTTTTTTTGTCTAAAAAAATATGAAAATTACTTGCGAAAAGTGCACATCCTGATGAGACGGCATGTTACGAGCCGGCTCATCTGGATCTACACTTTTTGCAAACACTGCTTAAGAGATCTGTAGTGTTTGTAGGGTTAAATAAATAGCCTTTATATTGATTTATTTGTGTTTAACAGCCTATCAATAGCTAAGGTCATTTAAGACTGGGCCAACAGGTTCGATCCCGCATTTAACCTGCTGCATTGTGGAAAAATCCGAAAATCAGAACAGAATATTTACATAAAAATAAATATGGGACGCGCCATACGAAAACCGGGCTTAAAGACAACGTCATGAAAAGCAGTAAACGATGTAGGAAAACGATTCAAATTGTCTAACGTCGCCATAAAAGTTTACATTTTGCCCTCCCATTTACGTTTATTGGTGTCAGATAACATTAAGTGTGAACAGAAAACGGAAAATGATAACTTACTGAAACTTTCACTAATATGAGACGCGATGCCTCAGTACACATATTATGACGTCATGACATGACATCACGCACTTGTGACGACACTGAACGTGAATCCATGTTTGACGTTATGGCCATGGTGTCGTGACAAAATAGTATAGCATGGATACATGCACGAGTTCCTCGCAGCATCAATGACTTACAAATGCTCGAGGCGCTGTACATTGTCGCATAACTGTTGTTCTTTGACATTGTCACTCTTTTTCGTCGGTTGTCCTCATGAATTCAAAATGGTGAACGCATAATTTAACTGACTACATATCGGCGAAGTCTTCACTTACACTGCACTTTGATTCCTAAATTATAACCTTAAATATGAACCTAGTGTATGCCAACGATATTACCATCTATTATCTTGGTAAATTGAGACTTTTGAACAATTATAGCCAGTACATGTACTTAGCGAATGATATGCCATTTAATGCCACTCATTTTATCATAAACGGAGGTAGACACGCAGCTATATACTCATTATAATGACATAATTATCCGGGTTTTTTATTGAATTTGGTAAAACAAATGCATCAAAATCTCTCTAAATAGATTCAGAATCAGGGATTTCAATGCAGCTTCTTGATTGTTTGTGTATAAGCAATACATAATGCACAAACCACACAGTGAGGTCGGTGGAGTTTTCGAAAAGTCTTGAAATTAATTGGAAATTTGATGGTCATAAACTTACTTTTCGCACGATTTGTATCAAATCATCAGCTTATCACTTGACTGCATAATAATGTATATCAGGCGATGGTAATGCGATCCTCAAGAAAGACACAAGGCGACAATTATAAGGTATCACGCTACCAAATCTGCCCGAGTCGTATTTTGTCACAAAGTTAATGTTATAAGCAGCCTACTGCAGATGTACACGTGCAATGTCTTCAAACAAATACTCCATTTGCAGCAATTCCGTACACATCCATATGCTCGAATATTGGAATAGAAAACAATTATCGTGAAAATTACGTGTGGGCACAATCATATGATCTGGCGACGAAGTGTGGGGGTTGGGGATTCGGGGACAAGCGCCCCTTGGGAATATAGTTCATCACTGAATGCCAATTGGTGCGTCTGAAATGTATTTCACATTGAAATGAAAAGAAAAAGAAATTGAAAGTTTGTACGTGATCTTTTTATCACTTCTTTCAATTTATGTTGGCCTGTATATAGTAATTAAAATAACACCACTTTATCATGATATGAAAGTCATTCATCACACATATCTAAAATGAGCTTCCAACTGTGGCGGATTTATCTGGGGGATGGGCATCCCATATGCATAACCTGCAACTGCAACATCCAATTATATATTATATTTACGCGGTTTGGGTTATGGTCCCGCGGGATAATTTTAGAAGATTTGCAAGCACAATATGTACATAAAGTTGTACGGTCACTCGTGTGGCTAAATGTTAAAACTGCCAACACATCATATTATTACCAGCCACCGATCATCGCGGATAGGTTGCTTGTAAGAGTTTTCGATTTCCAGTGTTGGTTGAATAACCAGTATTATTATGCTGCAACATCCATATGCCTTGGGTTAACTGAAAATTCACATTCATGATGATTGATAAATGCTTCGATTTCATATGCACAACTCATCATTAATATATCATGGGCAATTTTATCGTTACCAACACAACGTCATCACGCGATATGGGGCCCCGACGTCAAAATGACGTTATGTTAATGTTATGCTTCATATTGTTCAATTGTCCATGCTTTCATTCGTGCTCGCACAATGGGTTATTATTTTTCAAAATAAACTGTATAACATCTTTTTTTTATACTACATGCACTTCCGACAGCTAAGTCAGGCAATGCAATTCACCTTTGTTTAAACACACCACCTGAAATACCAGAAGTAACATTATTGACTGCTGACATTGTCGATGTGTATTCCCTTTATGCGGCTGTTCATGTACGGTATTAAAAAATGAAATCACATGGGGCAAGATTGGGCGAATATGGAGGATTGAATAACGCCTCAATCGACGATATTTGATAATAGATTCATCCACTGTAACCACTCAATTGGACAAATGTACAGATGTCACTTCAACTATCCTAAAACTCGAGAGAAATTGGTAACTTGCCTGGCCTTCTGCTACATGTTCACCATCATCGGGATTCATCTAGCCATACGTCTCCTCATATTTAAATCTTTTTAATCACACAATGAGTTCAACCGATCTGGCATTTCAAGAAAAGTGGTCAGTCGACCAAGACTTTTACTTTGGGTCACAACGTCTGACGACGTCACTTTTGTACGTCCATGTCTGGCCTAGCCTTCCGGGCCTTCATGTCCATTGTCTATCCGACTGTATCGTTCGTATATTGTCATCCCGATGATGGACTTTCTCTCATCATCAATATCTTGTGTTTTGTGTTAAAATACAAACTTTAATATAATCTCTTGGTTTTTCCGGCATATTCTCTTACACAGAGCTGGCAGTCGTTAAACTACGTCATTTCCGGTCATGATGTCAGATTTTTAAAATATTTTGTCGCATACGAAATGTTAAATAATGTCGCTATTATTCCCCAAAATTATTTCAGACAGCAGCAAACAACAGGGAAACGGCAACACTTCTCGCTCTGCATTATTTGAAAATTATTCATACGAAATTACGCTACTTGGGCCGCAATCCAAAACATGACGTTACATTAGCAACTGCAACATGAGCTATGAACATTATTTTCATACTTTGTCTTGGCTTAATGGGAGACACTTGGCCAGGCTACGAGATCCAAATTTGGTTGACATGCGATAAAAGATGACAAATCTATAGGACTTGTCCGCATATTTTATCAACACCCCTTGTACACAGGGTTGGCAATTTCCCGGGAAATAAGAGTATTTCCCAGGACGGCGGGAAATACCGGGAAATACCGGGAAATACTGGGAAATACCGGGAAATACTGGGAAATACCAGGAAATACCGGGAAATATGAATCTTGGTGGTCTTTTTCATTCCAAAATGTCAAGATGAGTCTCTATATTCCCCTATATCTACTATGGTTTATATCTGTGTAGACTGATAAGCCTATAGGTAAAACATTCTGCAATAAAAAAAGAAATAATAAGTTTATTTAGAAAAAAAACATCATTATTTTCTAGACAATTTTCTTCCCTATTTACAAGTCTATGTTAAGTATTTGCCAACTGTCTATTTTATTGTATATGAGAACACCCTCATTACTATAGTAACCTGCCACTAATAAAAGCTGCTTTTGGAATTTTGAGAAAATCCCTGTTGATAACGGATAATCCATGTACAGTGGAAGTGTAATTGTTTTACAACTTGACATGACCATATACAGACCACCTGGGTTCTTATTATACAGTATGACACAAAAGGTGTGAGAGAAGGCTGACTTAACAGCCTGTTGTCATAGTCTGATGGTTTATTAAAGTATATTAAAGTCTCATCAATGTACATGCAAATAAGTAGGCTTTTGGCTAATTTTAACGATTTTAGGTACTGTATCTCATACGTACCATCGTGGCCCAGTCTTCACGTTAAATAAATGTCAATAATAATGCAAATAAGTAATACAAATGCAAAGCATAAAACAACATACTTGTCAGTCATATAAGAATTGTAAGAGACTGTGTATGCACATCTTGCATGCTAAGATCATTTATTATCATTTCTTGATACCGAATACATGTATTAGTGTGGAAGAAGGTTGACAATTAACAGCCTGTTGTCTAAACATAGTCTGATCATGATGACGTTATCCTTGTGAATTTTATCTAGCAGACACTCGGATGCTTCCTAAAAAATGAAGTAATTTACAAAAAAATAATACAACCAAAATATAAATGTCATGGTTGCCAAATATTCCACCTGATGAGTACCCCTAGTTGGGAATGAAACAGATCTATACATTGTAATTAACCCCTATATCTAATTATTAAGTTGTTGATTGTTTAATTAACTATTACTGAGCTTAAAACTTAATTTAAATAACTTTAATTATCAAATAATAACATCAAAATTCATATTTCCCGGTATTTCCCACTTTGGGGAGTATTTCCCGGGACGGGAAATACCGGTATGGTATTTCCCGCCGGGAATTCCCGCCCCCGGTATTTCCCGGCCAACCCTGCTTGTACATGTATACGCCGTTGAAAAAAACGTCGTAATTTCGACATCATTGATCTAAAACGTCATATAAGTTTTTACCATACGTTGTAAAAATACTTCTAAACTGAAAAATAATTGGGATACATTGATAATTTTTGTGGCATATGGCTTTAAAAAGATGTACAATTCAGAATACGCGAAAATGTAAAAACTGAAAATGTTGTTATTAAGCCCGGTTTTCGCACGGCGCGGCTCATATATATTCAGCCCTGAAATTAGAATAACCTAACCAGGTGCCAGGTCCATACCACACGTCACGTGGCCCCTTCCCCTAAAAGTAATACCAGTAAGATTATTCATATAAGGGCTATAACCAGATTCAACTCTCACATACAAGAAAACCAAAGACATACCTGAGGGTCAAACCAGGTCTTCGGTCAGGATTCCGGTAAGGATGAATCCCGATTGTTAAATTAACCATCACATGATTCCCAACCAACCACCGCATAATAGCTATGAAGTTTAGTGAGACGGGCGCCTGTGTATTCCAGTTGCTGGAGATGACGGAATGGTACACGGACGAGTTCCGCGACCCAATGATGGTAGACCCTCCCAGCTGGTTCCAAGCTTTCTGTATTAGCGAGGTCGTCATCCAACTGCCCTTCCTCTTCTTCGCAGTGTACGCTTACTGGACAGGTGTGTCACTACACAGGCCATCGCAATATACCCATTTTTCCAAATTTCAATGTCCGAAATGGGGAGATAATCCATGAGCCAGGAATCAAATCAAAATTGACTTTGTAATGTCCATACGGAAGCCACATACCAAATATGAAGTTACAGTTGAATAGTTTACTTCTTATGAGGCATAATTGCAATATTCCAAGTCTAAATGTGGTAGATAATCCATGACCTGTGGGTCAAACAAAAATTCAGGTTGCGCATCCGCACACCATAAGTAAGCTACTTAATAAAATAAATTACAGTACCTAATATCATTCTATCACGAAGCTTACGGCCAGTGTGTCACTGTTGTATGGTAGAAACTCTCCACACTGGACACACAGGTGATGGGAACAACTAATCTGATAGTCTGTTGTTACTTGTACATGTAGATATTTTGACTGGTTTCAATGTAAATTATCAAATTTGAAAAACATTTTGTTTGACATAAAAGAGTAACTTCTACACTTTTATACTCCCGCCACCAAATGGTGAAAGGAGCTCTTAGCGTTACTGGCATACATATGTCCCTCAGAAACTTAAAGGGTGGGTAAATTTGTTATAATTTCTGTTTCCTTTCGTGCAACTGCTTCATATTTCACACATGCATTCCTCGGATGGGCCTCCATCATGCTGTGACAAATCCACGATGCTCCAGCTTTTTGTGTTTTCAAATGTACACTTGTTTTCTTTGCTGCCAGCGGGGGCATTCGTGTGCTGACAGACCACATTTCTAGTTAAAAATAAGTCGCCGTACAAAATGTTAAAATCATCAATTTTGAAGTCTTCCACCTGCTAATTCCAATCTATTTCCTTCAGGGGTGTCCAAGTGCCAGTGGATACGTATACCGGTCATCGTGTACAGCGTCCACGTGATCACCAGTCTGATGGCCATCTTGTTTCACATCGCGACACACGACTTTAGCACGGGACCAAACCCCGGGCCGCGCAATCCCTGGGAAAGGTGTCGACTGGCGGCCATATATACACCCTACGTTATACTTCCATTCATGCTCTTGTGCGATGCTATATTTAGCGATGTTTATGTAAAACCATTGAAACAGAAACAAGTTTAAACCATACAACGCTGAATTACAATTTGGCTGCACTATGTTTGGCGATGTTTATGTAAAACCATTGAAACAGAAACAAGTTTAAACCTTACAATGCTGAATTACAATTTGGCTGCGCTATATTTGGCGATGTTTATGTAAAATCATTGAAACAGAAACAAGTTTAAACCTTACAATGCTGAAATACAATTTGGCTGTGCTATATTTGGCGATGTTTATGTAAATTATTGAAACAGCAACAAGTGTAAACCTTACAACGCTGAATTACAATTTGGCTGTTCTGTACTTAGTGCTGTTTATGTAAGTATTGAAACAGAAACAAGTGGTAGTAAGATTATTACTGATCCTACTGTTTTTGGGAGGGGACCAAGTGATTCTAGTGTGGCGAGGACCTGGCATCAGATCAGGATTATTTTTATTTCAGGGCTGAATATATAGTTTCATTATTGTAAATATTCAGTTCTGATTTTGGGATTTTCTCCCCATTTGTAATACATGGGATTTAGTACTAAGCCCATTGACCCGGCCTTAAATGACCGTAGCAGTTGATAGGCCGTTAAACCCCAACCAACAAACAAACAAACAAACATCGCCAAATTATAATTCGTCTGCTGCTTAATTCCAGTATTTTTTGACAAATGATGTTTTGGCAGTGCATGAGAATCGATTCTTGTGTCTTGGCAAAACATTGGTGTTATTGTTGTTGAAAGGGTTACACATGTAATCTAAGCTTAGCATAATAGTTGAGTGAGACAAACTGTGATAGATTTGTTAGTTACATGTACATAATATTATATACCATGACCACCTTACCATTAAAATACTGAATGAAATTTTGTAATTATTTTATTGTTTTTCATTTTCCTAATCAAAAACATTGGTTTTTCAACACTTTCGTATCTATTCCAAACAAATAATTCTAAAGTACTGTAAACCATGTTATTATGGGATGGAAGACAACATAGAAATAACAGCAGACGACCATTTGTGTTTCCCACATTCTAAGTGTTAACCCTTAGACTGTTTTCATTAATAGCCCATATAGGCATACCAATTCTCAGAATATTGAAACTTTCACCCATGCATTCAGCCAGGCAAGCAAGCACCACGATATGTGCTGTAGCCGATTTCATCAAAATTGCAAAGTATACTTACCTATCAAAGTATACTTTGAGGGAGTAATCATTTATTTTTCCTGAAATGCATTATTTCATATAGAACTAACAACTGCTTATATTTGATGATTAAAAGTATGCAGAATTATTATACTGAATTTATTACATTATCACAGCCAAACTGGCTGTGATAATGTAATAAATTTCTGTATAATAACAATTAATAAATTTATCCTGAAATTGAAAATTTCTCCCTCAAAGTATACTTTGCTAGAAAAGTATACTTTGCAATGTTGGTGAAATATGCTACAGATTCTTATGAGACTGTGGAGATTGCTGGTAGATGAGGAGTTCTACTGGTCACAAAAGCCACGAGTCTCGTTTATTAGTCAAAGCTATATATGGGACCTCAAGAAAAGCTACCTTAATCGTGATCCAATGCATCACGAGCCGTCTCATCAAGATCTACTGTGTTTGCCAGTGTAATTCAGATTTCTTGTGGCTGTGACTGGAGAAATGGGGCAAATGGGTTTTGTGACCAGTGTAGATCCAGACCAGCCTGTGGAGCCACACAGTCTGATCAGAATCTGCACTGTTCGCCATTCCACCAATGAAACACATGTCGTGCTTCTAACAAGCAATTTGATCATTATCAGGCTACAGCTGTGTGCTATTTGATCAGGAGCTACACTGGTCACACATCACATAAGCCCCATTTCTCCAGTCACAGCAACCATTATGGAAGAACATCCACATGTTTCCTATCTCCAGATATGTTGGTTGATCTTTACCACAAATTGCATCAGTAGCTTCCTGACCTTATAGGAACGAGGCCATCGCTGGCCAGTGTCTCACTTGCAGTGTCTCAATGCCACCAGAATGACACCTGTAGCCTATTTCACAAACATTGCAAAGTATACTTCCCTAGCAAGGTATATTTTGAGGGAGAAATTTTCAATTTTAGGATAAATTTATTAATTTTTATTATACTGAATTTATTACATTATCACAGCCATTTTGGCCTTGATAATTTAATAAATTCAGTATAATAATTCTGCATAGTTTTAGTCATCAAATATATGCAGTCATTAGTTCTATATGAAATAATGCATTTCGGGAAAAATAAATGATTACTCCCTCAAAGTATACTTTGCTAGATATAAAGTATACTTTGTAATGTTGGTGAAATTGGCTACTGATGGATCAAAGTGAGGAATCTATTGATGAAGTTTGCTAATGACCCGACTATGATTCAACATGTGGATGTATGTCCAAAATTGTTGACATCATGATCAAGGTCATCAAGCTGAAGGTCACCCAAATGCCACTGGTTGGATAGCCATCACTGTGAGGGAGTTATTGATGAAGTTTGCTAATGATCCGACTAACGGAACAGGAGATATTCAACATGTGGATGTATGTCCCAAATTGTCGACGCCGACCACGACGACAACGTCCCCTATGTCTGTCTCACGTTCCACAAAACGGAGAGTGGGCCGATTTATCAACCATCAGCCAATCAAAATTCTTTGCTACCGCAATATCAACCAATTATATATACATGTACACCATTTCCGATTATATTTGAAAACACAACAGAAACAGAACTTTTTTTTTCTTTCTTTAATTGTACTAAAGTGTCCAGCACAGATGTAATTTGTCATCTTTATTACCCATCAGCCCCTTGGGTGGTGTGAAGGTCACTGGCGCCGATTTGAATTTCTTGCTCCGTTCCTTTTTGTACAGCTACAATGGAAATATAGACTCGGTGTCGGAATATAGAGGGAACAACTGGCAATGTCAAAATTGGCAATTGGCAATGACCTGTATATTGGTATTTGCAAATAGTGTAGATCCTGATGAGACGGCTCGTCACGAGCCGTCTCATCAGGATCTGCACTTTTTGTGAATAATTTTCATATTTTTGAGAACACCCCCTTTTCATAAATGGACTTTTCTGAAAATAATTTTGTGACGATTGGATTGGTTGCAAAGTTAACATATCAAAATCCATTCCAGTTACTTAGGGGTGAAAGGGTTAATAATACTTTCTGAGCATGTTTGACAAATTCGTACTCAAAATCATGCAGTTTGATTGGCCGCGACTGAGCACAGCTCAGCCTCGACCAATCAAACTTCCTGATTTTGTGCATGAGAATGGAGAGGCATGAGAACTGAGAACATACCCGGAAGGTTCTATAGGCACAGGCTCAGGTAAATAGAGGATCTTACATGAGTGACAATTAAATATGATATTTATTATAAAACAAGTTTACTGATTTCATATTATGATATAAAGAAACGAGGCTATATCATATTAAATCAACACAAATGTTAGATTCTATATAATATATTGCGTAAGTACAGCACAATATGTTGAAGCTGTAATGACCACCTATCATGTTTTCTGCAGTGGCCCCGTTTGCATATTTATTACACTAGTGTATTATAATTGTTATTACATCATGTTATTACACTGTGAACGCCTATTTTATGCAATAATATATGTTATGTAATGTAACTTGTCATGAGAACATTGGTTGTTCCCATAACAATAATGGACTTTTTGAGTTTTTAACCAGCGAAGCAACCGGATACGAGCCTTAAACCTTAGACCGCTACTCACAACAATTGTCGTCTGCTGTTGCTTTTATATCTTGCCTTATTTCTTAATAAAAAACATGGTTTGACAGCACTTCAGAATCATCTCCAATGGCCCAAATGGAAATGATTCTGAAGTGCTGTCAAAGCATGTTGTAAATTATTCTATAGCATGTTTTTGATGATAAAAATGGAAAATAGAAAATAAACAGCAGATGACAAAAAAAATAAGATAGCGGTCTAAGGGTTAAACATGGTTTAACGCAGAAATGTTCTGCACAGTAATGTGTAGGCTGTGATCAGACAGCTGGACGAAAACTGAGCACATTCCTTGCATTCAAAATCAGGAAAATTGATTATCAGAGACTGCTTAGCTAATCAAACTTCCTGAACTTGAGCACGAGATCAGAGTACATTCTCAGTAAGTTTTACGATGACGAGACCAGCTATGTATGTAGATTACAACTGTCGCACATGTACTGACATCATCGGCAGTAACGTCGAGCAGCTCGGAGAGATCCGTCTCCTCGGCGGGGATTGTATGTTCAATCATCTGGCACGACTTGACCACGTCCGGGTGGTAGTGGCACTGCAGGCTCTACAATAGTGATTGTTAAACTTCCTGAGCATGTACTCGGTGCTCATGCTCAAAATGAAGATGTTTCATTGGTCCAGTTGTGCTCGGTCCAGGGTCAATACTACATGTAATAAACATCTCAGCATGTACTTTATTCTCGATATGTGGAAGTCTGATTGGCGCCAAGCTTTGCTCAAACTGCCTGATTTAGAGTTTAGATGTTTTATTATTAAACAGATGTTATTTTCCACATTATAGCTGTTATTTGACTTTCTGTTGGAAATGGGCCTATACATGCATTATTTGTTACATTTAACAAGAAATCAGTAACACTGATGGTTGTACCCTTTAAAAATGGCCAAAAAACCTTAACACAAATTTCATTAGACCGTGAGCTTGTATGGGTTATAGAATGAAAATATGGATGATGACAAATAAGCATATGAAGTTTCAAGTCAATCCTACGGTAACAGAGATAGTAGACGGCCGAAAACGTAAATCTGAGTCACACAGATGCACGCACATGGTGGCAACTATAATTAGCTCAAAAATATTTTCAGGGGAACACAAAATATGGCATGTTGATACATGTACATGTACTTTTCGCAATTTTGATGAAAACATGGACGACCCCCTGGTGTAAAAGTACACTTTCTTCTGCAAGCTCAGAGAAATGGTTGATAAACTAATAAACTAGAGTCGGTGAGCTCACACAGAGCTCCAGATAAGGTGTGAATTTGCTAATTTTACGCACTCATTTTAGCAAAATATTCATTGATTATCAAAAGTGGGAGTACAGAATACTCGCAGAAATGTGAAAATACGTATTGATTTTCAAATTGAGTATTGAAAATACTGTAATACAGTTGAAAATTTACTTAGTTGAGCTGCAACAGCAAACTGTTTACTTTTTGTAGCTCAAATAAGTGAATTTTTTAATTTGTTTGATTTTTTATCATTTGTTCCCTATTTAATAAGGAAGAAAATCAATAATAGATTTGTAAAAGTAAAATATGCATTGAATTTGAAATATGGGGGAAAATACTCTATAGATACAAAACTTATCTGGAGCTATCCTCACAGACACCCCTGGCCGCCGCCTGGACCGACAATAAAAAACTTTCATGCAAATATTACGGATGGACGGACTTGGAATGGATGGACAGACGAAAATACAAAAACTATATGCCCCTTGTAGGTCCGGGGTGTCGGGGGACATTTTTGGGTTCCACTGCCATTTCATGGCCTATGTTCAAACAGGAATTGTGGGCCCCAGGTCCGAGTCTCCCGCCACAGCAACACATCTCCCACTCTGAATTTGTGACTACATGTACTTTCAGTTCCCAGTCCAGGGTTTCACAAAACAAATGGTGTCCGAATATTTAGTGTTATTACAATACCTTGAGTTCCCAGAGTGAGCTGTCCAGGGCTCCACAGTGGGCCAGGTCGGGCTCCTCGTAGTTGTAGGGGTCAAGGTCAGACTCTGGAAGCAGACAATTACATGTTACATTGATCTCACATGGTGTCTGAATGTTTCCCAACCTGATTATCTCCAACGTGATGTAATCTGTCAATACAGTTGAATTTAGTTAAAATCATCCTATCAAATAGACGGATTTTTGATAATACATTCTCCAGATAAGGAATTAGTAATTGAGTATTGTCACTCCATCATTTCTGAAGCAATTGAGTATTTCAACATTTTAATTAGGTAAAATAAAATCACACAACTGTTTACACATCAACAGACAGCAATTATTGAATAGTTTGCTTCGAAATGAAAACATGTCTTGGCATTTCATTAGAATTGTCTCCTTGGAGACAATTCTAATGAAATACCAAGATGTGTTTTCATGCATTTCATTAGAATTGTCTCCTTGGAGACAATTCTAATGAAATACCAAGATGTGTTTTCATGGAAAATAAGTGGTCTGTTTATTGTTTTTGCTTTTTGATACTCGCTACTTAATATGATTTGAATTGGGTTTTTGGCAATTTTAATTGGGTATTTAAGCCAATCTGGAGCTCTGTAATATGTAGACGACGATGTATGTGTGGTGCGGTGCGGGTACGCTAAAACTTCCTTACAAAAAATTACAGTAACGTTAATTTCTTACATTCACATGCCCTAAATTTTTATTTACATTGACGGTATAAAACGATTCTTCGTTAAAACGACAGAGTTTTGAGATTGAGGATATACAATAAAACGTAACCTGTAATATCAGGTGGAAAATGTAGGTAAAACAAATATCTACTGCAAGAGTATAAGAATGTTACACAGTGCTGTGATGTATAAGAATGTTACACGTGTGCTGATGTGATGTTAGTATAAGAATGTTACACAGTGCTGTGATGTATAAGAATGTTACACAGTGCTGTGATGTATAATAATGTTACACAGTGCTGTGATGTATAATAATGTTACACAGTGCTGTGATGTATAAGAATGTTACACAGTGCTGTGATGTATAATAATGTTACACAGTGCAAGTGCTGATGTATGTAATAATGTTACACAGTGCTGTGATGTAATAATGATGTGAGTAAGAATGTTACACAGTGCTGTGATGTATAATAATGTTACACAGTGCTGTGATGTATAATAATGTTACACAGTGCTGTGATGTATAATAATGTTACACAGTGCTGTGATGTATGTATAGATAATAATGTTACACAGTGCTGTGATGTATAAGAATGTTACACAGTGCTGTGATGTATAATAATGTTACACAGTGCTGTGATGTATAATAATGGCCAATATCATATGGTGACATTACCTGCGTCTGGTCGGTTTATAAGCAGACGACACGCGGGGTGTCTGTTGATGAGGTTGTATATGAATGGCACGGTGATCAGAAGGCCTGAAGGTGGAGCCGTGAGGGAAATACGAGCCAGTCGCTTGGCAAATGCTGCGACTAGGTATGACGGAAGATGTCTGAAATATAATGTGTCTGGTCTGGTTCTCTGTTATCACAGGCAAATTATGATTTTTCTTTGATAGCGACTTGAAACAGTCGAAGATGAGGGCAGGTCCTCATTTGTTACAGCACATGACAACCAGCGCTAATCTTGTCAATTGATTTATTTCAATATACCTGAATAAGGTGTTTGAAATCAAGCAGCCTTAGTATAAACATATTTTATTCATATTATGTTACATGAAATGATGTAAATCACGAGCAAAACTCACGGTAATATCAGAGCTCCAGTTAAGTTGCGTAATTTGGGGACAAATTTCTTATTTCTCTATCAATAATGGCATGTTGGGAGTGCTTTAGAATCGTCGAGACGATTCTAAAGGACTCCCAACCTGCCATTTTTGGTGAAGAAATAAGAAAATTTCACCACAAATTGAACAACTTACGGTTAACTGGAGCTCTGAAATATGAATGAGATTCAGAAGGAAGCAAGTTGCTTATGCGAATCTGTCTCCCGATGGGTGATACGTCAATGTAACGGAAAGTCAATGGATCGAGTGAACCAGTCTATGTATAACTGATCCACTCATTTGAATAATAATAATGTGCATGTGTGCACTCAATCCAACTGTCGGCTAGTAGGTATGCCATAACTGTGCTTAGTCAGGTGATGATAGATTATCAATATGATATGCACTTGTAGTTATATCAAATGACCCTTTCAACAATACAGACATATCATAACGGTTGCAATCAGTGTTTATCCAGATGATCCGGTTCGTAATGAGCGGTCTCATCAGGATCTGCACTATTTGCAGGCATTTTCTGATTCTAGAACAGTACCCTTTTCAGGAAAATGGAATAGTCTGAACATAACATGGGAGTGTCCATTCCAGTTACTTAGGGGTGAAAGGGTTACTGACCTGGGGGCCGTTTCACTAAACTTATTACGACTAAAATGTTTGTAAGTGCAAAATTATGATAGTCTGTAAATTTCACATTAACAGTGTTTTCTTGTAAATAATTATTGGATTCACATGTATTGAGCATAGGCTGCATATGTGCAGCCTATGCTCAATACATGTAAATCCATCAATTGAAATTTTCAGACGATCCTAACTTTTCACTTACGAACATTTTAGTCGTACGAAGTTTAGTGAAACGGGCCCCAGGCGTCTACACAGGTAGTGCCAGTAGCAGAGAGTGGGTGTGCACGTAGCTATCTACATGGTAGTTGATGATGTGTGGGTGTGTGATACCGACACAGGACTGTCCACCCGGCCATAGTGAGCGCTTATGCAGACTTGATTAGCTGAGCCTGAGCTGTGCTACAGCTCAGTATTAGACAATCAAATTACTTGATTGCGAGTTGACACCGCCAATAGATGTTCAGAAACATTGATAATATTGGCAAGATTGACGCAGGCGGCTGTGCATTACACAATTTATTACATGTTTTTTATGATATATGTATTAAATAGTGAACAAATCTGCAAAAAATCAAACACAGTTGAACATTTATTTGAGCTGAAGAACATTTATTTGAGCTGGAAAAAAAGCAGTGTGTGCTTTTTTTCAGCTCAAATAAATGAATTTTCAACTTTATAAGCGCATTTTTACACCTCAGTTTGAAAATCAATGAGTAATTTTAAATTATTGTCAGTATTTTGTATTCCCTCTTTTGAAAATCAATGCATATTCAGCTAAAATAAATGTGTAAAATACACTAATACGATCCTTATCTGGCGCTCTGCACGACATCCCTAACTGGATGAAAACTCGAGAAACTGAAACTAGAGCAAGTCAGCAGAGGCTCACGGATACCCAGACTGCCACCTAGACCGATAAACAAAGACCGTAACACAACTCTTACCATTACGGGCAAACAGACGCGCCTACAATACACCACTTAGGTGATACATCCATTGTTTTCAAACAAAAGAATGACCACCGAAGAAACAATAGGTTTAAGTGGTTACGTAATCAGTTGCATTATTTTCTTTTGTCTTAGGCCACAACAAACATCCCGATCATGTGTTCGGAGGGACAAATGGACTTCATATGTGCGACTTACGTGGAGGATAAGAAGATGTCGGCGAGATGAAAGAAGCGAGATCGGTACTTCACATGGAATATAGATGGCTCGAACAGCGCGTACAGCTTCTTGTAGAAATCTGGGTAGTCCCTGAATAATACATGTACAGTGGAACCTCTCTAAACCGGACACCAAAAAAACACATGTGATCTTATTTTTGATGAGTTTCTTGGTAATTTAGTTCAGATGATAATGTCTGTTGTGATTGCATAGCACACAACTATGGCTCAGAATGACCAAATGCCTGATTTACAGTGAAACCTCTCAGCCGGACACCCTGGGGATCTCCCAAGGTGTCCGGTTTAGAGCGGTTTCACTGTAACATGCAAATTCTGTGAGTACTGTGAAATTTTCCCCTCACAGTGCAAACTATTTCTACCGTACTCGTCTGCATATTGCTGCTGAATGGATGTTTAACCTCATAATGTCACTTAGTTGTTTCCTGGTATGCTTATCAAATGTTTCAGTTGTTTCTATCACCCACTTTTAATAGTGGAAAGTGAAACACTGTGGTCACAATTTGGATGTCGGCATCAACGATTTTGAACATACTTCCAAATTTCATTGGTATCTTCCTTTAATTGGCAAACCATCCCATGTCATTTGGTCCATTTGGATTGATCCCGTCGCTAAACACGTAAGCCCCATTTCTCCAGCCACAGCCAAATATAAGGTTTGACAATGTTTGA
Source organism: Conchocele bisecta (assembly GCA_029237695.1). Classification (NCBI taxonomy): domain Eukaryota; kingdom Metazoa; phylum Mollusca; class Bivalvia; order Lucinida; family Thyasiridae; genus Conchocele; species Conchocele bisecta. The sequence goes on from CM055277.1 coordinate 84,078,359, forward strand.
ACCTGCTGTCTACGGCCCTTGGGCTTCAAACAGTTCCCTCGTGCCACGGCAAATGTTTCCACACGGCTGGACATGGTCAAACGTTATTGTTACATTTCCGTTGGAAATATCATGCAATTTGAGCATATATGCTGTACTTTCGGTACTTGATAACTTGCTTCATTCAAACAGCTGATTTACACATACATGTTCCGGGGCAGCACTATACGTTGTGTGATGCAGCCGCATCAAATTAAAAAATTCAGTGTGACCGTTGTGAAATGGTCTGGTGACGTAATGGCGCATTCTAGTAACTTCATGAGACACATGCATGACGTAGGTGGTGGCTTGGCCCCGAAATGAGCATTGCCTTCGTCCAGTATTCCCGCGACTTTTCCAAGTTTATACCCCGATAAATTCCACAAAAAGGCCATTCATTCCTATAATACAGGTTATACTTACAGGTTGTACTTGTGTACCAATATGAACAGCCCATTTAATGCCAACAAACTCACGGCTCCACCTGCAACAGAACAATACAAATATTTAGGCTTTCTTGTGATGGTGGCATAGCTCAGCAATAAGAAAATGTGGATTGTGGTGAACACGCATACATTTGAAATAAAATGAATAATAGAATTCCAGAGATATATTGTACATATACCTAAAAATATCCAATACAAATTTTTTTTTCAACAAACAGATGATGATCATGATGTCATGATGATCAGAAAGCATAATACATGTATATAGTTTAAAATCAAGTGAACTTGTGGTTGCAGAGAACACATATACCAGAATACGTTTAACCCATATCTTACAGGTAAACGGTTCAAATGAATGAGCATAACATACGTACAATCGAGTACCGTAGTCTGATCTAGAGTTACTAGAGTTACTCAATAAGTCAATTTTTATCATGGTGAGTGACCAATCCACACCAACATACCAATATTGTACGATTCTGTGAGGAAATCACTCAGCAACAGCGGGTTGGTCATATAGGGCTGTATAGGATTGTCTGACTTATTCATGGTGAGTGACCAATCCACACCAACATACCAATATTGTATGATTCTGTGAGGAAATCACTCAGCAGCAGCGGGTTGGTCATATAGGGCTTTATAGGAGATTGTCCGACTTATCATGGCGACTGACCAATCCACACCAACATGCCAATATTGTACGATTCTGTGAGGAAATCACTCAGCAGCAGCGGGTTGGTCATATAGGGCTGTATAGGGAGATTGTTTCCTCCCGAACTTATCATGGGCGAGTGACCAAAAATGCCACACCAACATTGCCATATTTGTACGATTATGAGGATAACACTCAGCAGCAGTGGGTTGGTCATATAGGGCTGTATAGGAGATTGTCCGACTTATCCATGACAGTGACCAAATCCACACCAACATACCAATATTGTACATTCTGTGGAGGAAATCACTCAGCAGCGGGTTGGTCATATAGGGCTGTATAGGAGATTGTCCGACTTACCATGGCGAGTGACCAATCCACACCAACATACCAATATTGTACGATTCTGTGAGGAAATCACTCAGCAGCGGGTTGGTCATATAGGGCTGTATAGGAGATTGTCCGAGGCTTAATGGCGAGTGACCATCCAACAGCCATACCAATTACTTGTAGATTCTGTGAGGAAATCCCCACTCAGCAGCGGGTTGGTATATGGGGCTGTATAGGAGATTTGTCGATTATCATGGCGAAGGTGACCAATCACAGCAAACATACCAATATTGTACGTTTCTGTGAGGTTATCCACTAGCAGCAGGGGTTGGTCATATAGGGCTGTTATAGGAGATTTGTCGATTATATTGGCTCAGGTGACCAAAACAAACCAACATACCAATATTGTCGATTCTGTGAGTAATCACTCAGCGAGGCGTTGGTATAAATCACAGCGGGTTGGTCTATAGGGCTGTATAGGAGATTGTCCTGACTTATGCATGGCGTGTTGACCAATCCACACCACATGCCTATTATTGTATGGATTATGCTGAGGAAATCACTCAGCAGCAGCGGGTTGGTCACTATAATTGCTTGTATAGAGATTGCCGACTTATCATGGCTGAGTTGACCTACCAATCCACACCAACATGCCAATATTGTACGATTCTGTGAGGAAATCACTCAGCAGCAGCGGGTTGGTCATATAGGGCTGTATAGGAGATTGTCTGACTTATCATGGCAGTTACCATCTGCCGAGTGAACCAATACCACAGGCAACATTACATGGGATTGTACGATTCTGTGAGGAAATCACTCAGCAGCGGGCGTGATTGGTCCATATAGGGCATGTAATATTGGAGATGTCCGACTTATCATGGCAGGGCTGTGAGACCTAATCAGGCACCAAACATAGCCAATATTGTACGATTCTGTGAGTATCACTCAGCAGCGAGTGTGTCATCATAGGGCTTGTCATATAGGGCGTATAGATTGTCATCAGTGACTTATCAATGGCAGAGTGTCATGATTCCGTGACCAATCCACCACACCAAGGCAATATAGTCCAAATACTTGCATGGTCATTATGTGAGAAATCACATCGAGCAGCAGCGGGTTGGTCACTATATATAGCTGTATAGGAGATTGTCAGACTTATCATGGCGAGTGACCAATCCACACCACAACCATGCAATAGTACGATATCTGTAGAGGAAATACTTATCATGCAGCCAGCGTTGCTAGCGGGTTGGTCATATAGGCTGTATAGGAGATTGTCAGCACTTATCATGGTGATGTGACCATCCACACCAATTCATGCCACATATAGATCTACGATTCTGTAGGAATCACTCAGCAGCAGCGGGTTGAGTCATATAGGCTTGTATAGGAGATTGTCAGACTTATCATGGTGAGTGACCAATCCACACCAACATTGTACGATTCTGTGAGGAAATCACTCAGCAGCAGCGGGTTGGTCATATAGGGCTGTATAGGAGATTGTCCGACTTATCATGGCGAGTGACCAATCCACACCAACATGCCAATATTGTATGATTCTGTGAGGAAATCACTCAGCAGCAGCGGGTTGGTCACATAGGGCTGTATAGGAGATTGTCTAACTTATCATGGCGAGTGACCAATCCACAGCAACATGCCAATATTGTACGATTCTGTGAGGAAATCACTCAGCAGCAGCGGGTTGGTCATATAGGGCTGCATAGGAGATTGTCCAACTTATCATGGCGAGTGACCAATCCACACCAACATGCCAATATTGTACGATTCTGTGAGGAAATCACTCAGCAGCAGCGGGTTGGTCATATAGGGCTGTGTAGGAGATTGTCAGACTTATGGTGAGTGACCAATCCACACCAACATGCCAATATTGTACGATTCTGTGAGGAAATCACTCAGCAGCAGCGGGTTGGTCATATAGGGCTGTATAGGAGATTGTCTGACTTATCATGGTGAGTGACCAATCCACACCAACATGCCAATATTGTACGATTCTGTGAGGAAATCACTCAACAGCAGCGGGTTGGTCATATAGGGCTGTATAGGAGATTGTCCCGACTTATCATGGCGAGTGACCAATCCACACCAACATGCCAATATTGTACGATTATGTGAGGAAATCACTCGGCAGCAGGGGTTGGTCATATAGCGCTGTATAGGAGATTGTCCGACTTATCATGGCGAGTGACCAATCCACACCAACATGCCAATATTGTATGATTCTGTGAGGAAATCACTCAGCAGCGGGTTGATCATATAGGGCTGTATAGGAGATTGTCCGACTTATCATGGCGAGTGACCAATCCACACCAACATGCCAATATTGTATGATTCTGTGAGGAATTCACTCAGCAGCAGCGGGTTGGTCATATAGGGCTGTGTAGGAGATTGTCCGACTTATCATGGCAAGTGACCAATCCACACCAAACATACCAATATCACTCAACCGCAGCGCGTTGGTCATATAGGGCTGTGTAGGAGATTGTCCGACTTATCACGGTGACTGACCAATCCACACAAACATACCAATATTGTACGATTCTGTGAGGAAATCACTCAGCAGCAGCGGGTTGGTCATATAGGGCATCACCTTCTCATGGAGTATAACCAGCACTCTCCGGTATAGGCTCGCCGACAGCTGAAAATACAGTAGAACCTCTCTCTAAACTGCAGGCCTTGACAAATCCACTTGTCCACTCGTATTGGCGGGTGAATTTTGGATCTGGACGAGTGGAATTCAACTTCAATTTGAAGGAATAATGCAGCATTAATATTAACATATATAGGACTGGATTAGTTGAATTCCAATCTCCTGGAGACAGTCAAATGAGTGGTCACAACATATATTTTGGACAAGAAATGATAAAAAATTGTGGACAATATTTTGAAACTGTATAACAACAGAAGGGTATTCCGCATGTAATTGGCTAAAATGGACAACTCACCCGGAAACGGAGGAACTGGACCCAGGCACCTGTGAACAGCTTCTTGTGCTCCTTCACCAACAAAATCTTCGCTCCTTCATCTGTGATAAAACATGATATATGAGACAGACCATGTGATGTGTGTACTTAACAACATGTGCGATATATCGTGAAAAACATTAACAAAATTTAAAATATTTTCTGTAAATAATGTGGATAATTGACGAAATTTTCATAGGAAATGCGAAATTCTATCAGCTTCTGTAAATATATTTCATAAAAAGTCACATGTTCTTTGGTACAAAACCACATGAAAATGATGTAATTAAGAAAACAAGCTAGATTTTGAAAATCGGTCTACAAGTAAATTTTTTTTAAATCTATTTTTAGCCCCCACGTTAAATTCCCATAGGAAAATCATTTTTTTGCAATAAAATCAATATTTGATGGAATTTCATCAAATAATTTTTTTTGGGGAGGGTGACTTTTTTCTTATTGATAAAAAAGTACTTACTTTTAAATATTGTTTAGATTTAATGTGTTTAACAGCCAAAAGTTCGTCGGCAGCAAAACGTGGAACAGATAGTAGTATAGCTGCTGATAGCACACTCCTGTGGTCTGATAACGATCAATAGATGTTGCTTGTGAAAATCATGTGTTTCATTGACAGGCTTAAAATTTGTGCTCACAATCATTTTCATTGATTGGCAGAGATTGGCAATACACCCTTGACCAATCAAATGGATATGGAGCTTGAGATTCAAGAGCATGCTTAAAAACCTTCATGAACCCCGAGCCCACGACTTACCTGGCTGTGCGGACATGAAATTTGACAAAACATCATCATCACCACTCGGCATTGGTATATTCTCCAGAATGGCAAACGTGTTATTCAGGAAGACGTCCCTTGGTGTCTGCATCATAGAATTCAAAATCATAGACAAATCACCCAGGATCTGACAAAACTCATATTGCCTTTAAACTTGATTTATTTTTCATAAATTACAAGCACTTTTTTTTGGCACAGATCGAGGCATAACAGTGGTCATTAATGTGGGAGGAAATGTGGGAGTACCTGGAGGAACCCACTTGTCCATTTCTGGCGATCACCATATCATCTCACATACTGCCCTGGACAAGGATCGAACCTGTAGCCGATTTCACCAAAATTGCTATTAAAGTATACTTATGTAGTTAAGTATACTTTGAGGGAATAATTTTATTGACGTACATTATTTCATATAGAACAAACTGCTTATGTGCTTAACTGTTTATATTTGATGATTAAAGTTAAAGCATTTCCACTCGTCAGGACGAGCGGATGAGTGGAATTTTCGTGGCCTGCAGTGAAACCTCTCTAAACCGGACACCCTGGGAGGTCCCCAGGGTGTCCGGTTTAGAGATGTTTCACTGTAAATCAGACATTATCACCCGAGATAAATGACCAAGAAACGCATCAAAAATTAGATCACAGGTGTTTTTTTTAAGTCCGGTTTTAGAGAGATTCCGCTGTACTTAGTGATGTTGGTGAAATCGGTTCCTGGGCTGCATTGGTGAGAAGCACCCTCATTACAGTGGGGTCAGCGTGTAAGTGCACACACGAACGAACACGACAGGTTGGTTCCAACATGTCGCGTTCGTTCGTGTGTGCACTTACACGCTGACCCCACTGTAATTACCAATTGTGTTAACTTGTGTTAACCAGACAACCTCAGTGATTATTATCTTTGAGACCAATGAAAAGTGACACTTTTAACATCTCAGCAACAGCGAAGGTGCGGGAATCGTAAATTGTCGTCTGCTGTCACTTTATATTTTTTCTTCTTTATCAAAAGAAACATGGTTTACCAACACTTTAGAATATTTTCCAATGGATGATTCTAAATTGTTGTCAAAAGATGATTTTTCTGAGAAAAAAAAGGAAACTAAACAACAAGTAGCAGACGACCTAATTGAATTCAGCATTGTACGGGTTAAAGTTGAGACCATTGGAGAACCAGCTCAGTCGGTGCTATCTGATTAGGGTCTTCTTTGTTCGAAATTCATTTAGCAGATCATCGATTGTGAATCCATCATTGAAATTTGTTTATTACCAGGCTGCATCATCACAAGTATGATCAGCGTCTACACGGGCCATAATGAAATCAGCCTGGTCATTGTGAACCAAATAATTTACTGAAGATACTGATTTATTGAATTGTGACACATTTATTTAGTATAAATAATTAAAAAATATCATGCCTCATTTGCATATGAAAATAGCCTGATACCACCGTGCGTCACTATCTATAAAATAAATATTACTAACTGATTATATCTGTACAGCGGGCACCCGTAAGTTTTAGAACAGGTGGAATAGTGACACAATTATCACTTATTTAATCCATATAAAGAACATGTTGTGCCTACTGAGTGGACATGTACCTTTAACATGGGGAACTTTTATTTTCGCAGTAAAATCAATATTTGAGAAAATGTCACAAAAAAAAAAGATGGCTCATTCTTAAATTTTGATAACATTTAATATTATCGAAAATATTTTTTTTGCATTTACATATCCATAAGATTTGGGAAGGTTTCGTGAAACAGACAAACATCACAAGTCCAATGTCTCTGTTACATAATGGTATAGTGTGGTGTTACCTGGCTGCTTCGCGTCCTACACTGGGCCGACACAACCTGCAGGGTGTGGTATCGCACGTCATCGTAGTCCACATATTCCTGGAACTGACTGAGCAGTTTCTGTCGGTTACTCATGTCTGAGAGCAGAGCAGACAGGATTCTCTGAAAATTATATGTGCAGCCATTGAATTGATTGGGGTTTGATGGAAATACTTGATTGATTGCGGGGTTTAAGTCTGTTCACAAGCATGGTCATATAGGGACATTTATCCCGTCAACACAGTGCGTATGTGCCGTGAAACATTTTTGATATCCTGTCAATACGACCTAATCACTGCATATGAATATATACGGTGGCTGGGGTTATTTTTTATTGCATTTTGAAGCTATGTGTAGATGTTGACAGAGCCTCGCCCATCCCGTTTCCTAACCCTTGCTAGATATGTTTTCCCATTCACGGCACTAACCTACTATTCTCTATGCAGATGGTGCAAATACATAGATTGATTGATTGGGCTTTACATCCATTCACCAGCAAGGACAGATTGATTGATTGGGCTTTACATCCATTCAACAGCAAAGTCAGATTGATTGATTGGGCTTTACATCCATTCACCAGCAAGGTCAGATTGATTGATTGGGCTTTACATCCATTCAACAGCAAGGTCAGATTGATTGATTGGGCTTTACATCCATTCAACAGTAAGGACAGATTGATTAGGGTTTTACGTCCGTTCAACAGCAAGGTCATATAATTGTACATACAGCACTACACTTACTTACAACACCAGGCACCATCACAACACTGGATCACTTGGTACCAGTAGCCTATTTCATCAACATTGCAAAGTATACTTTTCTAGAAAAGTATACTTTGAGGGAGTAATCATTTATTTTTCCCGAAATGCATTATTTCATATAGAACTAATGACTGCATTTATTTGATGATTAAAAGTATGCAGAATTATTATGCTGAATTTATTACATTATCACAGCTAGAATGGCTGTGATAATGTAATAAACTCAGTATAATAAAAAATAATAAATTTATCCTAAAATTGAACATTTCTCCCTCAAAGTATACTTTGCTAGATAAGTATACTTTGCAATGTTGGTGAAATAGGCTACAGGGGGCCGTTTCACTAAACTTCGTACGACTAAAATGTTCGTAAGTGCAAAATTATGATAGTCTGTAAATGTTACATTAACAACGTTTTCTTGTAAACAATTAATGGATTTACATTTATTGAGCATAGGCTGCATATGCAGCCTATGCTCAATAAATGTAAATCCATCAATTGAAATTTCCAGACGATCCTAAATTTGCACTTACGAACATTTTATTCTTACGAAGTTTAGTGAAACGGGCCCCAGGTGTTTCACCATTAAGATATGAATTCTTAAGGATGGATCCATTGCTTAGATATGCATACCCTCCTATCCTCATAAACTGTGCAGACAATTTTGAAAATGGCCACCATAACAATCACACGTCAAATATGGCTGGGGTCACTTCAGAAATTAAAACAGTTACGACATAGTAGAATTGCATCGACTTTCATACATGTCTCAAACAGTACACAATTATTTTCTTGTCAGAAAACAGACTGTAACAAAATTTCTGATTTTTATTTTTGTCTTTCCACAAGTGGATACTCATTTGAATCATCTCAATGAGTCAAATTTAATGAGTGGTAACCTTCATGAACCAACAAGAATTTTGTTGTCCATCATAAATATGGTGTATCAGCGCTCCAGATACGGAATTAGTAATTGAGTACCGTAATGTCACTCATGTCATCATTTCTTAAAGGTACATGCCCACGCAGTAGGCACAAAATGTTCTTTATAGGAATTAAATAAGTGTATAATTATGTCACTATTCCACCAGTTCTAAAAATTACGAGTGCCCGCTATACAAATATAATCATTTATTAATTATCAATTTACTGTTAGCGACGCGCGGCGGTAACAGTCTATTTTGATAATGTGTGGGGACGACGACTTTCACATCACGGCTTGCGGTACGCATGCGCAGTATACTACGCGCGCCAGTAGGCTTCCCAATATGTAAACAAGAATATCAACATGTCGAAACGTCTAGGACGGAAATTGTATGAAATGGCGTTGCCAAAAAAAAAGGCGAAATGTCTGAGGTACAGGCAGTACAGAGAGAGAGAGAGTGGTTAATATTGGCGACCAGATCACCAAATGGAAACAGTTACGTGGAGATTTAGATTCGAACAGAGATTTTTCTTCTCAACTTCCGATACTTCACTGCGCATGTCAAAGATGTGATATGATTGACCGTGTCACCCGACGCATATTGGTAAAAATAGCACGAGGTCGGAAAATACCCTTTCTGGTCGCGGCATATAAAATGCGATTTAACACCAATTAACACGCGCCATAATTGAAAATAACTCGTTAGTGGGTAGACAAATGGCTCATATAAGGCATGATAGAAAATGAAAAGTAGTACAGTGTAACCTGCTGCGTGGGTATGTACCTTTAAGCAATTGGGTATTTTAAAATTTTAATTGGGTAAAATAAAATCACATTACTGTTTACACATCAACAGACAGCAATTATTGAATAGTATACCAAGATGTGTTTTCTTAGAAAATAAGAAAAATATGCTATATTTGGGGTCTGTTTATTGTTTTCAGCAACATGATAAAGGTACCATAAAATTTGTATTGCTTTTTGATACTCGCTACTTCTGATTTCAATTGGTTTTTTGGTAATTTTAATTGGGTCTCTGGTGTATCCTTTGCATGAAATGGGTTAAAACAGGAATCAATATTTACTGTGTAACGTTTCCCTGGAAACGACCCCTGTTTCCCGGTGACCTTCACCAATGGATGCTGACCTTCCGCGGACACAAACTTCATTAACGTTGATAATGCAAGTTCCTGAAAGCAGGGTAATGTGTATGCAGGGATTCCGCTGGCGATCGCCACTTTCGCAATTGACTATAAAAATAAACAGTTGGCGATAAAAAAATTACAATGTTTTATTATTTTTTTTAATTGGCAATTTTATTTTTTTCCCCAGCGGAATCCCTGTGTATGACAGGACTGAATGACAAGTTCACTCTTAACCCTTACACCGCTATCTTAATTTTTTGTCGTCTGCTGTTTATTTTCTATTTTCCATTTTTATCATCAAAAACATGCTTTGACAGCACTCTAAGAGTAACTGACAACATGCTTTGACAACCCATGTTTTTATTGAGAAATAAGGCAAGATATAAAAGCAACAGCAGACGACAATTGTTTTGTAACCCTAAGGGTTAAGTAATGGACTCTTTCAGCTTAATTTTCAGCCAATTTCGGAACTGTGATTTAGGTAGCATCCATACACAATTGACTATTGATGATTGATTCATTGTGAACTGAATGATACAGATGTATGAGGCAGTACAGCATGTTTAGCATTGAAATTATAATAACACGAAAATGTGGCCTGTCAGCACACAAATTCACTTGATGACAGATTTGTGAAACTCGGTAATACTTTTAAGGATTAACAAAACATTGTTAAGCAAAATTGTGATGGTCAAAAGGTCAAGGTCATATTAAGGGCATCACAGATGTCTGGCATTTGTGCACAAGCCTTATTGAAATATTGAAGTACATGTTATGACAAAATTGAGAAACTCTGGCAAACTTCTTAACCAAACTAGATTGGTCAGTAAGCGAGGTACCCCTAAATATGTAAAAAAAAGTGTGTGAACTTGTGACCTTGACTCTGGGCTTAGCGGCGGCAGCACAAATGTGAATTTGTCACAGGGTGGTAGAGGTCCATTGGAGACATGCGTGTGTGTGAAATGTGAAGCAGATCCGAGCAAGGAAATATAAGTTATAACCGATAGCTCTGATGTTAAGTTTTGTAAAGAGACTAAATATATGACCTTGACCTTGGTATCAGCGGGGGTTGGACGGTCGTGGATTTTGCACAGCATGGTAGTAGAGCCTTACAGGAATGTATGTGTGAAATATTAAGCATTTTAGATCAAGGAAATAGAAGTTATAACAATATTTCTCTGATGTTAAGGTCAGTGACAGACGGATGCACGGACAGTCTGACTCCAGTATACACCCCACAACTCGTTGCGGGGGTATAAATATTCTATGTGTTTAAGCAAAGCTGTGAAGGTCAAGGTCATTTTAAGGGCAGCATGGATGTGTGACTTTGTGCACAATTATACTGAGACCGGGGGCATACAAACTTTCAGTTCCAATTTTAAATATTTTAGTGTCCTGCTACTGTGTCAAGCACCATGACTATACCGGACCACTTAGCCCCAGTAGCCGATTTCACCAACATTGCAAAGTATACTTTTCTGGCAAAGTATACTTTGAGGGAGCAATCACTTATTTTTCCCGAAATGCATTATATCATACAGAAGTAACCACTGCATATATTTGATGATTAAAAGTATGCATAATTATTATACTGAATTACATGTAATTACATTATCACAGCCAAAATGGCTGTGATTATAGGAATGAATGGCCTTTTTGTGGAATTTATCGGGGTATAAACTTGTAAAAGTCGCGGGAATACTGGATGAAGGCCGGAAGGCCGCGTCCAGTATTCCCACGACTTTTCCAAGTTTATATCCCCGATAAATTCAACAAAAAGGCCATTCATTCCTTATAATTCCAGCATTTGAAATAAATTCATCAGGAAAATGTGCTTATTTTGACAGACGGCGGCCATTTGTTTACATTGACAGCACTGACAGCACACCTGTAGAAAGTAGTTCGGCGTGGGAGTTTACTGGGATATAAATTTTGGACAGAGACTTGCTACGGGCCAATCAAATGTTAGGGAATTGTGTAAATATTATTGTGCTGGAATTATAATACAATAAATTCAGTATAATAAAAATTAATAAATTTATCATAAAATTGAAAATTTCTCCCTCAAAGCTAGAAAAGTATACATTGCAATTTTGATGAAATCGGCTACTGGTGTGAATCCCAGTAAGATATGAATCCTTAAGGATGGATTCATCGTCAAGATATGCATACACTTACATCGTCCAGAATCCATGAATGATGAAGATCATGATGGATGCAGGGCTCCAGATAAGGAATTAGTAATTGAGTATTGTCACTCCATATTTCTGAAGCAATTGGGTATTTCAAAATTTTAATTGGGTAAAATAAAATTACACTACTGCTTTATACACATCAATTGTTGAATAGTTTGCTTCGAAATGAAAACTTGTCTTGGCATTTCATTAGAATTGTCTCCTTGGAGACAATTCTAATGAAATACCAAGATGTGTTTTCATGGAAAATAAGAAAAATATGCTATAGTTGTGTTCTGTTTATTGTTTTCTGCAGCATGATGAAGGTACCATAAATTATTTATTGCTTTTTGATACTCGCTACTTCTGATTTAAATTGGGTTTTTGGCAATTTTAATTGGGTATTTATGCAAATACGCAGTTTATCTGGAGAACTGTGGATGGATTCATCATCAAGATGTGCATACACTTACATCGTCCAGAATCCATGAATGATGAATGAAGATCATGATGAGACAACTGGTTAAAAATGTTCTCAAGGTCATTTTTGTCAGCCGGTGACCAATAGTAGACCACATGGGGTGGCTGAGTGAGAGAAAATATACTTCACAGTATTTATATAGTTCCTGGTCAGTCGGTACAATGTCCACATCTAGCTCAACATCAAATCTTTTTACTGATGGCAGTAAGCATGCTTGAATGACAAACAGTGCAGTCCCTGATCAGACTGCGCAGGTGCACAGGTTGATCAGGGGCTACACTGTTTGCACATGTCATAAGGCCCCTTGTCTCAGTATATACAGATACCTGAACACTGGGTGTGTCATGGTCCAACAGCGACAATAGTCGGTCGACTACCCCATCGTACCGCTCCCTCAGCCAAGCTTTGTATGTGTCCTCCTTCGATAGCGCTGAAGATATGAACTTGAAGATTTAGTTAATGCATTGAATAAGGGTTTACGTCCATTAAACACCAAGGTCATTTAAATGGAGTTTTGTGTCCGTTCAACTCAATGTCATAATGTCGGCAGAAGAGAGAGCGTGAGGGGATGGCAACGACATGGAGTATTATCTGTTCAGTAATACAGCAGCCTTCAAACATCGAAAACACAATACCGGTATCCTTATTTGGTACCAGGCATTCTGACTAAACCAGATCATTTGGTCGCAGCTGCGAGTCATATTTAGTTTCACCTTTCGGAAAACACCTTCACGGGTATGAAATTTATTAAATATTATAATTTTGTTATTTCTCAATGAAAGTATATGTGGTGACATGAGATGGTTTAAATGGTGGTCGCGACAATTACTTCTGAGCGCATATAAGAAAAATATTTGGTGTATCCTCAGCATGAAAAGGGTTAATGGCTTAAACTTAATGCTGAATTTTACTGTCTTTAATTTCCATGTTTCTCGTCAATAACATGCTTCTAAACTGCTGACACAGCAGGTATTTTAGTAAGTCAAGTAGTATAGACGGTATCAGTACGTTACCGTTTTTGTATAACAAGATAACAGAGTGAAACAAACACCCCACACCTACAATATAGTATAAAAACCTATTAAAAACGGTATCACAATAAGCCTTATATATAGGGGTTTAAACCCATAGACCGTAAAAGGTGAAAAAAGTAAAAAGTTTATAGATAGTGGTGTTATATGTTATATAACCACTTAAACAAAAAATGAAAAACACTATAAATAATTTGCAATTAAACATTAACTGTTTTTCTATATATAAACAACAAAAATATACAAAATGAGCCGACAAAGTCCTGCAGTATATCAACAACTTGTTGACGGTATAGAAGGACTCCCCAACATTGAATCATTGAGGAGTGATCTAACCAAAATGGGAATACCTTTTTCCATGAGGATGAAAGAGAAAAAACTTCAAAAGTTGATAAACGAGGGAAAGAATGATATAATATGGGATAGAATACGGAGATCCGCAGCTAAGGGGGTTTTTAAAAATATTGAGAAGAAAGATATAAATAAAATATCATATAAAATAGACTCAGAAGCACAAGCTGTACTGTTATCTAAAGGTGTTGGACTTATTAAAAAACCGAAGCGTAAGATTAACACCTCACTAGTAAGTAAGATAGTAAAAGAAGGGCCAGAAATACTGACGATATAGAGGGATTTGGGGTTAATATAGTGAAAGGACGACGAGTTATATCAATCACATTAAAGAGAAATCTTGATCGTAATTCCTCAAGAAGACTCATGAAACAGCTCGATAATAAGATGACAGGTAGTTTTTATTTAAGATATTCATACGCGTATAAGTTGCAACACATTGAGGAGGTTGATGATGGGGGGAAACCTAACATAATAACATTTGGTAGAAACATTTCAGGAAGTCCCACATTTGAAGGGTCTGTTGGGGTACGCCAATGGGTTAAAATGCAGGAAGAAAATAGATTGGACGTTGATAAAATAGATAGACCAAATACGAAATGGTTGTTTGTAAGATGGTCAAGCACAACAATTAAGATTATTTATACCAGTCAGGTTTCACACCGAGATACACAAGTAACTGCACTAGGTGGTGGAAAACTCCCAAACTGGTTGAGAAATAAGAAAGGGATAAAACCACTCGACACTTTCAACGATAATTTATGTCTGTTCAGATGTTTAGCTTTATATAAAGACACATCATTGAGAGCTGATAGATCAATAAAAGAGATAAAATCTTTAAACAAAAAGTATCACGATTTCCTTGTGGGAAAGCATAAAAAAGAAGGTCCTATAGGTTTTGATGATCTTAATATGGTTGAAGAATGTTTCAAAATTGGGATTGAAGCGTACGAGCCGGAAGAAGCTGGCACTTGGTATATCAGACACACAGCTGCCCACTATGAAGAAGTTGGTGTTATGAAAATGAAGATAAGATAGGTATTTACAACAATCACGCGTTTCTTATAACAGACATGAAGAAGGCCACGCAAACCTATGCCTGCCCTAATTGTCAACAACGATTTACTCAATCCCACTGTATCGCGAGACACGCGCAAACTTGCAATCGCGGTCAAACTAAAGTATCATGTAAGGGTCTGGAAATAGACAGACCACAATCTTCATTCGAGAAAGCATTTTATCCTAAATCTCATTGTAGTAAGAAATCTATAGAGTGGATGAATACGCTTTCCAAAAAGCATCATATTCATACGGCCGTTTGTGGGCACGGTGGAGAAAGATTAATAATGACAGCACCGGTTGATGGATACTGTTCCGAAACCAACACAGTTTATCAATTTCACGGATGTTATTGGCACGGTTGTCCACTCCATAGTAAGAATAGACAAGATAAGTATGCAAACACAATTACGCGAGATATAATAATTAGAGAATCATATAATTTAGTTAAAATTTGGGAATGTGAGTACGATCGACAGAGAAATAAAGCCAGAACACAACCTCTTCCAAAACCACCAACAGTAATTTATCCATATAAAATAGTGTATGATTTTGAGTCTTTACTGGTTAAGAGTGATCCAGACAGACCTATAAAAGATCTAGATGTGATTGATACTCATATTCCAATAAGTGTAAGTATTGGTGATACATTAACTAGAAAAGTTTTACACATTTGTGATACAGACCCAAAGAACCTAGTTAAACGATTTATGGAAGAAGTATCTAAACGCGGAGATAAGATAAGAGAAGAAGTTGGTAAAAATCCAGTATACGGTTTTCCAACCGATTTCGATCTACTTCCAACCACCCAGCAGAAAGAAATTACAAGATGGATTTCACAGGTTCCTACATTAGGATTTAACTGTGGATCATACGATTTGAATGTTATTAAGAAATATTTAGTAGGGATTATATCAGCTACTACAGAGAAAGTATTGGTTGCTAAGAAAGCAAATACGACCGTTTTCTTAATGACTCCAAAATTAAGATTTCTAGATGTGAGAATGTATCTAGCTCCAGGTGTGAGTTATGATAAATGGGTACGCGCATATGGTTGTAAATGTAATAAATCATTCTTTCCATATGAGTGGTTTGACAATTATGATAAGTTAAGTTACCAAGGGTTGCCACCTATCGAATGTTGGACTAACAGATTAGCACCTAGTAATAAAATTAAACCTGAGGAGTTAGCCGCGTGTGTTGAAATTTATAAAACAAGAGGTATGAAAAGTTTCAAAGATTGGTTAGAATATTACAACGATCTAGATGTTTCACCATTTCTAGAAGCTCTAGAGAAAATGTCTAACTTTTATTCACTCAAAGAAATAGATATATTTAAAGACGCAGTTACCCTTCCAGGTGTCGCATTGCAATATATTTTGAGAGGAACAATTAAGGAGTATGTTAAAACTTACAAGACTAAAGAAAGCGCAGAAGTTCGCAAGAAATGTCCACCACTATTTGCGCCTGAAGAGGAAGAGTATGAAATGTTGAAAGGTGCACTAGTTGGAGGGCCTTCTATAGTATTTACAAGACATGCAGAGGTTGATGTTACAAGGATAAGATCCGCTCCAGACGGTAATGGGAAAAAATGTAAATCTGTATTAGGATTGGACGCTAACGCTCTTTATCTCTCAACGCTCGCCATGGACATGCCTTGTGGTAAGGGTGTTTTAACAAAAACTTCAACCCCATTTAATAAGACTAGGATAAATGATTTAACCAACAGAGTTAAGAGTGGTACTTGGTTTGGGTTTGCGGAGGTCGACATCCGTGTTCCTGACAGTTTATACGAAACCTTTTCAGAAATGTCACCTATCTTTATAAATCGTGTAGTAGAGGAAGATGAAGTTCCAGAACATATGTTGAAATATCTTCATGATACAAACCGTAAGCGAGGAGATGGTAAGAAGTTGGTTGGATCTATGAGTGCAGAGAAAGTTTTACTATTTGCACCACTATTGAAATGGTATCTAAAACACGGTTTAACCATCACAGGAGTGCATAGACTTATAACTTATAAACCTGGAAAACCGTTTGAGTGGTTTGTGAAAGAAGTTACTGCAGCGCGTAGAGAAGGTGATGTAAACGCTGAAGCCGCCCCGATTGCAGATATTAGAAATTATTAGGAAATTCGTGTTGTGGAAAAATGATAGAATCTCCCGAAAAACACCTATATCCACTTATACTAAAGATGAGGCGTGTGTTGATAGATCATTAAGATCTGCGTATTTTGAGGATATTGAAGAGATAGGTGATGCGTACGAAATATCCAGTAGAAAGTCTTCAGCAAAAATGACAAGACCATTTCATTGTGGTATAGCTGTATATCAATACGCCAAGTTGAGAATGTTAGAATTTTATTATGACTTTCTCGATAAATATGTTGATAGATCTGACTTTGAGTTAGTACAGATGGATACAGATAGTATGTATATGGGTATCAGCGGAATAAATTCGTTGGAAGATGTGATAAAACCGGAAATGCGCGAAGGTTTTAATAATTGTAAAAACGAATGGCTCGCTTGGGATAAATGGAGCAACAGAGAGCCAGGACTTTTCAAAACCGAATTCAGAGGGGATCGTGCTATAGCCCTATCCAGTAAGTGTTACGTAGTTGAGAAAATAGGTGGAAATATCAAACATTCTGCTAAAGGACTTAACGCCCGGCAGAACACCCTCAACTGGGATAGATATAAAGCAGCACTCGATCTCACTACTAAAGATGTAGGGATGAATAGAGGTTTCCGTATGCTAAACGGTTCTATGAGAACTTACACACAGAAAAAATTAGGACTTTCTGCATATTACGATAAGAGAAGATTGAATGTAGATGGAATACATACAGAGCCTCTATAGTTTCAAAATTAAAATCTATTCCTCAGTAATTGTTTTCTCTTCCTCCCTAAGTTTGTCTGTTAGTTTATTAACTCGGATTTGTTGTTCTGGTGTGAGATTTTTTAAATCAAACTCAAAAACAGCGTTAATTTCCTCACAAAGCTCATAATATTGATTTGCATTATTATTTTGTTCTTGCAACCGCTTTACATCGCACGGTAATTTTTCCATTCTTTTAATTTATATAAATTATTTTTTAACATAAAAAAAAAAGAAAAGAAAACCAAAATTACAAATTAATTTGTTACAGGTATTAATACCTTCTTTATAGGTCTTCCAACCGGGTTTTTAACCAGGTTTTTTAGATTACTCTTTTCATCTTTTTCCAAACTTTCAACTCTATCAATAAAAGTTTTCATATTTGTTACCGAATAATTCCATATGTCCTTTTGTCGCTTTACACAAATGTGATACTTTTTTCTAATTTGTTGTGCAGTAACAACATATCGCGCTAGAATAATATTAACCAAATCATCATCAGAAAGTTTAGTCTTTGCCATAATTATTTTAAATAAAATTATAATTATATATACACGTGTATTTATTGTTTAACAGAAACATATATATTTATTTAAACCATGATAGTTAACAACAGCAAGGGTTTTACAGCCTATATGAGAAAGTGAAGCCAGAACCGTCATGCTATTGGTAGTTGAAACCAGTACAGATTTGCCACCAATATGAAAAGTGAGCAGAACCCCCACTACTAATTTAAAATATTATATATTCTTTATTGATTATTATTATTTTTAATTTCTTTTAAATCCTTAATTTCTTCAAAATTATCATTAAATACTCTTTTGTTCTTTTTACGTTTTTTAGATGATTTTGATATTTTATTAAAATTATCTCCGCCCCTAGCCAGCTGTTTTGCATTCGTTATCCACGAAATCGTTTCCAAATCAGCGTTTTCCCACAACTTATTAAGACGTGCACTACCTATTTTATACTTCTTTTTAATATGATCCGCGGATACCCTTCCACCGAGATAAAACAATTTCCTCAATACTTTTATTAGATAAGTATGACTTCGGCATTTCAAAAATTACTAATTTATTATAAGTAATTTTATATAAATTATAAATATGCTCAAAATGCTTAAAATAATTAATTTAGAAAAAATCAAAATCAGACCAACCTAAATCTATACGTTCTTGAGCGTACGCTTCATCAAATCCATCCAGCTATATATTGTTGAACCAGCTCTTCATAATTTCCTTGAATTACCAAACCATACTCTTCTTCTTCTTCTTTTAAATTCTTTTTTGGTTTTTTGGAATATATTTTTTTATCAATATCTTTAAGTTTTTCAACTTGTTTTTGTTGTTCTGGATTTATCTTTTCACTAGTTAAACACACCTTTGCCATAGTTTATAATAGATATATAAAACACGTTCAAAACGATAAATATTTGATTCAAAATCAGACCAACCCAAATTTTTTATCAATATCATACCAACCCAAATCTATACGTTCTTTAGCGTACGCTTCATCAAATCCAGCATCTATATAATGTTGAACCACCTCTTCATAAGTTCCCTGAAGTACCCAATCATCCCCTTCTACTTTTAATAATTTAAATAAATTAATTATTGGAATATATTTTTTATCAATATCTTTAAGTTTTTCAACTTGTTTTTTGTTGTTCTGGATTTATCTTTTCACTAGTTAAACACAACTTTGACATTGTTTATAATAGATATATAATAGATATAAAACACGTTCAAAACGATAAATAGTTGATTAAAAATTAGAATGGACAAAGTAATTTTATGGGAAATGGAGTTTTTTAAAAGGGTTTGTTGGAGAATATTTTCCTTATTTTAAAATGAAAGAATTATTTAAAATAGAGTACCTGAAATATCAGCGCAACCTATTACGCACTGATAAAAGAGTTGCATTTTCAATATTCTATAGAAAATTATCTAGGTGTTTTAAGAAACAACTTAGAGAAATTAGGGGTTTAAACAGAATTAATAAAGAATTAGTTGAAGAGAATGCAGCAAATTTTATAAAACTATTTCAAATAAAAGACTCATTTACTGATATGGATTTCTATCAAGAAACGGAAGAATTAAGTGAGTTATTTGAACCAATTCCAAGTAGTGGTTATTGGTAATTGTTGAGCAATGCTGAGTAATTATTGAGCAATTGTTGAGCAATGCTGAGTAATTGTTGAGCAAGTGCTGAGTAATTGCTGAGCATTATTTACTAGTTGCTCAGCATTGAGCATTATTTGCTCGTAATTTGTTTAAAATGCCCAAAATACTCGAAATTTCCAGAATTCCCAGAAGTATAAATAAAAAATTAAAACCAACATTTTAAAAAAATAAATCCCAAATTTAAAAAAAATCCTTGTTTGTACAAGTATATATAATTCCAATACTAAGTGTACATATAGAGTACCTTTTTTGTATAGGATTTTTTTTAAATTTGGGATTTATTTTTTTAAAATGTTGGTTTTAATTTTTTATTTATACTTCTGGGAATTCTGGAAATTTCGAGTATTTTGGGCATTTTAAACAAATTACGAGCAAATAATGCTCAATGCTGAGCAACTAGTAAATAATGCTCAGCAATTACTCAGCACTTGCTCAACAATTACTCAGCATTGCTCAACAATTGCTCAATAATTACTCAGCATTGCTCAACAATTACCAATAACCACTACTTGGAATTGGTTCAAATAACTCACTTAATTCTTCCGTTTCTTGATAGAAATCCATATCAGTAAATGAGTCTTTTATTTGAAATAGTTTTATAAAATTTGCTGCATTCTCTTCAACTAATTCTTTATTAATTCTGTTTAAACCCCTAATTTCTCTAAGTTGTTTCTTAAAACACCTAGATAATTTTCTATAGAATATTGAAAATGCAACTCTTTTATCAGTGCGTAATAGGTTGCGCTGATATTTCAGGTACTCTATTTTAAATAATTCTTTCATTTTAAAATAAGGAAAATATTCTCCAACAAACCCTTTTAAAAACTCCATTTCCCATAAAATTACTTTGTCCATTCTAATTTTTAATCAACTATTTATCGTTTTGAACGTGTTTTATATATCTATTATATATCTATTATAAACTATGTCAAAGTTGTGTTTAACTAGTGAAAAGATAAATCCAGAAACAACAAAAACAAGTTGAAAAACTTAAAGATATGATAAAAAATATATTCCAATAATTAATTTATTTAAATTATTAAAAGTATAAGAAGGGATGATTGGGTACTTCAGGGAACTTATGAAGAGGTGTTCAACATTATATAGATGCTGGATTTGATGAAGCGTACGCTAAAGAACGTATAGATTTGGGTTGGTATGATATTGATAAAAAATTTGGGTTGGTCTGATTTTGAATCAAATATTTATCGTTTTGAACGTGTTTTATATATCTATTATAAACTATGGCAAAGGTGTGTTTAACTAGTGAAAAGATAAATCCAGAACAACAAAAACAAGTTGAAAAACTTAAAGATATTGATAAAAAATATATTCCAAAAAAGAATTTAAAAGAAGAAGAAGAAGAGTATGGTTTGGTAATTCAAGGAAATTATGAAGAGCTGGTTCAACAATAATATAGATGCTGGATTTGATGAAGCGTACGCTCAAGAACGTATAGATTTAGGTTGGTCTGATTTTGATTTTTTCTAAATTAATTATTTTAAGCATTTTGAGCATATTTATAATTTATATAAATTACTTATAATAAATTAGTAATTTTTGAAATGCCGAAGTCATACTTATCTAATAAAAGTATTGAGGAAATTGTTTTATCTCGTGGAAGGGTATCCGCGGATCATATTAAAAAGAAGTATAAAATAGGTAGTGCACGTCTTAATAAGTTGTGGGAAAACGCTGATTTGGAAACGATTTCGTGATAACGAATGCAAAACAGCTGGCTAGGGGCGGAGATAATTTTAATAAAATATCAAAATCATCTAAAAAACGTAAAAAGAACAAAAGAGTATTTAATGATAATTTTGAAGAAATTAAGGATTTAAAAGAAATTAAAAATAATAATAACAATAAAGAATATATATATTTTAAATTAGTAGTGGGGGGTTCTGGCTCACTTTTCATATTGGTGGCAAATCTGTACTGGTTTCAACTACCAATAGCATGACGGTTCTGGCTCACTTTCTCATATAGGCTGTAAAAACCCTTGCTGTTGTTAACTATCATGGTTTAAATAAATATATTTTTATGTTTCTGTTAAACAATAAATACACGTGTATATATAATTATAATTTTATTTAAAATAATTATGGCAAAGACTAAACTTTCTGATGATGATTTGGTTAATATTATTCTAGCGCGATATGTTGTTACTGCACAACAAATTAGAAAAAAGTATCACATTTGTGTAAAGCGACAAAAGGACATATGGAATTCGGTAACAAATATGAAAACTTTTATTGATAGAGTTGAAAGTTTGGAAAAAGATGAAAAGAGTAATCTAAAAAACCTGGTTAAAAACCCGGTTGGAAGACCTATAAAGAAGGTATTAATACCTGTAACAAATTAATTTGTAATTTTGGTTTTCTTTTTTTTTTATGTTAAAAAAATAATTTATATAAATTAAAAGAATGGAAAAATTACCGTGCGATGTAAAGCGGTTGCAAGAACAAAATAATAATGCAAATCAATATTATGAGCTTTGTGAGGAAATAACGCTGTTTTTGAGTTTGATTTAAAAAATCTCACACCAGAACAACAAATCCGAGTTAATAAACTAACAGACAAACTTAGGGAGGAAGAGAAAACAATTACTGAGGAATAGATTTTAATTTTGAAACTATAGAGGCTCTGTATGTATTCCAATCTACATTCAATCTTCTCTTATCGTAATATGCAGAAAGAAAGTCCTAATTTTTTCTGTGTGTAAGTTCTCATAGAACCGTTTAGCATACGGAAACCTCTATTCATCCTACATCTTTAGTAGTGAGATCGAGTGCTGCTTTATATCTATCCCAGTTGAGGGTGTTCTGCCGGGCGTTAAGTCCTTTAGCAGAATGTTTGATATTTCCACCTATTTTCTCAACTACGTAACACTTACTGGATAGGGCTATAGCACGATCCCCTCTGAATTCGGTTTTGAAAAGTCCTGGCTCTCTGTTGCTCCATTTATCCCAAGCGAGCCATTCGTTTTTACAATTATTAAAACCTTCGCGCATTTCCGGTTTTATCACATCTTCCAACGAATTTATTCCGCTGATACCCATATACATACTATCTGTATCCATCTGTACTAACTCAAAGTCAGATCTATCAACATATTTATCGAGAAAGTCATAATAAAATTCTAACATTCTCAACTTGGCGTATTGATATACAGCTATACCACAATGAAATGGTCTTGTCATTTTTGCTGAAGACTTTCTACTGGATATTTCGTACGCATCACCTATCTCTTCAATATCCTCAAAATACGCAGATCTTAATGATCTATCAACACACGCCTCATCTTTAGTATAAGTGGTATATGGTGTTTTTCGGGAGATTCTATCATTTTTCCACAACACGAATTTCCTAATAATTTCATAATATCTGCAATCGGGGCGGCTTCAGCGTTTACATCACCTTCTCTACGCGCTGCAGTAACTTCTTTCACAAACCACTCAAACGGTTTTCCAGGTTTATAAGTTATAAGTCTATGCACTCCTGTGATGGTTAAACCGTGTTTTAGATACCATTTCAATAGTGGTGCAAATAGTAAAACTTTCTCTGCACTCATAGATCCAACCAACTTCTTACCATCTCCTCGCTTACGGTTTGTATCATGAAGATATTTCAACATATGTTCTGGAACTTCATCTTCCTCTACTACACGATTTATAAAGATAGGTGACATTTCTGAAAAGGTTTCGTATAAACTGTCAGGAACACGGATGTCGACCTCCGCAAACCCAAACCAAGTACCCCTCTTAACTCTGTTGGTTAAATCATTTATCCTAGTCTTATTAAATGGGGTTGAAGTTTTTGTTAAAACACCCTTACCACAAGGCATGTCCATGGCGAGCGTTGAGAGATAAAGAGCGTTAGCGTCCAATCCTAATACAGATTTACATTTTTTCCCATTACCGTCTGGAGCGGATCTTATCCTTGTAACATCAACCTCTGCATGTCTTGTAAATACTATAGAAGGCCCTCCAACTAGTGCACCTTTCAACATTTCATACTCTTCCTCTTCAGGCGCAAATAGTGGTGGACATTTCTTGCGAACTTCTGCGCTTTCTTTAGTCTTGTAAGTTTTAACATACTCCTTAATTGTTCCTCTCAAAATATATTGCAATGCGACACCTGGAAGGGTAACTGCGTCTTTAAATATATCTATTTCTTTGAGTGAATAAAAGTTAGACATTTTCTCTAGAGCTTCTAGAAATGGTGAAACATCTAGATCGTTGTAATATTCTAACCAATCTTTGAAACTTTTCATACCTCTTGTTTTATAAATTTCAACACACGCGGCTAACTCCTCAGGTTTAATTTTATTACTAGGTGCTAATCTGTTAGTCCAACATTCGATAGGTGGCAACCCTTGGTAACTTAACTTATCATAATTGTCAAACCACTCATATGGAAAGAATGATTTATTACATTTACAACCATATGCGCGTACCCATTTATCATAACTCACACCTGGAGCTAGATACATTCTCACATCTAGAAATCTTAATTTTGGAGTCATTAAGAAAACGGTCGTATTTGCTTTCTTAGCAACCAATACTTTCTCTGTAGTAGCTGATATAATCCCTACTAAATATTTCTTAATAACATTCAAATCGTATGATCCACAGTTAAATCCTAATGTAGGAACCTGTGAAATCCATCTTGTAATTTCTTTCTGCTGGGTGGTTGGAAGTAGATCGAAATCGGTTGGAAAACCGTATACTGGATTTTTACCAACTTCTTCTCTTATCTTATCTCCGCGTTTAGATACTTCTTCCATAAATCGTTTAACTAGGTTCTTTGGGTCTGTATCACAAATGTGTAAAACTTTCTAGTTAATGTATCACCAATACTTACACTTATTGGAATATGAGTATCAATCACATCTAGATCTTTTATAGGTCTGTCTGGATCACTCTTAACCAGTAAAGACTCAAAATCATACACTATTTTATATGGATAAATTACTGTTGGTGGTTTTGGAAGAGGTTGTGTTCTGGCTTTATTTCTCTGTCGATCGTACTCACATTCCCAAATTTTAACTAAATTATATGATTCTCTAATTATTATATCTCGCGTAATTGTGTTTGCATACTTATCTTGTCTATTCTTACTATGGAGTGGACAACCGTGCCAATAACATCCGTGAAATTGATAAACTGTGTTGGTTTCGGAACAGTATCCATCAACCGGTGCTGTCATTATTAATCTTTCTCCACCGTGCCCACAAACGGCCGTATGAATATGATGCTTTTTGGAAAGCGTATTCATCCACTCTATAGATTTCTTACTATACTGAGCAAAACTAGAAACGTCCCTCCATGTTTAAGGAAAGATTCATCAAAAACCAAAAGGGTTACTTTTAAAAATCAAAATGGAAAAACAAGTTCATTCATTTCTGTATCAAAGCCAATAAATTGCATTTGGATATCTTGTTAAATATTCGAGAGATAACCGGCCAAGGGCGGTAGGGGTCAAAATCAAAAATCACAAAAACTCAGAAATGTGTTACTTAATGTTTAGAGATGGAATTTCAATAAGTAATGTGGCAAATTCAGTAAATCTCGTTAGTACCGAGTGTGGCCACCATTTGCATGAATGCATGCAATGATCCTACGCCGCATCGACGTGACGTAACGCAATACCAGTGCGTTGGGCAAATT
Organism: Conchocele bisecta; assembly: GCA_029237695.1. Classification (NCBI taxonomy): domain Eukaryota; kingdom Metazoa; phylum Mollusca; class Bivalvia; order Lucinida; family Thyasiridae; genus Conchocele; species Conchocele bisecta. The sequence goes on from CM055277.1 coordinate 84,104,067, forward strand.
CCTCCATTCCCGTTGTAACGCCCGTGTAAGATCGCGAACATTGTCAATCTGATGGTTAGCTCGTGCTTTGCGGCCCAGCTCATCCCATATGTGCTCAATGGGATTGAGATCCGGGGAGACCGCGGGCCATGGCATGACGTCGACGTTGTTTTGCTGTAAGTATTGAGTGGTGACCCTGGCTACGTGAGGGCGGGCATTGTCGTGCATCAATGTCACACCAGGACCATGCTGACGGATAAATGGTAAGGCATGTGCATTTAGCACATCTGCAACATAACGTTGTGCATTGATGTTGCCCTGTACAACAACCAAATCTGTCTTCCGGTTTCCCATGATCCCACCCCAGACCATTACGCTCCCTCCCCCAAACCTGTTCTTCTCAACAATGCAACAATCGGTGAATCTTTCATTTTTACGCCTGTATACCCGTAATCTTCCGTCAGCATGACTAACTGTGAACCGAGATTCATCGGTGAACAAAACTCGGTTCCAGTCAGCCCTTCTCCAGTTCAGATGACGTCGCGCCCATAACAGTCTGGCAGCACGGTGACGTTGGGTCATTATCTGACCAGTGTACGGGCGGCGTGCCCGGATTGGTTGGGCGTTACGACGTAACCGGTTGCGAATGGTCTGCCCTGAGACACCGTATCGCCTAGCAGTGACTGTGGCTGTCAATCGACGTTGACGTAAGTGCGTCAACGTAATGTAACGATCGGCTCTAGCCGTCGTTACACGAGGCCTACCAGGTCGCTGCCGGTCGTGAACAGCCCCAGTCTGCTGGTACCGGGCTGCAAGACGATCAATCGTCTTCCGACAGCAACCAAACCGAGGCGCGACCGCCCTGGCGGCCATCCCACCCGCAAGCATCCCAATTGCCTGATTTCGCTCGTTTTCGGAAAGCCGTGGCATATCGAAAACAGTGAAAAATTAAAAACAAAAAAAAAATTAATTTTCCGAATAGCCCCTATCGCATGAATGGTACGACATGAAACTGAATCACCTTATCGATGACAAGTATAGCGTGCACGTGCAAAAAGTGGAAATCAACGTTCCGGTCACTGGCCGCTATGTAAACAGTGTGTATCGGCTAAACTCTACACGATCGTATTCTGAACATCGCCACGGTTTAAAATACATGTACTTTGAACATGTGGTACATACATAGACAGAGCTACACCGGCTATAAAACAGGGACGTTTCTAGTTTTGTTGAGTATACAATGAGATTTAGGATAAAATGCTTTCTCGAATGAAGATTGTGGTCTGTCTATTTCCAGACCCTTACATGATACTTTAGTTTGACCGCGATTGCAAGTTTGCGCGTGTCTCGCGATACAGTGGGATTGAGTAAATCGTTGTTGACAATTAGGGCAGGCATAGGTTTGCGTGGCCTTCTTCATGTCTGTTATAAGAAACGCGTGATTGTTGTAAATACCTATCTTCATTTTCATAACACCAACTTCTTCATAGTGGGCAGCTGTGTGTCTGATATACCAAGTGCCAGCTTCTTCCGGCTCGTACGCTTCAATCCCAATTTTGAAACATTCTTCAACCATATTAAGATCATCAAAACCTATAGGACCTTCTTTTTTATGCTTTCCCACAAGGAAATCGTGATACTTTTTGTTTAAAGATTTTATCTCTTTTATTGATCTATCAGCTCTCAATGATGTGTCTTTATATAAAGCTAAACATCTGAACAGACATAAATTATCGTTGAAAGTGTCGAGTGGTTTTATATCCCTTTCTTATTTCTCAACCAGTTTTGGGAGTTTTCCACCACCTAGTGCAGTTACTTGTGTATCTCGGTGTGAAACCTGACTGGTATAAATAATCTTAATTGTTGTGCTTGCTTGACCATCTTACAAACAACCATTTCGTATTTGGTCTATCTATTTTATCAACGTCCAATCTATTTTTCTTCCTGCATTTTAACCCATTGGCGTACCCCAACAGACCCTTCAAATGTGGGACTTCCTGAAATGTTTTCTACCAAATGTTATTATGTTAGGTTTCCCCCCATCATCAACCTCCTCAATGTGTTGCAACTTATACGCGTATGAATATCTTAAATAAAAACTACCTGTCATCTTATTATCGAGCTGTTTCATGAGTCTTCTTGAGGAATTACGATCAAGATTTCTCTTTAATGTGATTGATATAACTCGTCGTCCTTTCACTATATTAACCCCAAATCCCTCTATATCTTCAAGTATTTCTGGCCCTTCTTTTACTATCTTACTTACTAGTGAGGTGTTAATCTTACGCTTCGGTTTTTTAATAAGTCCAACACCTTTAGATAACAGTACAGCTTGTGCTTCTGAGTCTATTTTATCTGATATTTTATTTATATCTTTCTTCTCAATATTTTTAAAAACCCCCTTAGCTGCGGATCTCCGTATTCTATCCCATATTATATCATTCTTTCCCTCGTTTATCAACTTTTGAAGTTTTTTCTCTTTCATCCTCATGGAAAAAGATATTCCCATTTTGGTTAGATCACTCCTCAATGATTCAATGTTGGGGAGTCCTTCTATACCGTCAACAAGTTGTTGATATACTGCAGGACTTTGTCGGCTCATTTTGTATATTTTTGTTGTTTATATATAGAAAAACAGTTAATGTTTAATTGCAAATTATTTATAGTGTTTTTCATTTTTTGTTTAAGTGGTTATATAACATATAACACCACTATCTATAAACTTTTTACTTTTTTCACCTTTTACGGTCTATGGGTTTTAAACCCCTATATATAAGGCTTATTGTGATACCGTTTTTAATAGGTTTTTATACTATATTGTAGGTGTGGGGTGTTTGTTTCACTCTGTTATCTTGTTATACAAAAACGGTAACGTACTGATACCGTCTATACTACTAGTCAAAACATAAAATATAAAACAATAGCAGACAGCAATTTATGTTTCTCGCTTCTAAGGGTTAAGTTACAAGTTCTGGCAGAATACACAATTCAGTTAAATAATTGTTAACTCTTTGCATGCTGGGAAACCTGCGGGCTATAACTAGTGAAAAAATAGCAGATGGCAATTCATTACAGTTTTTGCTGTTTCACCTTTCCGGGGGACGCAATTCTAATGAAATTCTATGACATATTAACATAGAGAAATAAGAAACATACTCGCAATTTGTTCGATGTTATATACCGCTCGAATGCAAATAGTTAAATCCTGGAGCTACCTGCTACACTCTATGTGACATAATGTCTTACCGTGATAACCCGAAATAGTTAGACAAAATTCCTTCTAGGAAACACATATAAATATCTGCTTTCCCACAACAAAGAGTGTCCCAATGTTTAGGGTTAGTATAATTATACTAGTTTATTACAATAACAATATATTTGGACACAATTTGTTTTGGGAAATCCCTGTTGTATAGGGGCTTCTCAAAACAAATGGTGACCAAATATTTATGGTTATTACGGTACCTTGTTCACTTGATCCTGTGGGGGCATCACGGACCATCTCGTCGGCAGCAATAAACCGTGTGAAGACCGAGTGCATGCACGTAATGCTACACTGTAGTACGGCGTCATCTTCCGACTGGAAAACATTGGGATCGTCAATTAACTACCAACCAGGGCTCCAGATAAGGAATTAGTAATTGATTATTTTCACTCCATCATATCTGAAGCAATTGGGTATTTCAATATTTTAATTGGGTAAAATAAAATCACACTACTGTTTACACATCAACAGACAGCAATTATTGAATAGTTTGCTTCGAAATGAAAACATATCTTGGCATTTCATTAGAATTGTCTCCTTGGAGACAATTCTAATGAAATACCAAGATGTGTTGTCATGGAAAATAAGAAAAATATGCTATATTTGTGGTCTGTTTATTGTTTTCTGTAGCATGATAAAGGTACCACAAATTTGTTATTGCTTTTTGATACTCTCTAATTCTGATTTCAATTGGGTTTTTGACAATTTTAATTGGGTATTTATGCAAAAACGCAGCTTATCTGGAGCTAGACCAACACCACATTGCTACATATACAGAGATCCAGATCAGTTTTGTGTCAAATTCAAATTTTATTTTTGCAAATTGATTAATAAATTTCTCACAAGTATTTCAGATATAGCTAGAACTATGTCCAGATGACACCGATGCCACTAGTGGTAAAATATTAATCAATGTAAGTAGAACTAGTGCGCCTTAAGAAAAGTGGACATTGTCTGTACACATGTGTGACTTTTCATGAAAATATTCAGAATTAAGATCAGAACAAGAGCCTAAACAACAAGTTGAACATTGCATAAAAATGTAGATAACAGCAAACGTACAAAATCCATGGTCGTCTTTCTTGCATGCAACTTGGCTGTAGGTCACGAGAAAAATATTGGGGAGGAGTAAGGTATTCAAAAATTAATAACACCAAGGTGAAGGTCACCACGGTCAATGTCAGTCGAATTACACTGGTACATGTAGATATCCATATAGCTATCAATCAACGTGAAGTTTTGAGATGAGACGACTAACAGATCAACAGATATTCAACATTTATTGCACATCCAAAATTATTGACATGGTCAAGGCAACAACGAATGAGACACTGGGTGGATAGCCATCAATGTGAGGAAGCTACGGTATTGATGAAGTTTGGTAAATGATCCAACTAATGGATCAGGAGGTATTCAACATTTGGCCGATTGTACAACGGTGAAGGCCACCCGAATGACAGCGGGTGGATAGTCATCAAAGTGAGAAATTTGGTAATGATGCGACTAATGAATCAAGAGATATGGGAAATTTGGCTACGTCCAAAATGTGCATATAGAGTGGATCCTTTAAACCAAAGTTGAAATCATATATACTGAAAGGATAAAGAAACGCAGGGTAACAATATACGCAATAATTATTTAAATGCTTGGCCTAAAATTATGAAAACCGATCAGGCTACTATCTTGGTCACTGTGCACCCAAACCGGTGCCTAAAGTTACTCAACCATGTAATGCACCGTACCACATAGAGAAAGTGATAAAAAGCCAAAAACATGTGCAGCATGATGATGATAAGTTCGTCAAAACATTTTGTCATACCACTTGATACGCTTGAGGTATACACATCGTTTTCCGCTATTTACACTGAATTTATAGCTCTCACAATCATGGTACGTCTTACGGAAATTCAGATGGGTCAGGCTATTGCATTGCTAATGTAAGGTCAAACGCAACAGCAGGTTGCTATGCAGTTCGGTGTGAATGTTTCCACCATAGAACGTCTTGTCCGTCGTCTGAGAGAGACCGGAAGGGTTGCCGACCGACCGAGATCGGGACGTCCACGCGTGACGTCGCAACGTCAAGACAGGGCTATTCGTCTCGCCCACCTACGTAATCGCCACGTTACTGCCACTGAAACCGCTATTAACACGGTAGGCAATCATAATCGCCACATTCACCCCAAAACTGTAAGAAATCGATTGTGTGAGGTTGGTCTGCGAGCACGTCGTCCCTACGTTGGTCTGCCTCTCACTCGTGCACGCCGCGCGCGTCGTATGGCTTGGTTGGCGGCACATGCTCCCAGACGATTTCCAATGAGGCAATGGAGACAAGTCTTTTTCATAGATGAGTCCCGGTTCACTCTTTTTCGTCCGGACGGCAGACGTCGTGTATACCGATGTCGTAGGGAACGCTTCGCCGACGCTTGCGTTCTTGAGGGATAGGTTCCGGGGTGGCTCGGTTATGGTCTGGGGAGGGATATCTCACGGGGTAAAGTCACCGTTGAGTGTGGTAGCCGGGAATTTAACCGCCGTAAGATATAGGGATGAAATCCTCCGCCCGGTTATTGTTCCATTTGTGCAACAGCGTCAACTAATTTTCCACCATGATAATGCCGGCCCCATGTAGCCAGAGTTTGTCAAGGCTTTCTCGCTGACCATAACATTAACCCACTCGACTGGCCAGCGTACAGTCCCGATTTGTCCCCAATCGAAGATCTGTGTGACGAACTTGACTTGCACTTTTCACTATCGTGGGCGAGACAAAAAGGACACTGAACATGATCACATCCGACTACTGGAGGTATCCGAAAATATGGCAATGGTCGCCATTTATTTCCTTGATGATAGTTTAGAGGGTTATTGCCAAATTGTTTCAAATGACAAGAGTAAGGAAATACCTCTAAATACTCGGCTACATCAATAACATGGTTCGCATATTTTCTGTTTTCCAAACACTTTTTACTCAGCTGTTTAATTGTCAAAATTGTTTCTTTTCTTTCTATCTTCTTCATCTTCTACACCATTTGCTGTCTTAATAATATTGACCAATGGAAGTAAGGAAATCGTTTTCTGGCGACCAATCAAATTTGGTGGGGATAAAATCACGCATGCGCATATCGCTCGTCTACCCTCGCCAATGATCGATGTACGGAGAAAGACCGAGATGGAGAATTTATGAACAATTATTTGCCGAAAATACGTGATTATTTTTGGTGTTAAGAAATTAATGGTATTCAAATGTTTAGCCAAGCTGCTGATATTTGAGGATACAATGTTTTTGAGAGAAGATGCACGTTAGAAGAAGCATAAATTTGCTATCAAAATTTTGGGTAGGTAAAATTTCGACAAAGAAAAATGCAAGATGGCAGACCTGCGCAGTGGGATGCGCATGAGCCGAATGAGCAAGTGCGGCGTGGTTGTAAAATTTGTTGCGGAAATAAATTATGAAACCTTGTTTCTTTTGCTTGTCATTATTCAACTTGTTATGTTTTGGCATTTAAACATTTGTGTGTGTCAACCCCCCGGCGTACCCAGGCATTTTGTTTTCAACATGTCCGTCCGTCTGTCTGTCCATACCTCCTGGTTGATATGCGCTGGCGGGCTCACCGTTCCGAAGCACAGGTGATTCTAGCGTGTCTTGGATGGTCAATTATTGTTTGTGTATAGCCTCGATCAATTAGTTTCGGAACACCTAACGACAAGGGCTTCCTTCATCTGTGGAACAGCAAATTTCTTTCAAAATAAATCGATCAAGTGGGAAAACTATTCAGATAAAAAGTTACCATAGTAATTAGAAATTTCCGATTATTTACATATTTTTTTTCCAGACACTTGAGTTATGTATGTCACTAACTCATAACGTTACCCAGTCTAATGGGTTTCGGAACGATTTGGCTACTCGAGTATTACTCTCGGGCACCAGACCCGATGCCGTCAAAATCATGCATACTCTTACTGCAGATGTTATTCAACATATCAAATCGCATTAAACATGTTAATGGGTGTATTTAAATATAACTGTATTCTTAAAAATGTTTCTATAATTCTTTTCATCCATTCCTTTGTCTGCCCTGGTCATGCTGATATGTGAATACGGCCGATACACGTTCTTCTTTTTAGTTACTTAGTGCTGACAACAAGTGTTTGTCACGTTTCTTGCATAATCAGTGGTATATTGCATATATTATTCAGACCATGTTACTTTAAAACCCCATTATGCCATAAACTTTGTATGCTCAAATTTTACACATCCCAGTTTATTTGTTTTTAAAACTAACTTGAGTAGCATACAAACATGTCAAATTTAACCCTTATCTCTAAACTAGGTCCTGTAATGTTTACTGCAGCCGCCGCAATATACAGCTGTGAAAGCTATCAACAGTTTTAATGCAATAAAAGATAGTTTGTTGACCTTATGTGTGATGACAAAAGTTTTTTGGGCATATAATATTATTTAACCCCCATGGCCATATACAAAACAAAGGAAAAACCACATTTTGGATGGTGATTTCCCACATTTTTTCTATGGTGTTTTCCAGAGATACCCCATCGGATTAGTCAAAACGGCCCCAGGTCAAAACAGCCCCGTCCACAATAAATGGTCAAAACGGTCCCAAACGAGTTGTGGAGGTGGGGGTATACTGGAGTCGGGTTGTGCATCCGTAAACTTAACATCAGACAAATATTGTTATAACTTCTATTTCCTTCATCTAACATGCTTAATATTTCACACATGCATTCCTGTAAGGCTCTACTACCATGCTGTGCCAAATCCACGACCGTCCAACCCCCGCTGATCCCAAGGTCAAGGTTACATACTTGGTCTCTTTACAAAACTTAACATCAGAGAAATCGGTTATAACTTCTATTTCCTTGCTCGGATCTGCTTCACATTTCACACACGCATCGCTCCAATGGACCTCTACCACCCTGTGACAAATTCACGTTCATGCCGCTCCCGCTAAGCCCAGAGTCAAGGTTACAAGCCCACATACTTGGACATTTTTACATATTTTAGGGGTACCTGTGCCCATGCGGGGGGTATTCCGTAAGCCTCGCTTACTGACCAATCTAGTTATACCCCCGCAACGAGTTGTGTATACTGGAGTCGGTTTGTCCGTCCGTGCGTCCGTAAACTTAACATCAGAGAAATATTGTTATAACTTCTATTTCCTTCATCTAAAATGCTTAATATTTCATGCATGCATTCCTGTAAGACTCTACTACCATGCTGTGCCAAATCCACGACTGTCCAAACCCCGCTGATCCCAAGGTCAAATACATAGTCTCTTTATATAACTTAACATCAGAGAAATAGGTTATAACTTCTATTTCCTTCATCTAAAATGCTTAATATTTCACACTTGCATTCCTGTAAGGCTCTACTACCATGCTGTGCCAAATCCACGACTGTCCAACCCCCGCTGATCCCATGGTCATGGTCAAATACTTGGTCTCTTTACAAAACTTAACATCAGAGAAATAAGTTATGATCTATTTCCTTCATTGAAAATTCTTAATATTTCACTCGTGCATTCCTCTAAAGTTGTACTATCATGCTGTGACAAATCTACGACCGTTAAACCCCCGCTGATCCCAAGGTCAAGGTCTCATACTTGATCTCTTTACAAAACTTAACATCAGAGAAATATGTTATAACCTATTTCTTTCATCAAATATTCTTAATATTTCATGCATGCATTCCTGTAAGGCTCTACTATCATGCTGTGACAAATTCCCGTTGATCTCGAGGTCAAAGTCACATACTTAAGTCTCTTTACAAAAGTTAACATCAAAGAAATCGGTTATAACTTGTAATCTATTTCCTTGCTCGGATCTGCTTCACATTTCACACACGCATTCCTTCAATGGACCTCTACCATCCTGTGACAAATTCACGTTCAAACCGCTCGCGCTAAGCCCAGAGTCGCCCACACAATTTTTACATATTTTAGGGGTACCTGGGCCCACGCGGTGGGGGGGGGGCGTATTCCGTAAGCCTCGCTTACTGACCAATCTAGTTTTATTTGTTTTTTGAGTTTTTGATAGTATATAGCTTGTATAATGTAGTATAATGAATAATAATGATAATTAATATAAATTGTGTTATATTAACCGTATTTTATCCGTATTCGTTACAAAATATTTTCATATTTTTCGTGAAAATCGTTATGCGATGTCACTAGCCTGATGGTCAATTATTTTCTATTGATTGCATAGCAGGATTAATCCAATTATCGATGGGTAAGGATTTTTTTCAGCTAATGTGTTTGAACTACTAATTGCTAAATAATAAAAAAAAAAAAAAGATTTACTCATTTACATATCAATGCTTGCAGGTGATGCGTAAACCCTTTGAGACTCGGGCATATGAAGTATGTCGAGGTGGTATATAGTTTTCGTCATTCCGTTTGTCTGTCCGTACGATTTGCGTGTAATTTCATGTCATTCTTCGCGGACTGGAGAGTGAACAGTGTTTAGCATAAGTCGTCTGCGACTTCGAGGTTGCCCTTTGGAAGGGACTGCAGTACATGTTTGATGACGTCCGCGTGCGCTGTTGTTCGTTTCACTGGAGCCAGGCAGAACCATCTTGTACATAACCACTTGATGATGCTATAGATATATGAAAATTTGCACACATAGTCTGATCAGGATCTACACTGCTTCCCATCTTGTACATAACCGCTTCTTGATGTTATATAGCTATATGGGAAATTGCACTCACTTGTCGTTGCTATATATATATTGGAATATGCCCACAGTCTGATCAGGATCTACACTATTTCCCATCTTGTACATAACCACTTATTGATGCTATAGCTATATGGGAAATTGCACTCAGTCTGATCAGGATCTACACTGTTTCCCATCTTGTACATAACCACTTGTTGATGCTATATATGGAAATTTGCACACGCAATCTGATCGGATCTACACTGTTTCCTATATTGTACATACTCACTTGTTAAGGCTATATATCTAGAGGGGAAAACTTGCATTCAGTCTGATTAGGGTCTACACTGATTCCCATTTTGCAATCTCTATATTTGTTTGTATCTGTAACTTAAAATATGTAATTTAGTTGTTGCAATATAGCCAACCAGCACATAACTGAATTGTCAGTCTGATCAAGAATACACTGTTCGCCAATGTGTTATTGTCTATGTGCTGTATTTATTCAAATCTATAAGACTATTATTATCGGCTATAACAAATTATTAATTGTGTTGTATCCCCACTAAAATACAAGGTGTCAGATAATGGGCCTTTGTCTACATAAAGGTGTGAAAAACATCCATGGTATACAAATATAATATATTACATGCATATTAAAGTTTATTTTCATCAATAGTCATAATACAAGGTCATTTATTATTGTTTTTTTACATGAATATTAAGAATATTTTTTTATATATGTGTGGAATAAAAATATATAAAATATAATATGGGGCTGTTTTGACCAAATTCCCAAAACGTGGGGGCTGTTTTGACCAAATCCGGGCCGTTTTGACCTGCTTCCACCCCATCAAAAAACGGCGGTACAATTTGTGAAATCTTAGCGCCCTATACATTATATCCGGTGGTGTTCCGAAACACATTGTGTTCCATTTCACATTGATTGACGATACATGAAACACCTTTCTAAACAATGTACAAAACGATTCAAATGTGCCCGGGTGTAAATATAATAGTACTTTGAAAGGTATAAAACTCCCTTTCGCCACCATTGTAACAAAAAGCCACGCGATGTAGACATCTGGAACTCGCCTATACAACTCATTACAGCATGTCGAAACCGCTGCTTGGTGTCGGTTTTCGGCATAGATTTTACAGTTGCTAATACTAACATAAATCTCAAAGATTTCGAGCATAAACTGCACTAAAAATGCGTCTCACTAACCTAAATTCGCTTTTTGAAATCAAACGCATTCATTTCATGATTAAAAATGAATGTTAGCCGCCATCTTTAAAAAAAATTAATCACGTGACACACACTGATTTGGTTGGCTAATGGAAACCAACCAAACCACTACGTGCACGTGCTTGAAATATACATCGCGATACTAGTACATCATTCACAAAATACAATTTCAATGGTCAATATTCTTGATATGCATGTATTCAAATAAAACATATTCCACAATATACTGGAGCCTCTTTATGATGTGGTAGATGGGCAATAGAGGTCGCCACCACGGCATAGGTAAAACATGTTATAAATTTTCCAAAATATTTTCACTAATATTCAATACCTCGCCCATTTTTAGTGCGACAATGAGCTATTCGAAGAATAGTGAGAGCTTATGTAGTCACCCCGGCGTCACCGTCACGTCACGCCTTGGTTAAGGTTTTTAGTCAAGCTTGTATATGGAATACTCCTGGCCCTACACCCACCATACTTGGACAACTTCATCTCCTAGTGATGTACATCAACAACCCCTGACCTATATTTGACCTTGACCTACATTTAACCTTGAATTACTTACATGTAGTTAATTCCCCTTGGTTAAAGTTTTTCGTCAACCTTGGTTAAGGTTTTTAGTCAAGCTTGTAGATGGAATACTATTGTGCATACAGACACCATACTTGGACAACCTTTTCTCATAGGGATGTACATCAATAACCCCTGATTTGACCTTGACCTACATTTCCTCTTGCATTATTATGCCCCACCACGATAGTGGAGGGGGCATTTAGTGTTACCCTTGTCCGTCCCAAAACTTTAACGCTCGGGTAAATGTCTTATAATTTCTGTTCCCTTTCACGGATCAGCTTCATACTTCATATACGCATTGCTCTAATGGTCCTCTACTGCCCTGTGCCAAATCCACGTTCATCCTGCCCATGCCAAGCCCAGGGTCAAGGTCACATACCTGGTGCTTCAAAAACTTAACGCTCGGGTGAAAATAATTCACTTGCAATTTGGCTTCATTTATTATCAAAGCGATATGTGGGGCATCCGTGTGCTATGAACACATTTTCTAGTTTACTTAAAATTTCATCTCCTAGTGATGTACATCAATAACCCCTGACCTATATCTGACATTGACCTACATTTAACCTTGAAGTACTTAGTTAATTTCCCTTGGTTAAAGGTACATGCCCACGCAGTAGGCACAAAATGTCCTTTATAGGAATTAAATAAGTGTATAATTATGTCACTATTCCACCAGTTCTAAAAATTAAGAGTGCCCGCTATACAAATATAATCATTTATTAATTATCAATTTACTGTTAGCGACGCGCGGCGGTAACAGTCTATTTTGATAATGTGCGGGGACGACGACTTTAACATCACGGCTTGCGGTGCGCATGCGCAGTATACTACGCGCGCCAGTAGGCTTCCCAATATGTAAATAAGAATATCAACATGTCGAAACGTCCAGGACGGAAATTGTATGAAACGACGTCGGCCAAAAAAAAGGCGAAATGTCTGAGGGACAGGCAGTACAGAGAGAGAGAGTGGTTAATATTGGTGACCAGATCACCAAATGGAAACAGTTACGTGGAGATTTAGATTTGGACTCGAACAGAGATTTTTCTTCTCAACTTCCGATACTTCACTGCGCATGTCAAAGATGTGATATGATTGACCGTGTCACGTGACGCGTGTTGGTAAAAATAGCACGAGGTCGGAAAATACCCTTTCTGGTCGCGGCATATGAAATGCGATTTAACACCAATTAACACGCGCCGTAATTAAAATTAACTCATTAGTGGGTAGACAAATGGTTCATATAAGGCATGACAGAAAATGAAAAGTAGTAGTACAGTGTAACCTGCTGCGTGGGTATGTACCTTTAAGGTTTTTAGTCAACCTTGGTTAAGGTTTTTATGCGGCCGCGGCCACCTTCTTTGTCAAGCTTAGTCGAGCTATACTGTTCTCCTACAGCTCTTGTTTATTACACGCTCCCTCATATTGCGTTTAAAAATAAGTATATTTCTATGTGAATGCTATAATTAACAATGGTTTCATAATATAATATTATTTACAGATAATTTCATCCACAATATGTCAGATTAAGAGCGAAAAATAGCTTTAAAAATTTAATTTACTGGTTTCAGACATGAATGGAAACAAATTCATAATATTTGCGGTTAGGATTTATGCCATACCGCACCGCGTTATCGATCTCAGTAAACTTGAAAGTTGCAATTGTTATATGTGGTTGTGTATATTCTTCATATGATAATTTAATTTTAGTATTCGTAAAATTGCTCCAACAATGTCTAGTTCCAGAGCTCCAGATAAGCTGCGTATTTGCTTAAATACCCAATTAAAATGCCAACATCCCAATTGAAATCTGAAGTAGCGAGTATCAAAAAGCAAAACAATATTTGTGGTACCTTTATCATGCTGCAGAAAACAATAAACATACCACAAATATATCATATTTTTCTTATGATATATAGACTTGATATCTAGACAATTGTGCACCTTGATGTTTTTATGGCGGAAAAATATTTTTTAACAAAAATATCACCTTTTTAACTTTGCCATTTTTTCTACATTTTTGTATACAATTCTATATAGGGTACTGAGTTTGTGTACACAACTCCTCCGAAACCGTTCAGTCAATCGATCTGAAACTATACACACGTCTACTACACATATTGAAGATGTGCACCTTGGTGTTTTTATGCCGAAAACATATTTTGTAACAAAAATATCGTCTTTTAACTTGGCCATTTTTTTCCACATTTTTGTATCCAATTCTATATAATTTCTACTTTACACATCTGTACCTAAATTAGTATACTTGTTTATTACAACAAGAGGAAATAATGCTATAGATTTTCAAATTCTCATTACTGTTTCTTGCCTTGGTGACAGCTTCACATTTCTGCATCTTCGCTGTCTGGTCCATCTTCGACGGGCGTATTTTGTGACTTATGGCACTGTTTTTATTTATATCAAGTCTTATATATCGTTGTTTATCACCACAGAAAATTTCATTGCTCTATGTACTGTATTAGCAAAGATATGGGGTACTGGAATTGTCCAAAAATAAGAAGACAGCTATTTTCAGACAAAATGAGGCACATGCCATGCACAGTAAAATTACCACATCTCGAAAAGTACTCTGACCACAGCGCTCATTAATATGGCTATAGAACATTTGGTAACAAATTTAGCAAAATCCTAGACCGAAGAGCATGGGCCTCCTGAAATATTGGGTGATTTGACATGGAATGACCAAGGAGTATTATATCCCCATATTGCAAATTCAATGGTATTTTAACTTTACAAATGTTCTATTGATTTTTTTATTAAATGGGGAACAGATGAAAAAAAACTAGTTAAAAAATATTTTCGCTACTCAATTTGAAAATTAATGTATATTTTCACATTGCTGTGAGTATTTTGTACTCCCACTTTTGATAATCTATGCATATTCTGCTAAAATGAGTGCGTAAAATACACCAATACACAACATATCTGGAGCTCTGTAAGTTAGATTGATGGTTGCCAGACAGACTATCAGTAGCTGTGTTACATTGCTAGCTAACCACCTTGTGTTCGTTGACCGTGGCCTACTTTTCTCGAAATATGGGTCATGTCCATAATGCCTCATCTAGGATCTTTGCCAAACTTCATCAGCTTGCTGATATGGAGTAGCTTATTCTTAGTGATGACAATGACATTGCTGTGGGTTTCAGATGCAAGTTACCATTGCCTGATGGATGGTTCCAGGGATGGGGCTCTCTAACATCAGGCTGCCTTCCAGTCTTTATACAGGTATTGCACTTGGCATTTGTTCACAACTTTTCTTATTCTGTTCCCATGTACATGGTGTGACCACTCATTTGAACAGTCTCGACGACAACACCTATACTTGCATGCTCACAAGAGAAATATGTGTTCTGTTTGAAAGTGTGTATGCTCATTAGATAATACATGTAAGATGAAGAATAATTGATAATTATTATTTTGTGTGGATACATTATTTGCCGATTGAAAATTACACGTTGTACTGTTGTGTAAATGATGTAACGATCACTTGCACCCATCTCGTCCAAACGATTTACTTTTTTTGATAGAAAATAAATCCATCTTTGATAACTTAATATATTTTCAACATCAATTTGGCTCAGCAGAGCTCGGGGTTTTCAACAGCTTCCAGAAATCAAGGGTCAAAATGGCCAATTAAGCCTAAATTTAAGTGTAAAATACAAATTTAGTGTGTATGGCAAATTTGACCAATATTCTGCAAATTCCAAAATTATATATTTTTAGCTCATCTGAGCAAAGCTCATGTGAGCTATTGTTACCGCAATGTGTCCGTCGTTGTCCGTGAACATTTTCAAACGTCTTCTCTTCGGTAACCATTGGGCCTATAGTCACCAAACTTCATGGTCATGGTCCTTTGGTAGGGGGATTACAAAATTGTTAAAATGACGTCATTACGTAATCCAAGATGGCTGCCGTCTAAAAATAGCATAAATTCTTAAAAAATCTTCCTTCTCATGAACCGCCAGCCGGATTTCGACGAAACTTGGTAGGAATGATCAATGTACAATGCTCTTTCAAAGTTGTTAAAATGGCGGGGTCACAAATGGGCGTGGCCCGTGAGGTCAAATTTTATTTTTGACCGAATATGGTTATCTCATATATCAAATCGAAGGTATCAACGAGGCGATCACTCTGGTGCATTTTTGAACCGCTTGGCCCATGGTAGCCAAACTTAAGTTATGGTCCATGTGTGAAGCCTTTTCAGATTTGTTAAAATGGAGGTCATCGCTAATCCAAGATGGCCGCCATCTAAAAATAGCATAAGTTCTTAAAAAAAATTCTCGTGAACCACCAGCCGGATTTAGACGAAACTTGGTAGTAATGATCAATGTACAATGCTTTTTCAAAGTTGTTAAAATGGTGACCCCGGGGTCAAAAATGGGCGTGGGGTCAAATTGGGATCCAATTTTATTTTTGACCGAATATGGTCATGTCTATATCAAAGAGGCGATCGCTCGTACATTTTTTGTCGAAATTGGATGGTCATGTCGTCCAAGATGACCGCCGAAAGGTCAAATGGTTCTTTTATTAGATTTCAAAATTCTTCTTCACCGCTTGGCCCATGGTGGCCAAACTTCAGTTATGGTCCATGGGTGAAGCCTTTTCAGATTTGTTAAAACGGAGGTTGTCGCTAATCCAAGATGGCCGCCTTCAAAAAATAGCACAAATTTTTAAAAATATCTTATGAACTGTCGGCCGGAACCGTCAAAAATAGGCGTGGCCCGTGGGGTAAAATTTTATTTTTGACCAAATATGCTCCTGTCATATATCAAATTGAAGTTATCGTTGAGGCGATTGCTATGGGGCAATATTTGTCGGAATCGGATGATAATGTCATCCATGATGGCCTCCAAAAGGTCCATTTATTCAAGATTTCGAACGTCTTTCTCAGGAACCACATGGCCGATGCTGGCCAAACCTCGTAGTAAGGCCTAAATTAAAATATTGTTTGTTTGATCTTTACCTACCCAACATTTCAGGCTTGGGTAGGTAGGTAGGTAAATTATTTTATTTTATTTGAGATTAAAAAATAAATTTTATGATTCGGAGCATTTTGTAAATGGTTCTAATTAGCGAAAAGGAACCGAAATGGACGAAAATGGAATACGCGGAACACGAAGGAAAACAAAAATTGAAATTGGAAGAAAAACTTTGGAGGCGGCGGGGAAAAAACTGAGGCGGGCGGTAAAGATCAAACAAACGCTATTTTAATTTAGGCCTAAGTTAAGATCCTTGGGTGAAGCATTTTCAGATTTGGTAAAATGAGTCGTCGCTTAATCCAAGATCACCGCCATCTAAAAATGTCATAATCTTTTTAAAACACATATGAACTCGGATGTCCTCTGGTGTTCATGGAGTCATGTGAGCGAATTAAGGGCCATCATGGCCCTCTTGTTTGTTAAAGTACCCCAAGATGAAATGTGGTTTAACGTCCCAGCAACAACCGAGGACATATCGGGAAGGGGCCACAGTTTTAAAGTCTTGTACGACTACTAGTGGGATGGAAATACTATGAAAGTATTTTTCATGCCCTAGGGTAGGTTTTGAACTCGTAACCTTCAAACTACACAAAAAGAGTCTATTGAAAACCCCGATATTTAGTCTTAATTTATAAATAGATTTATTGATTTACCAAGCTGTTACTGAACCCAGTACTTACATATTGTGGTGTACAAATGCCACGGGGTTAGAACACCTGACTTCCAATCTGGAGGTTGCAGGTTCAAATCTCGCCTTGGACATCAAAATACTTTCACAGTATTCCGTCCCACTGGTTTGTCGGATACTAGAGCGTGTACCCATGTTGTGCTGCAGGGTTGAACTAGGATGGCGTTCCCCGGTCGGACTGCCGCCGCGAGCCTGACATCCTCTACCCCGGGGGTCACGGCCCGCTCCACGTCGGGCACTGTCCATCATCTGGGTCACACACCAGTCAGACCCGGCATAACGCCATTCACCCACCTTCAGCAAGGTAAGTCTGACCTACCAGAGCTCCAGATAGGTTTTGTATCTAAAGAGTATTATTCTCCCAGATTTAAAATTAAATTCATATTTTACCGTCGCTAATTGAATGCATCACCTGAAAAAGTAATATTTTCAACAGATTATAAAGTAAGATCATTGCACATCAACAAATAAATACAGAGAATAAATGGTAATATCCGATAACATTTTAAGGAAACACGTTTATCGCCTCTGATGTCAGCATGGAAATTCATGTTTGATATACGAAGTATAATAATGCCAATTATAGTCTGGAACTGGTGAAGGACTACGATGTCTTATCTCGGGGAATGGACGAAAAAATATGCTGATCAAAAATAAATAACACATTTAAAAATTCACTTATTTGAGCTGCAAAAAGCAAACTGTTTGCTTTTTGCAGCTCAACTAAGTAAATTTCAACTTTATTACATTATTTTCACTACTCAATTTGAAAATCATTGCATATTTTCACATTGCTGTGAGTATTGTGTACTCCCACTTTTGATGATCAATGCGTTGCTAAAATAAAATACGTGTGTAAAATACGCCAAAATCCTAAATCTCAACCTGCGTTCTGTTTAGGAGCTTCACTGTTCACAATTGTAAATATGCAGTCCTTAGAACCTGCAAATACCAACAAACTTAGTAGACTTCATAATCTACACTGAGTTATAAAAACAAACAAATCTCGGATACTAATACATGTACCTGTCTGTAGATGACCATGCTGTTGAACGGACTAGGATAATCATGATCTGCACAGACCAATAGTAATTGTGGAATTTTGTCTGAACTAGAATATATAGGGGCAAATCCAGCTATAGGGACCCAGGGCTCACACTGGCTTTTTTTTTCTTTCGCCAAATTTTAAGCCCGCTTCAAAATCAAATATTTCATCATCTTAGTTTTTCAGAGACCGTTTTGAGACACTTAAAGTGATTGTGTCTCGGATGGTACCTCCGAAGATGCATTTCACAAAAACAGTTGAGATACATCAATGAATACCATCGCAACCACAGGTTGAAGTAAATGACCGAGGTCTATAAATATATTAAATATACCTAATTTAAGCATTAATAAGTGTTTATAGGAGGAGTAAAGAATTTGTTTAGCTTATTTTTCACTTGTTGATGCTTTTAGGTATATTTAATGTATTTATAGACCTCGGTCCGTTATTTCAACCTGTGATCGCAACTTGTCCTCGTTCATAACATATGTTTTTCGGCTAATTGTCGCATCTGCATATCCACTTAAAATGTCGTGGATAACACGTCCAGAAAAGTCTGCTAAATTTAACTTGGCCGTATTGCAATATATCTGGAAAATCTCACTAGTAGTGATGTAATTACTTTCACCAATTTACAGTTGCCACCAACTACCATTTTGCTGCAGATAGACACACCCACTGGAAACTGTCCAAACGCTGTATTACAAGATATTTCAGCATTGCACACTTCTACATAATCACCACAAACACTGTAAGCCCACGTAGTAAGCACAAAATGTTCTTTATATGATTTAAATAAGTATATAATTGTGTCACTATTCCATCAGTTCTAAAAAATTATGAGTGCCCGCTATACAGATATAATCATTTAGTAATATTTAATTTACTGATAGTGACGCGTGGTGGTATCGGGCTATTTTCATATGCAAATGAGGCATGCTGTTTTTTTAATTATTTATATTAATTAAATGCGTCTCCTGAATTTTTTTTTTTTTTCGACAGATTGTAAAGTATAATCATTGCACATCGAAAAATAAATACAGAGAATAAATAGTAATGTCTGTTAGTATTTTAAGGAAACACGGTTATCGCCCTATTATCAGTGTGGAAATTTTCTTCCGATATAAAATGTATAATAATGCCAATCAATACGTTGGGTAATGGTGAATGAATGTTTCTTTTGCCAGAAAATGTCTCCGATGATGTCTCTGGTGTAAATAACATTTTGTATCTACTGCGTGGGAATGTACTTTAACCCACAACAATTGTGCATGATAAGCAAAACTAACCGAATCTAACAATACGAGAACTGAATGTTATCGCTGGCGTAGCCGATAATGTAGTGTTCAGTCATGTGACCACAATCGCGAGGTCATGTGCGGGAAATAGGAATGCTATATTTAGCAAAACTGGCTTTGCAACGCTAGTTATTTTTTTCAATAATATTTTTTTTATTATTATTTACAAAAAAATCGGGTCATATACGTATATGTTCCGAAATACAAATCTGCCGTAAAATGTTTTTTCACTAACTGTTTTGCTCAGTTCATCCACCCAGGGCCTTTAACCATTACAATGATGAATGAAATGTTGTCGTCTGCTGATTATTATTATTTTGTTTTCCCTTTTCTTCATCAAAAACATGCTCTCACAGCACTTTGATATTTTTTCAATTGAATTGCTGCCTGGTCGGATGAAACTTCAAACCGAGATCCCGTCCCTACATGACAGTCTGCGAAATTAGCCGGGTGCCCGATGCCCGAGACGTGTAGAAATCGCGACGGACGTGTAAATATTCCAATCTCACATGCCCGACGGGCACCTGTTTTAAAAACGCATAAACGTAATAAAACTGGACAGTAGAAATGTTTTTCTAAATTCTTTAAAATTACGAATAGTTTACACTGGAATTGAAAGTCGTCTAGAAGCTGACGGGTGTAAATTCGCGTTTTCGCTTACTGACATCTCGGCCCTATGACGAGTCGGCCGATCGATACCTCGGGTGCGGGTCAAAACGTACCTGATTTGACTAAAAACCGGAGAGGACCGGAAAGGAGATTTCTGTTTCCTCGCCCCGGGTCGTTTCGTCCTATGTTTAGCTCACCCGAGCTTACCGCAATGTGTCCGTCGTCCGTGAACATTTTCAAACGTCTTCTCCTTGGTAACCATTGGGCCTATAGTCACCAAACTTCATGGTCAAGGTCCTTAGGTAGGGGGATTACAAAATTGTTAAAATGACGTCATTACGTAATCCAAGATGGCCGCCGTCTAAAAATAGCACAAATTCTTCTTAAGAACTGCCAACCGGATTTTGACAAAACTTGGTAGGAATGATCAATGTACAATGCTCTTTCAAAGTTGTTAAAATGGTGACCCCGTTGTCAAAAATGGGCGTGGCCCGTGGGTTCAAATTGGGGTCAAATTTTATTTTTGACCGAATATGGACATGTTATATATCAAATCGAATGTATCAACGAGGCGATCAATCTGGTGCATTTTTTGTCGAAATCTGATGGTTATGTCATCCAAGATGGCCGCCGAAATGTCAAAAGGTCGTTCTTTTATTAGAGATTTCAAAATTCTTCTTCACATGGACCGCTTGGCCCATGGTAGCCAAACGGGGTTGGCCGGGAAATACCGGGGGCGGGAATTCCCGGCGGGAAATACTCCCCGGGAAATACTCCCCAAAGTGGGAAATACCGGGAAATATGAATTTTGATGTTTTTTTTGATAATTAAAGTTATTTAAATTAAGTTTTAAGCTCAGTAATAGTTAATCAACAACTTTATAATTAGATATAGGGGTTAATTACAATGTATAGATCTGTTTCATTCCCAACTAGGGGTACTCATCAGGTGGAATATTTGACAACCATGACATTTATATTTTGGTTGTATTATTTTTTTGTAAAGTACTTCTTCATTTGTTAGGAAGCATCTGAATGTCTGCTAGATACAATTCACAAGGATAACGTCATCATGATCAGACTATGTTTAGACAACAGGCTGTTAATTGACAACCTTCTCCCACACTACTATTCGGTATCAAGAAATGAGAATAAATGATCTTAGCATGCATGATGTGCATACACAGTCTCTTAGGCCAGTTTTTTTTTATTTGTTGGTTTACGGATTTTTTTTCCGCGAGATCGGGTCGGTCGGTCGGAAAAAAATAAAAATAAAAAAAAGTTTTTTCAATTCTTTTTGGCACAGGGTTGGGTCGGTCGGGGAAATAAAATAAAAAAAAAAAAGTATGTCGAACGCGGATGCCACCGGCGGCATATTGAAGAAACTGACAAACGGGTGAACCAAAAGTGTTAAGTCAAAGGGTGAAGGTCATATGTAGTATGGCAAGGCAGGTGTAGCCAAATGAATGAAGTATGGAAATATTGAAGCAGTTAAGCAACTTATGTAGATGCTATGGCCAGTTTGAGAAACTGTGACAAACTGGTTAACCGAAATTGCTAAGTCCTTTCAGCAGCCCTGTGAATGTCAAAAGGTCAAGGTAATATAAAGTATGACAAGGCAGGTATAGCACACATACCAATGAATGATGTGTTGAAATATTGAAGAACTTGAGCAACTTATGTAGAAGATATGGCCGGTTTTGAGAAACTGTTACGCAGTGGTTAACCGAACGTGTGACGGACAGACGGACGGTCCGAACACCATAAAAATCACATTTTTAAGGCACATGGTTGGGTCGGTTCACCTTTTTAAGGCTCATGGTTGGGTCGGTTTGTGGTCGGTAAAAAACAAAAAGGCCAGTGATTGTGATAGAGTGAAACTTGTGTTAACCGGCATCGTCTCGGACCAAGAGTTTGTTGGTTAACGTAGGGAGTCGGTTCAGCAAGTTTCTTTATATTCTACATAGCAACTCAGTTTCATATTCACATACAGTTGAATGTTGATCACTGTGAATGGGTTGCGTAATGCGTACATATTAATACCGTATCTGGTATAATTAAATACAACACAACGAAGCGGCGATATAGTTGAAACGAATATCAGTGGGGGTGGCACGGATATCAGTGGGGGTGGCACGAGTGTGGATTTTTGGCAGAGTGTGGATTTTTGGCAGGGCGGTAGAGGACCCTAGGAAGAACGCATACATGAAATATGAAGCACATCGGAGCAAGAAAACAGAAAATATAGGCCATTTACCCGAGCGTTAAGGTTTTGAATTTTTGCATTCAATCTGAAACACAGATATATCAAATCATATTGTAGATATATCAAATCATATCGAATGTCCATTCGCAGGTTGTTGGTTGTTGTTTTGTCGCTGCTGCTAAGATCCGGTTTCCGCCACTTACTTTTCTCGGCACAGCAAAAAAAAGTGTTTTTTAGATCGGCGAACGATCACAATTGGACGAACTTTGTATGGTTGGAGTCTCTAATGTATATGATCATGGTGCACGACTTTAGTTTGAGCTGGCGATCAGCTATCGGCCAAATATGACCGATAATCCAGCCGGACGGCCTCCGATTCTGTGTGAGATTCTTTCGTACACGCAACTTTCGCTTTGGATGGGGTAATCAAAACGCGAATAACTCAATAAATACTTGAAACAGCGATTTGAAGTGAATATATTCACACACCTAATACCTTTATCGATTGCCAGAGACATATTTCATACATTTAATCGATGTTTATTGTGTTTGTGCGAGCCGGAAAAAAGAGGGCTCTTTCTATTATAGCGCTATTTATGCTCACCTTGAATTAACGTATAGTACTGTACGTGACCAAGTGGGTGGGGTAATGGGATTTTTTTTAATAGGCATTTTTTTGGTGTCATAGGTCCGAGTCTTCCACCTGTGGTCTGTATATGGTCATGTCAAGTTGTAAAACAATTACACTTGCACTGTACATGGATTATCCCTGTTATCAACAGGGATTTTCTCAAAATTCCAAAAGCAGCTTTTATTAGTGGCAGGTTACTATAGTAATGAGGGGTGTTCTCGTATACAATAAAATAGACAGTTGGCAATTATTACATATAGACTTGTATATAGGGAAGAAAATTGTCTAGAAAATAATGAATTTTATTTTCTCTAAATAAACTTATTATTTCTTTTTTTATTGCAGAATGTTTAACCTGTAGGCTTATCAGTCTACACAGATATAAACCATAGTAGATATAAGGGAATATAGAGACTCATCTTGACATTTTGGAATGAAAAAGACCACCAAGATTCATATTTCCCGCCGTCCTGGGAAATACTCTTATTTCCCGGGAAATTGCCAACCCTGTAGCCAAACTTAAAAGATATGGTCCATGGGTGAAGCCTTTTCAGATTTGTTAAAATGGAGGTCATCGCTAATCCAAGATGGTCGCCATCTAAAAATAGCATAAATTCTTAAAAAATCTTCTCGTGAACCGCTAGCCGGATTTCGACAAAAACTTGCTAGGAATGATCGATGTAGAATGCTCTTTCAAAGTTGTTAAAATGGTGACCCCGGGGTCAAAAATGGCCGTGGCCCGTGGGGTCAAATTTTATTTTTGACTGACTATGGTCATGTCTATATCAAATCGAAGGTATCAAAGAGGTGATCGCTCTGGTACATTTTTTGTCAAAATTGGATGGTCATGTCATCCAAGATGGCCGCCAAAAGGTCGTTCTTTTATTAGAGATTTCAAAATTCTTCTTCACATGAACCGCTTGGCCCATGGTGGCCAAACTTCACAGTTATGGTCCATGGGTGAAGCCTTTTCAGATTTGTTAAAACGGAGGTTGTCGCTAATCGAAGATGGCCGCCGTCTAAACATAGCACAAATTCTTAAAAAAAACTTCTCGTAAACCGCCAGCCGGATTTCGATGGAACTTGGTAGGAATGATCGATGTAGAATGCTCTTTCAAAGGTGTTAAAATGGTGACCCCGAGGTCAAAAATGGGCGTGGCTCGTGGGGTCAGATTTTCTTTTTGACCGCATATGCTCATGTCATATATCAAATTGAAGGTATCGATGAGGCGATTGCTCTGATGGCCACCAAAATGTCCATTTATTCGAGATTTTGAACGTCTTTTTCTCAGGAACCACATGGCCGATGCGGGCCAAACTTCATAGTAAGTTAAGATCCTTGAGTGAAGCATTTTCAGATTTGGTAAAATGAGTCATTGCTTAATCCAAGATGACCGCCATCTAAAAATAGCACAATTTTTTTAAAACATGAACTCAATGTCACATTCTCCTCTGGTGTTCATGGAGTCAGGTGAGCGAATTAGGGCCATCATGGCCTTCTTGTTTTTGTATATGTGTTTATACTACAAGCCTATGACAAATTGGCAATGTGCGCTGACATAATTACTGATGTTTTAATTAGAGATTGGCGAGCATTGTAAACCATGGTCAGACTACGCGAATGCACTGCCTGTTCCGGCCGCTAATGCAATAAGCCGGGATTTGTCGGAGATCGAGACCCAATTCACATAAACACGTTTGTTGTGTCACTTTAGACTGGTTCCCGGTAGTATTGTTTCGCTAGGCTGCGCATCCGACAGTGTACCAGTCTAGTGTGGACTACGTGACTGACGTCAGCAACCGCGTGTATTGATCTTTGATATGGCCTTGTGCCCGCACACAGTAATACCTGACTAGCGCGGTGTGTTTGAAGTCTTAGTCTCGGCTTGTCACTGTAGACGAATCAGCATCGTGTAAACACAGTTTGCCAACTAATGATGGAGTTTTATGACTTGCGCGGAATTGCATTTTGCCTATTGGAATACACGACACGGAATACATATCGGGATTTACCGTTAATGGCGTTATGCAATATTTTTCATGAAAAATGTTTAATGTCGCCAAAATGACACCGACCATATCGGGCAAGGTAAATGTTGTGACAAGAGCGTTGTCAATGTATGCGAATGTAATCAATGACGACTAATTGGATACGACCAGTTTCAATTCAAATGATAGCGGCCAGATTGGAATGAAAGGAAAATAGCGATTGTGGTGCTATATATTTTTTTGCCTACAAAAACTTGACATGGCCGCTGTTCACATACAAAAATGCCGTGTGGGAATGAAAATAGCTGGCCGCTGGTCGCAGTTCGGGGTGGTTGTTATTCCAAGGTCTTATAAAGAACAAAATTGGACGGGGGGGATTTTTAACTGGCCGTTGTGGACAGGTGGTCGTTAGCACAGGTTTGACTGTATATCTATTTATTGTAATTAATTTAAAACATTATACTCTATGTATTTTAATGTTAGTAATACAGGGATCATTTTACATGGCGAAGTTCTCTCCCTAAATTGTCCGACTTATTTTGTGTTGAGGGAGAAGTAGTTTTTCACTATATAAAACAAAGTATTGTTTACTCATACGGCCATATGACTAGTATTACTAATAAATGCATGATATGCCACTTTATGTTAGTTACATATACTACTATACATTTAACCGCCAATATAAAGCGGGTAAAATTTTGCAAATATATGGGCACCTAGAATTTCATTCGGGCAAGTAAATTTTTCAAGCCGACTTGCCCAAAGGGCAAGTTTCTCAAAAAGTTTTTCGTGAAGACTGCATGACCATAGCTGTTGCTGGGACATATACAGTATTTAAACCCACTGACTTACTTTCTCAGTTTCTCAAATGCTGCCATGGTTTATTGATAGAAAATAAAATATATAACAACAGCAGACGACAATTTTGGTTCTTTCATTCTAAGGGTTAAAATATAACTTGTATACACTAGGTTCCATGCAATTTTGAATAAAAGTATCAAAGAGGCTGGATCAAGTACGCATCAGGCTAGACGAGTGTGATAATTGATCAGGAGCTACACTGGTCACAAAACTAGCTATCCCCATTTCTCCAGTCACAGCAACATTTATCTTTGTTTACAGGTATCCTGGCCATGGCGCAGCAGAAAGCGTCGACAGCTGGCGGCACCGTGCGGGTGTCCGACTTGAAGCCAATCACCCAGCAGTCTGGTCCCCCCGCCTCCACGTCGCGACACAACACCAGCCCCGGCCCATCGCCTCGCAAGAAAATCAAGGTGGAGGAAACGCCCGCCCCGAGCCTGGAAGTTTCCACGTCGAGGCAGCTGATCGTGACGGAGAGAGAGTGCGAGATGCGGGAGGTCAAGACGGCGTACGTGGACCACCTCACCGAGTGTTTCTTCCTACAGAACGGCGGACAGATGATGGACTACCACGCGTGGAGGCATCGACCCACCCAGCAGCTGGCTCAGTTCCTGCGGTCTGGGCGGCTAGATAGCGACGACGACGAAGATGACAACCCTCTACTCTTGCTGCAGGAGAAAAACATCAATGAAGAGGTGTGTGTGAATTTGTTTTGATGTAGGTGGGGAAGGCGTGGGCTGTTGGTGATTTGTAGCTGTTAGTTACTCTAGTGTTTAACCTACAGTTGACGTTCAAGGGGCCGTTTCACTAAACTTCCTACGACTAAAATGTTTGCAAGTGCATTAGGATTGTCTGGAAATTTCAATTGCTGGATTTACATTTATTGAACATAAGCAGCCTATGTTCAATAAATGTAAATCCAATAAAACATTGTTAATGTGAAATTTACAGACTATCATAAATTTGCACTTATCGCACATTTTAGTCCTACAAAGTTCAGTGAAACGGCCCCCAGGTGCATGTTTGTAACAAACATGCAGCCGAACATCAGCTGGTGGCCAATGCAGAAGGATATTGTGAATAGGATCGATCCTGCTGCAGGAGAAAAACATCAACAAAGAGGTGCGTGAATAGTGGGTTAGTTGTGTTTCGATGACGGCGCGAATTGTTATTACTGTGCATGTTTGTTACAAGAGATGCGTGTCAACTGTGTTTGTTGTGTTTCGATGTAGGTGGGGAAGGCATGGGCTGTTAATATCTGTAATTTCTAGTATTCAAGTACATGTATTTGTGACAAACATGTATCTGAACATCAACTGTTTGCCAGTGTTGGAAGGATATTGCAATTGTTATTGCTGCGGGAAATGGAGAGGTGTGTGCTAGGTGTAGACGTAGGGGGCTGCTAATTGATATTACTCGGCCAGTAATTGATGTTCAGATATTTCTAACAAGCCGCTCAATTTCAACTGCAACTTGAAGGTGTAGCCATTGTCCAGTACGGGGATAACTTCTAGATGAAGCCCCGCTTGTTCAGTTACACAATTGGGGCCTAAATTGTTTGTTTGATCTTTACCACCCGCCGACTCCAAAGTTTTTATATAAATTCCAATTTCAAAATAATATTTTATTTTTTATATATTTTATTTCTATCTTTGCATTGGCCGCCGAAGAGGGGCTTTCCGATTTCAACAGCATCATTTTGTGTATTTCTGTAGTCCTGGTGGAGGAGCATGGGACATGCTCACTTGTTTCAAATAAAATTACATTGACGTGGAAGGCTGTTTTGGAAGAAGTATTAATAGATAAATCGAAGCTGTTTGTATACAAAAGTATAATGGCATTTAATATCAGAGCATGAATCGAATAATAAGGTCGTCAACAGAAAACAAGTTGTATGACCGAACAAAGGTGTTATGTACGAGTGTGCAAAAAATAAAATTATTTTTTAATCTCAAATAAAATAATTTACCTACCTACCCAAGCCTGAAATGTTGGGTAGGTAAAGATCAAACAAACAATATTTTTTAATTTAGGCCTGGCTGATAATTAATTATATTTCCCTGCTTGGTAAGTTTGCCGAGTGGTATATAGTTTATATATTTGTGAGCCTGTGCTCACTTGCTCTAGTAAATGATCAACTTGTACACCGAATACCATTATATTTGTGCAAAGAGAAGCTTAAATAACTAGCATTCTTCTTGTAAGCATATGTACATCCATTCATATTCCAGCATACATACTTGTGTATATGACCTTGTTGGAAACCATTCAATCAATGTGCAGGTGAAAGTGCTGACAACGTGCGGGAGCAATGTTCCGGTTGCCACGCCAGTCGCCATATCTACGTCGCTGCCCGCCTCTGTTGCTGCTCTCTCCCATCAAGGTACGTAGTTGGCAGCGTAGTCTAGATCATGTGTTTATGAAATTCCACTGCACGTGATGGGAGAAATTTAACAGAATTATCACATTTTTGTCCCATCCCATCGTCTCCACCCTACCCTGTCTGTCTCTGCGTTTCTGTCTGAGATTTTGTGTTAAAGGTTTCAATTAGTATTTACTATTATTGATTTCTTGTTTTTTATGCATAAATTTAAATTCAAGTATTAGTTTCATATAACCGCCTCGTTGAATAGACAAAAAAATGTCGACTTGGTGTGTAATAAATTGATTTGAGAGTCCAACTGGCCACTAGTGAGTCGGAGCTCCAGATAAGTGGCGTATTTTCCACACTTATTTTAGCAGAATACGCATTGGTTATCAAAAGTGGGAGTACAAAATACTCGCAACAATGAAAATACGCATTTATTTTCAAATTTGAGTCGTGAAAATGATGTAATAAAGTTGAAAATCTACTTAGTCGAGTTGCTTTTTGTCGCTCAAATAAGTAAATTGATTCTCTATTTAATAAGGAAGAAAATCAATATAATACATAGTAAAAGTAAAATATGCATTGAATTTGAAATATGGGGTTCTAATAATACTCTTTAGATACAAAACTTATCTGGAGCTCTGGTGAATGCACCGTGCTGTCTGTAGGTGGAGAAGGCCGGAAGCCTGGTGGTCGCCATGGTATGGTGTACGGTCATGTCTACCATCCCTCCACCCCGGCAGCCACCCGTGCCCCCTCTGGCTCCCCCACCCCCGCCAGGACAGGTACATCGCTGTTGTCGTCACATCGATGTTGTTTCTCATAGTCCCGTGTTGTCTCCATTGTATCTCCATGTTTTACCATCATAATGTTTTTAATAAGAATTTGAAATGCTCTGGGCACATTCTTGAACATAGTGTTAGAAATCAAGCAGGTTTATTGACCGAGACAGCTTGGTTTTCCTGATTACAAGATTGAGAACGGTGTGCATAAGGTTGACAATGAGAAATGGGCCAGAATCTGCAGAAAAAGGACTTATGGCATTGAAAGTACTCTTTGCTTTTGTAGCCCGATAGTAATATTTAATGCACAACGATAGCCTTGTACACAGATGGAATCGCAAACATGTGCTCTTGTTTTCTCATATCTTGGCCCAGTGTGATATTTTGTAGAGCAGAATCCGATTTTATTGTTGTTACTGATTACTGTATTGTCCACCGTCGGCTGTATTACCAACACAGACTGCCACACCATGCAGTTCTCGTGGTTGCTACAGCCACATATAAATATACCACATTCTGCTCTAATTAACAGTATGTGGTGACATTTTTCATACAGGTACTAAAGCATCCAAACAGAATTTCTGTTTCCTGTATTTTTAGCTCACCTGAGCGAAGCTCATGTGAGCTATTGTCACCGCAATGTGTCTGTCGTCGTCCGTGAACATTTTCAAACGTCTTCTCCTCGGTAACCATTGGGTCTATAGTCACCAAACTTCATGGTCATGGTCCTTAGGTAGGGGGATTACAAAATTGTTAAAATGACGTCATTACGTAATCCAAGATGGCCGCCGTCTAAAAATAGCACAAATTCTTCAAAAAATCTTCTTCTCAAGAACCGCCAACCGGATTTCGACAAAACTTGGTAGGAATGATCGATGTACATTGCTCTTTCAAAGTTGTTAAAATGGTGACCCTGGGGTCAAAAATGGGCGTGGCCCGTGGGGTCCCGTGGGGTCAAATTTTATTTTTGACTGAATATGGTCATTTCATATATCAAATTGAAGGTATCAATGAGGCGATCACTCTGGTGCATTTTTTGTTGAAATCGGATTGTTATGTCATCCAAGATGGCCGCCGAAAGGTCAAAAGGTCGTTCTTTTATTAGAGATTTCAAAATTCTTCTTCACATGAACCGCTTGGCCCATGGTAGCCAAACTTAAAAGTTATGGTCTATGGGTGAA
The DNA here is from genome assembly GCA_029237695.1 of Conchocele bisecta. Lineage (NCBI taxonomy): Eukaryota > Metazoa > Mollusca > Bivalvia > Lucinida > Thyasiridae > Conchocele > Conchocele bisecta. The sequence continues at coordinate 84,134,462 of CM055277.1, forward strand.
GCCTTTTCAGATTTGTTAAAATGGAGGTCATCGCTAATCCAAGATGGCCGCTGTCTAAAAATAGCATAAATTCTTAAAAAATCTTCTCATGAACCGCTTGCTGGATTTCAACGAAACTTGGTAGGAATGATCGATGTACATTGCTCTTTCAAAGTTGTTAAAATGGTGACCCCGGGGTCAAAAATGGGTGTGGCCTGTGGGGTCAAATTGGGGTCAAATTTTATTTTTGACTGAATATGGTCATTTCATATATCAAATTGAAGGTATCAATGAGGCGATCACTCTGGTGCATTTTTTGTCGAAATCGGATTGTTATGTCATCCAAGATGGCCGCCGAAAGGTCAAAAGGTCGTTCTTTTATTAGAGATTTCAAAATTCTTCTTCACATGAACCGCTTGGCCCATGGTAGCCAAACTTAAGTTATGGTCCATGGGTGAAGCCTTTTCCGATTTGTTAAAATGGAGGTCATCGCTAATCCGATTTGGCCGCCGTCTAAAAATAGCATAAATTCTTAAAAAAATCTTCGCTTGCCGGATTTCGACGAAACTTGGTAGGAATGATCGATGTACATTGCTCTTTCAAAGTTGTTAAAATGGTGACCCCGGGGTCAAAAATGGGCGTGGCCCGTGGGGTCAAATTTTATTTTTGACTGAATATGGTCATGTCATATATCAAATTTAAGGTATCAATGAGGCGATCACTCTGGTGCAATATTTGTCGGAATCGGATGATTATGTCATCCATGATGGCCACCAAAAGGTCCATTTATTCAAGATTTTTAACGTCTTTTTCTCAGGAACCACATGGCCGATGCTGGGTGAAGCATTTTCAGATTTTGTAAAATGAGTCCTCGCTTAATCCAAGATGGCCGCCATCTAAAAATAGCACAATTTTTTTAAAACACATGAACTCGATGTCACATTCTCCTCTGGTGTTCATGGAGTCAGGTGAGCGAATTAGGGCCATCATGGCCCTCTTGTTCCATGTTCATTTGCAGTGGACCCTGTTCTGTTCAAAATCAGGAAGCGCTGTCTTGGCCAATCAGAATGCATGCTTTACCATACTGTAAACATTTGAACTTGACATGTGCTCCTAATCTGGCAGGTTTGTTTATTGACCGAGACTGATGGCTAGGTCTTCATTGATCAGACTTACTGATTACAATATTGCACATCGATGATGGAATAGGCGAACATGTATACCCTGATTACACTGCATGGATATGCAGGCTTTTCTGGATTTACACTGCCCATCATTATCAAGGGTGATGGTTTATTCTGAAGAGCAGGATTTGATGCTAGTATTGCTCTCTGTCGGCTGTATTACCAACACAGACTGCCACATCATGCAGTTCTAGTGGTTGCTACAGCCGCATATAAATATACCACATTCTGGTCGAATTAACAGTATGTGGTGACATTTTTCTAAAATTTGGCTGTTTCATATACTGGTTAACCCTTTCACACCTAAATGACTGCTATGGGTTTTGATATGTTAATTTGACTACCAATCCAATCATCACAAAATGATCTTCAGACTAATCCATTTATAAAATGGGGGGTGTTTTTGCTCTCAAAAGTATGAAAATTACTTGCAAAAAGTGCAGATCCTGATGAGACGGCTCGTCACAAGCCGGCTCATCTGGATCTACACTGTTTACCAATACTACTTTACAGACCTATGGTGTTGAAAGGGTTAATGTGAAATGCCATGAAAGAATCAGCTTACAACTGATGATAATAATGTTCTCCAAATTTTTGCTCTTAATCATTCAGTTTGATAGGCTGTGACTGAGAATAGCTCGGCCTCAACCAATCATACTTGATGATTTCGAGCACGGTAACAAAGAGTATATGCTCTGGAAGTTTAATAAGTATGGGTCCTGCTTGTGTGAATAGTGTTCATAGTGATGCTAGACATAGGTTTTGGTTTTCCGGAGGCGGCGGCGTCATCATTTAATGTTAAGTTTTCGTGTTGTGGTCGTTACTTCAACACCTTATCAGCTACAGCCATCAAACTTTATACATACCTTTACTATGATATGTAGATGAATATAGGACTTCTGGGGGGGGGGGGCCAGGCAGGGTCAAGGCGAGACATTTAATTCCGCGGAATTCTTGTATTTTGAAGAGCAGGATTTGATACTATAACTGTTAGTATTGCTCTCTGTCGGCTGTATTACCAACACAGACTGCCACATCATGCAGTTCTAGTGGTTGCTACAGCCGCATATAAATATACCACATTCTGGTCTAATTAACAGTATGTGGTGACATTTTTCTAAAATTTGGCTATTTCATATACTGGCGTCATCATTCAATGTTAAGTTTTTGTGTTACGGTCATTACTTCAACACCTTATCAGCTACAGCCATAAAACTTTATACATACCTTTACTATGATATGTACATGAATATAGAACTATTCTCGGGGCGTCAAGGTCAGGGCGGAACAAGGCGAGACATTTGATTCCGCGGAATTCTTGTATTTTGAAGAGCATGATTTGATGCTAGTATTGCTCTCTATCGGCTGTATTACCAACACAGACTGCCACATCATGCAGTTCTAGTGGTTGCTACAGCCGCATATAAATATACCACATTCTGGTCAAATTAACAGTATGTGGTGACATTTTTCTAAAATTTGGCTGTTTCATATACTGGTTAACCCTTTCACCCCTGAATAACTGCTAAAAGTGCAGATCCTGATGAGATGGCTCGTCACAAGCCGGCTCATCTGGATCAACACTGTTTGCCAATACCACTCTACAGGCCTATGGTGTTGAATGGGTTAATGTGAAATGCCATGAAAGATTCGGCTTGCAACCGATGATAATAATTTTCTCCAAATTTATGCTCTTAATCATGCAGTTTGATAGGCTGTAACTGAGAATAGCTCGGCCTCAACCAATCATACTTGATGATTTCGAGCACGGTAACAAAGAGTATATGCTCTGGAAGTTTAATAAGTATGGGTCCTGCTTGTGTGAATAGTGTTCATAGTGATGCTTCAATTTTCCTCCCTATCCAGCTCCCGCCGCTATCGGGAGCCACCGACCCATTAATGTCTGAGTGACCTTGTCGCAGAACGTCGCCAATATCTGGCATTGTGTTACAGCGTCGTCGTTCTGTCGGACGGTCAGCCTGGCCACGACGACGGTAACCACGGCGACAGCGGCCCCCCAATCCAGTTTGGTACACCTACACCGGTCCGTGTCCGATTCCCGGCTTGTCACACTCACTGCCCAGGCCACAAAGACGGTCATGTCTACCACAGCGTAAGTACAGGTGCACTAAATGCCACTTGTAGATGACTTGTGACTGGAGACTGGCTAATGGGATTTGTCACCGTTGTAGCTCCTGATCAAATTGCACACTCCCGTAGCTTGATAACAATCTATATTCATTGTTAGAAGCATGTTTCTTTGACGGAATGGCTAGCCGTGCAGATCCTGATCAGACTGTACGGACGCAGTCTGATCTGGATCTACACTGGGCGCAAACCCCATTTCTCCATTCTCCGCCAAAGACCATAAACTGGCTCTTTTCATTGATGTATATGATGCAGTTTAATGGCTATCCACGTTGTTCACTGTATGCATCAACTCTTCCAGCCTGTAATAGTTACATGTACTCTTCTATATTGATATTTACTAGACAAATATACTCTGCTGTACATTTTGGTGCTTAAACCGATATATTTTGTTCAAACAGATCATATGTTGAGACAACTTGGTTGTTTTTTTCATGTGCAAAATTCAGTAATTCCAATATTTGTCTAGGGCCTAATGGAATATTGCCCCCCAAAATGGCCGACAGTGTTTACCTGTATCCAGCAAAGGGAAGTAACTTTTACTGATCTGGGAGCTATGTATTGCTATTCCTATTTCCTTTTGTTCTAGATCGAGTTTGAAGAAGTCCCCACCAGCATCACCCGGGAGGCACCGGAAACATTCGACGTCGTCATTCGATGGTATCAAGGGCATCACCTCACAGGAGGCCATTGTTGAACGGGCTAAACAGGTTAGTCATACATATTCTAGTACTTGCAGTTTTACGAATCTTGCACTTGGAATTATAGAACTTGCTGAGTCTATTCTCTAACTGTTGTGCTCAAAGACTAGCAATTTGATTGACAGAAACCATGTTTTACACCAATTATGGCTATAGGGACCCACTTAAAAACATATTTACATGCTGAAATTTTCATAATGTAATTGTTTTTAGCCAGGTTTTTTGAAAAAAAATCCAGGCTATTGGATTGGCGAAAGCCGGGCGGGGGGGCGGCGGGCGGGCGGCGTCCACAATCAATGTTAAGTTTTCGTGTTTGAGTCCATTTCTTTGTTACTGTACCACCTAGGACCACCAAACTTTCACAGCTTCATAATCAAGGGGTGCCCACCACATATCACTATCTAACATGTTACTTTTTTTTTAACTTCACCCATTTTTTCCGCGTAATCGACTTAGCCATTTTCAATGTTAAGTTTTCGCGTTTACAATGTTAAGTTTTCGTGTTTAAGTCCATTTCTTTCGTACTGTACCACCTAGGACCACCAAACTTTCACAGCTTCATAATCAAGGGGTACCCACCACATATCACTATCCAACATGTTACTTTTTTTTTAACTTCACCCATTTTTTCCGCGCAGTCGACTTAGCCATTTTCAATGTTAAGTTTTCGCGTTTACAATGTTAAGTTTTCGTGTTTAATGTCCATTTCTTTGGTACTGTACCACCTAGGACCACCAAACTTTCACAGCTTCATAACCAAGGGGTGCCTACCACATACAACTATCCAACATGTGACCATTTTTTTACCTTCACCTATTATTTCTACGTAATTGACTTAGCCATTTTCAACGTTAACCTTTTAACGTACGTCTGGTTAGAGTTTTTTGGTTAAAACTTTTTCGTTATACTATATCTCTGCAACTGCTTCGCCCACCATTACCTTGAAACTTCACATGGTGTTTATCATCATCCATATTTTCATTCTAACCCCCAACCGTGCGGCCCCTGTGCCCAATGTCAAGGTCAAATTACTTTGAATTTTTTGTTAAATTTTTTTCGTGTACTATATCTCTGCAACTGCTTCACCCAATACCTTGATACTTCACATGGGTACTTATCATCATTGTCGCACCTGCTTGCGGAAAGCGCGATCCTGTGCCCAATGTCAAGGTCAAATTACTTTGAATTTTTTGTTAAAGTTTTTTTGTGTACTATATCTCTGCAACTGCTTCACCCAATACCTTCATACTTCACATGGGTGCTTATCATCATTGTCGCACCTGCTTGCGGAAAGTGCGATCCTGTGCCCAATGTCAAGGTCAAATTACTTTGAATTTTTTTGTTAAAGTTTTTTCGTGTACTATATCTCTGCAACTGCTTCACCCAATACCTTGATACTTCACATGGGTGTTTATCATCATTGTCGCACCTGCTTGCGGAAAGCGCGATCCTGTGCCCAATGTCAAGGTCAAATTACTTTGAATTTTTTTGTTAAAGTTTTTTCGTGTACTATATCTCTGCAACTGCTTCACCCAATACCTTGATACTTCACATGGGTGCTTATCATCATTGTCGCACCTGCTTGCGGAAAGCGCGATCCTGTGCCCAATGTCAAGGTCAAATTACTTTGAATGTTTTTGTTAAAGTTTTTTCGTGTACTATATCTCTGCAACTGCTTCACCCAATACCTTGATACTTCACATGGGTGTTTATCATCATTGTCGCACCTGCTTGCGGAAAGCGCGATCCTGTGCCCAATGTCAAGGTCAAATTACTTTGAATTTTTTGTTAAAGTTTTTTTGTGTACTATATCTCTGCAACTGCTTCACCCAATACCTTCATACTTCACATGGGTGCTTATCATCATTGTCGCACCTGCTTGCGGAAAATGCGATCCTGTGCCCAATGTCAAGGTCAAAATTACTTTAATTTGAATTTTTTTGTTAAAGTTTTTTCGTGTACTATATCTCTGCAACTGCTTCACCCAATACCTTCATACTTCACATGGGTGCTTATCATCATTGTCGCACCTGCTTGCGGGAAAGTGCGATCCTGTGCCCAATGTCAAGGTCAAATTACTTTGAATTTTTTTGTTAAAGTTTTTTCGTGTACTATATCTCTGCAACTGCTTCACCCAATACCTTGATACTTCACATGGGTGCTTATCATCATTGTCGCACCTGCTTGCGGAAAGTGCGATCCTGTGCCCAATGTCAATGTCAAATTACTTTGAATTTTTTTGTTAAAGTTTTTTCGTGTACTATATCTCTGCAACTGCTTCACCCAATACCTTGATACTTCACATGGGTGCTTATCATCATTGTCGCACCTGCTTGCGGAAAGCGCGATCCTGTGCCCAATGTCAAGGTCAAATTACTTTGAATTTTTTTTTAAAGTTTTTTCGTGTACTATATCTCTGCAACTGCTTCACCCAATACCTTGATACTTCACATGGGTGTTTATCATCATTGTCGCACCTGCTTGCGGAAAGCGCGATTCTGTGCCCTATGTCAAGTTCAAATTACTTTGAATTTTTTTGTTAAAGTTTTTTTGTGTACTATATCTCTGCAACTGCTTCACCCAATACCTTGATACTTCACATGGGTGTTTATCATCATTGTCACCTGCTTGTGGAAAGCGCGATATCGTCAGCATTTTGGCATACGTCCGTCCGTTCGTCGTGTGTCCGGTGGTTAAAGTTTTTTCGTTAAAGTTTTTCCATTCATACTATATCTATTTTTTTAGTGTCCATGCCTCGCCCCAAGGCGCGACATGCAGGCCACGGCCATCTAGTCTACAAAAAGTGGGTATAATTATGTTATCCAAGTGTCTATGCTTGGAAAAAACCTGGCCTTCGTGGCTTTGCCTCGTTTCTTGTTATTATCTATACTTATTTAAACATTTAGAAATTTACACATTTTTAGCTCGACTATTCATTTGAAGAATAGGGAGTTATTTCGTCCCTTCAGAATTTAGTTTTTTGGTCAAACGTAAAAAAAAAATGTTTGCTGAAATTTTCAGAATCTTTGCTGTTTATCAATACATAATATATTTTGTTGCATCAGGACTGGTCTTGGAAATGCCACCCACTCATTCTGTGGGCAATTCAGTGGTTGCCTGCAATTACATGGTGGCTATAGGAACCCAGTCCTGCTTCCAGGCATGGCCCACACACATGCCGTGACCTGGCAATGAAGACTGGCACATTTTTACACTGGCTGAAATTGTGACAAGTTGTTTAACAAGATTTGCCTGTCTCTATATGACCTCAGCTATTGCTGGGACATTAAACACTTACTTTTATTGCGACACAATAGAAGTAGCATCTTGCTTATTGAATCATATTGTGTTGTTTTTGCTCATTCGTCCGTCGGTCAGAAACCTTGCGATTCGTTAAACTTTTAAACCGTACTATGTGGAGAATTCACTCGTTGATATTTTGTGTGTTCATTTTTATAGGGTGTAGATAAGATAGATGCACAAAGTTAGATTTGACTTTCGATCCAACCCCTGCCTCTTGGATTATCATGGCAGTTTTACCTTGTAAGTCAGACTTTAAAAAAAATAATTTTCAAAGCCGTTGCACCATGACTGGTCTTAGAAGTGCCACCCACTCATTCTGTGGGCAATTCAGTGGTTGCCTGCAATTACATGGTGGCTATAGGAACCTAGTCCTGCTTCCAGGCATGGCCCACACACATGCCGTGACCTGGCAATGAAGACTGGCACATTTTTACACTGGCTGAAATTGTGACAAGTTGTTTAACAAGATTTGCCTGTCTCTATATGACCTCAGCTGTTGCTGGGACATTAAACACTTATTTATAACAAGATTGCGACACAATAGAAGTAGCATCTTGCTTATTGAATCATACTGTGTTGTTTTTGCTCATTTTGTCCGTCAGTCACAAACCTTGCGATTCGTTAAACTTTTAAACCATACTATGTGGAGAATTCACTCGTTGATATTTTGTGTGTTCATTTTTATAGTGTGTAGATAAGATAGATGCACAAAGTTAGATTTGACTTTCGATCCAACCCCTGCCTCTTGGATTATCATGGCAGTTTTACCTTGTAAGTCGGACTTTAAAAAAAATAATTTTCAAAGCCGTTGCACCATGACTGTTCTTGGAAGTGCCACCCACTCATTCTGTGGGCAATTCAGTGGTTGCCTGCAATTACATGGTGGCTATAGGAACCCAGTCCTGCTTCCAGGCATGGCCCACACACATGCCGTGACCTGGCAATGAAGACTGGCACATTTTCATGAAACATATTTACAATATTTTCCTTAAATGATAGCGAATGTTAACAAATTGTATTCCGCATTTGCTGTACAAAATTTGACATAATTTACAGAAAATATTGTACATCTTCATAGGTATAAACTTACATGGTGCATCTCATTTATGGCCACATTCCCCCTGTACAAGTGATGAGTCGAGTGTTGGGCTGTGGAAGGAGGGCCCGTGTCGTGGACTGATTTCATCAGAAACTTGTCATAGCCTTGTTTCTTATCGCTAAACTTGTTTAATAACTGTATTAAATGATCACTCGAGTATGATGCTCTATATATTGTACAGGAGGCGCAGGTGATGAGTCGTGTGTCTGAGCTGCGGAAGGAGGGCCTGTGGTCGTCACGCCGCCTTCCCAAGGTGCAGGAGCCTGCGCGCAACAAGGCCCACTGGGATTACCTGCTCGAGGAGATGCAGTGGCTCGCGGCTGACTTCCTCCAGGAACGCAAGTGGAAGAAGGCCGCTGCTCGTAAGGTCTGTATTGGTAACTGCTATGATGCTTGTTTCAATGTTCACAGTTTAAAATTTTATTCAATTCACAAGGTTTTGCTGTGCTGTGCATCACAACATTCAGTTTGAGCCACTACTCACAAATCTGACTTGAACATCTAGTGATTATGCTTCTTGAAATTGTGCCTGGAGACTTGCAAATTCTAAATTACTTGTACCAAAAAGAGAATTGGCCTGAACTTGTGGTTGTGTATCGAGTTGAGAGTAATTACAGGTCGTCATGTGACTCGTGGTTTAGTAAACACTCGTTTCTAAATGTCAGCAATGTGTCCCGGACTGTCCGTCTTGTAGGCTGGCCGGATTGCCAACACTGAAACATTCATCCCACCACATTGCTCAATTTAATGAGCAATGAGGAAATGACCAGCATAGCCTAGATATAAATGTTGGATGTCTAGTCTGATCAGGATTTACATTCCTTGCAATTTGGTTACAAACGCCCACTCTCGTAATCACAGAGGATTCGACAGGGAATGGGGATGACGTTGCATGCAAATATGTTGTTTGCCCTGCCCATCAAGTTACCACGAAATCTGTGAATAACTTGATATACATCAATGGGTAGAGAGAACATTGAACAACCGTGCTGAAGGTTGTGTGTTCAATCCTCGCCCTACGCTTGATATAATAATGGTGCTTTATGTACTGTCTAACTGGTGTGCAACTGTGACACATAGAAGCCATACATTGGGACAGAACTGAATATATAACCATAAAATGTTGTCTATCGAGTTGATAGTAATCGCTGGTCATCACATGATCTGTGGTTTAGTAAATACTCGTATATAAATGTCAGCAATGTGCCCCGGACTGTCTTTCCTGTAGACTTTCCGGATTGCCAACACTGAAACATTCATCCCAGCACATTGCTTAATTTAATGAGCGACAAGGACCAGCATAGCTAGCCTGGATAGAAAATAGTCTAATCAGGATTTACATTCCTTCCAATTTGGTTACAAATGCCCACTCTCGTAATCCTAGAGGATTCAACGGGGAATGGGGCCTACGTGCAAATATGTTGTTTGCCCATCAAGTTGCCACGAAATCAATGGGTAGAGAACATTGATCTACCATGCTGAAGGTTGTGTGTTCAATCCTCACCCTATGCTTGGTGGTTTAGGTATTGTGCATTCTTGTCTAACTGGGCCTAAAGTCATACTGGTAGAACCCCTAAATTAGGTCAAAACTAAATAAATAACCATAAACTGTTGTTCGAGTTGATAGTAATCGCTGGTCATCACATGATCCGTGGTTTAGTAAATACTCGTATATATAAATGTCAGCAATGTGCCCCGGACTGTCTGTCTTGTAGACTTGCCGGATTGCCAACTCTGAAACATTCCTCCCACCACATTGATAAAGGTAATGTGCAAAAACTGCATAACCAGCATATTAGGGTAATGTTCCTACCAGTCGTATTTTTTATGCCCCCGCTACCGAAAGGTACGGGGGCATATAGTGTTACCAGCGTCCGTCCGTACGTCCGTCCCGTCCGTACGTCCCGATATTATATTCTTTAGTAACTTCTACATGGCTTCACATATTATGTCAATATTTATACACGTGATACATATGAACATCCCTTACACACTCCACCCCCCAGTACTTCGACCTTGACCTTTGGCCTTTACCTTTAAATGTTTGCTTGGCACTTGGGACAAATCTACGTGCACGTTTCTCAATCCTACAATAACTTCTCAATACTTTTGCCAATCCCTTAAATATTTATACACATGATACATATGAACATGCCCTACACACTCCACTACCCAGTACTTCGACCTTCACGTTTGACCTTCACCTTTTCTACTTTAAATGTTTACTTAGCACTTTGGGACAAATCTATGTGCACGTTTCTCAATCCTACACTAACTTCTCAATACTTTTGCCAATTGCTTAAATATTTATACACATGATACATATGAACATGCCCTACACACTCCACCACCTAGTACTTCGACCTTCACCTTTGACCTTCACCTTTTATACAAAATAAATGTTTACTTAGCACTTTGGGACAAATCTACGTGCACGTTTCTCAATCCTACAACTTCTCAATACTTTTGCCCAATCACTATATATATACACTATTGATTACATATGATCATGCTAACACTACACCACCTACCAATACTTCGACCTTCACCTTTGACCTTCACCTTTTCTACTTTAAATGTTTACTTAGCACTTTGGGACAAATCTACGTGCACGTTTCTCAATCCTACAATAACTTCTCAATACTTTTGCCAATCGCTTATATATTTATACACATGATACATATGAACATACCCTACACACTCCACCACCCAGTACTTCGACCTTCACCTTTGACCTTCATCTTTTCTACTTTAAAAAAATGTTTACTTAGCACTGGGACAAATCTACGTGCTTTTCTCAATCCTACAATAACTTCTCAATACTTTTGCCAATCCCTTTACAAATATTTATACACCTGATACATATGAACATGCCCTACACACTCCACCACCCAGTACTTCGACCTCACCTTTGACCTTTCTACTTTTAAATGTTTAATTTATTTTATTTTTACACATGATACATATGGAACATGCCTACACACTCCAACACCCAGTACATCGACCTTCACGTTTGACCTTCACCTTTCTACTTTAAAATGTTTGCTAGCCACTTTGGCACAAATGTACGTGCACGTTTCTCAATCCTACAAATAACTTCTTCATGTAACATGCCCTAAACACACTCCACCACCCAGTACTTCGACCTTCACCTGTTTGAACCTTCACCATTTTCTACTTTAAATTGTTTTACTTAGCACTGTTTGGGATAATTCTACGTGCTACTTTCTTTTCAATCCTAACAATGAACTTCTCATGAACATGCCCTACACTCCACCACCCAGTACTTCGACCTTCACCTTTGACCTTCACCTTTTTCTACTTTAGATGTTACTTTGCACTTTGGGACAAATCTACGTGCACGTTACTCAATCCTACAATAAACTCTCAATACTTTTGCCAATCGCTTAAATATTTATACACATGATGCATATGAACATGCCCTACACACTCCACCACCCAGTACTTTGACCTTTTCTACTTTAAACGTTTACTTATTTATACACATGATACATATGAACATGCCCTACACACACCACCACCCAGTACTTCGACCTTGACCTTTGACCTTCACCTTTTCTACTTTAAATGTTTACTTAGCACTTTGGGACAAATCTGCGTGCACGTTTCTCAATCCTACAATAACTTCTCAATACTTTTGCCAATCGCTTAAATATTTATACACATGATACATATGAACATGCCCTACACACTCCACCACCCAGTACTTCCACCTTCAACCTTTTATGCCCCCGCAACCGAATGGTGAGTGGGGCATATAGTGTTACCGGCGTCCGTCCGTACTCGGGTAAATGGCTTGTAATCAAATATGCCTCGTTTTCTTTGGCTGCCAGCGGGGGCATTCGTGTGCCGACAGGCCACATTTCTAGTATTCACTCTATTTTGGTACTGGTGTCGACTATTCCGTTTCATTATATCTAGAGGGCATTTCCTTTCAGTCTAGGGATATAATATTGCACTTCAATATTGGAGGTAGTGCGTTTAATCCAATTCCATAACATTTTCATCCCACTGGTTGGTCTTTCATGTGAGACTTTAATCCGAGATCCCATCTCTATATAACATCGGCTGTTGCTGGGACGTTAAACCTGAAACCGAGGTCCCATCTCCATGTGATATTAGCTACTGCTGGGATGTTCAGGGCTCCAGATAAGGAATTAGTAATTGAGTATTGTCACTCCATCATTTCTGAAGCAATTAGGTATTTCAAAATGTTAATGGTGTAAAATAGAATCACATTACTGTTTACACATCAGCAGACCGCACTTATTGAATAGTTTGCTTCTAAATGAAAACACATCTTGATATTTCATGAGAATTGTCTCCTTGGAGACAATTCTAATGAAATACCAAGATGTGTTTTCATGGAAAAATAAGAAAATATGCTATATTTGTGGTCTGTTTATTGTTTTCTGTAGTATGATCAAAATACCTCAATTTTTTCATTGCTTTTTGATACTCACTTCTGATTTCAATTGGGTTTTTGGCAATTTTAATTGGGTATTTACACAAATACGCACCTTATCTGGAGCTCTGGATGTTAAATGGTAAAATCTAACCTGAAACAGAGGTTCCATCTCTATATTACCTTAGATGTTGCTGGTACGTTAAGCCCGTTCACAAGTTGGTGGCAGGTTGGGATCTGACGAAGGTTAACTAAAATGATAGGGTTCATCCCTGGTTTTAACCTCTGATAGTCTACCCTCTCAACCCAGCCTAAAATGACCATAGCTGTTGACAGTTATACACCATTAAATAAATAAATAGCGTGTTCACTTTTCGCTGTCGAATCATGTTTTTGATGAGAAAGAGGAAAATATAAAATAAACGACGGCATTTTCAACCTTCTCCATCGGCAGGTTGCCAAGATGGTCCAGAAATATTTCCAAGACCTCGAGTCCAAGGAGCTGAAGGCTGAGAAGGAGGAGGGCATGAAGTTGAAACGCATCGCCGGACAAATGGCCAAAATGATCAAAGAGTTCTGGTCCAACATTGAAAAGGTATGTACTGTTCTTCTGGCAATGTCGAGTGATGTCAATATTATACAGTTATTTTATGGTCATTCAGGGAACAGTTAAAACTATTGCCCCGAGGTGCTGTGAACAACCTGAGGGCAATGGTGCATCGGGTCGTCCACAGCACCGAGGGACACTATGTTTTGACTGTTCCCCGCATGACCATGAAATTACTTTTATCACTCAACCTGTCGCGGTGTATATGACGCAATGAACGTAAATTTGACCTGGGGTGCATGGACAGACCGATCTAAATTACATTGAATTTTATGACATAATCTTCATGACATCATGATTTTCAGGGGTGAAATAGTTTTGACTATTCCACTGGCACGCGAAACTGTTAACCGTGAAAACCAGGGAATTAGTCAAAACTATGGAATATCAACTTATATAGGGAGTTGGGTAATAATGAGAACTATTTGCAGGTCAGTGGTATAAGCAGGCTTGGAGCCTCCCTACTTCCACTGTCCCCTTCAGCATTGGGTGACTTCAACGTTGATAAACATTTGAAGTGTTCAGTGGAGCAAGGGAGCTAACTCTCCACTTCCTCCATTGACCACTTCATTTACTAGTCGTAGTCAAACTTAATTTTGCTGTAGATAGCTGCGCTTTATGGGATATTGTATGTGATAAATTGTTATTATACCTCCAGCATACAAAGTATGTAGAGGGGTATATTATATCGTTCCGTCCGTCCGTAACGTTTGCGTTTAAAGTTGTTATTTGTCGGTCCAGGCGGCGGCCACGGGTATCCGTGAGCCTCTGCTCACTTTGTCTAGTTGACCGATACGTCTAGGTCTGTCTGATGAAGCGTATCTACTACCGAATAGTGCTTTCAGATTACTGCCATCCAAGTTTGTTTGTCCAACATTATACACTGTTGTATGTTGGTTATTGTGCTTGGTATAGTATTGACCAGATTTTTGCCCTGTACCTTTCATTGTAAGCTAAAGGGCATCGGTTTCTTAACACTGGTATACATGCCCTTGCTACTGTCTCTATCTACCAAACTGCACATATAGGGATGCACCTGTTGGTACCAGAATGCGAGAAACAAAAATTGTCGTCCTCTGTTGTTTCATATTTTATCTTTCTTGTCAATTAAAACATTGTTTGACAGCAATTTTTGAATAATTTCCATTGAAACTACTGTAAAACCATGTTTTTGTAGTAATTAAATAGTAATTAAAAACTGAGCAACAGACGACCAAGTAATTAAAAAAATGAGCAGCATTTTGTTTCACAGCATACGCCATTTTGTTTGTGGAAAATACTAAATATTGTCTTCGTTATTGCTTACTTGTATACTTGTAAAGGTGTATTCCGAATAATACAGTGGACCAGAAACCCTGGCGGTTGTTCTGTGTAATACCTAGCTTGGAGTGAATACCATTCAACGGCTGTGTTCTACATACCCTATACCTACCCTACATTGTTGTATGGAGTATATACAGAATTGGTACAATAACTGCCAGACAGTTGCGCTGGTGCCTCCCCCCACATAGAGGCATCAGTTTCCATACACTGGTACATGACACTTATTTCAAATCAGTAACTAAGCTTTTGTTGGAATACAGACTTCATTGGAATTTTTTCTAAGCCAGGCACCCTGGGAGATCCCCAGAGTGTCCGGTTTAGAGTTTGTATGATAAAAATGTTCTTTCGAAGATTTCTATAAATATCCTTAAAACATCAATGTGACGCTCTCATCAATATATATTGAATTAATCATTAAATGTTGCAATATGTGCAGTTATATTTAGTAACAGATACTCTACGCCTTTTCGACGTAATATTTTATTTTTTTTATGTGTTTTAATGGAAATAGTGGAAACCATAATAACCCTAAATATATTCAGACGCCATTTCAGTGTTCTGCCAAGGACGCGGGATCGCGGAAAATCGTCAATGGCGCAAGGAAAAAATTACCGATGGGCCAACGGGCGCATTAAATATTCGGTCAGAGTTCGCGGGTTGCGAAATTAAAAATGTCCGAACTGTGTTAGGGGCGCTCGTGAAATGTACCGGAAATGTAAAATTTGCATAGCAACAGCGCTTAGCTATACATCTATCGACGGTTTTCATGGGATGGTATATTTACAGAAGTGATATAAGTATAAAGCAAACTATTTTGGTCCGCCAATCAGAAAAGCCGTTTGAAATGCGGATATTGTCTGGGAGCCGATGGAATGATAAAGAACTACAAATACATCATGATCATGTTTTAATGTTTAATGTTTTTTTCACAACATGCTGAAAATGTACATGAATTAATTATTGCAAGTCCATTGTCGGGCTCAGCAAAACACTATTTCAAACTATTAATTACTTTAATTGCTGATATTTAATAGTTTGAAGCAGTGTTTTTCTTCAATATACCATGTGTGACCCCATCATTTTTGAAAATGTCCCCACTTTTTTTTACCCATGGGGTCATTGGCCCCATGTCTCCGATTTCTTGGCAGAACACTGCCATTGTCGGGCTCAGCAAAACACTATTTCAAACTATTAATTACTTTAATTGCTGATATTTAATAGTTCGAGGCAGTGTTTTTCTTCAAAATACCACGTGTGACCCCATCGTTTTTGAAAATGTCCCCACTTTTTTTTTCCCATGGGGTCATTGGCCCCATGTCTCCGATTTCTTGGCAGAACACTGCCATTTGTTTTGGTAAACCCTTATAAAATTGTATCCAAATACATCGTTATTATAAACAAATACAACCATTCTAAACGTAAACATTTGATTGGTCATTCAAGAAAAACGTGACATTCTTTGCTGTAATTGTTGTGTCCGAATATTTAGTGTTATTATGGTACTCTGCATGTAAAGGGTTAATTAATTGTCAGGTGGTCCAGTACAAACAGACGAGCCGCCTGGACGAGAAGCGGAAGAAAGCCCTGGATATGCATCTGAACTTCATCGTCGATCAAACCGAGAAATACTCGAGTTGGCTCACCGAGGGGCTCGCCCAGAGCTCCAAAGGGTCATCTGTTGGCTCACTGGCCACGACACCCGATGGTTCCGTACTCGGTGATGGTGGGTACCATTCTTCTGTGTTTATGCGCCTTTAGACACTGTTTCTTTTAATGAGAGTAATTGGAAGTTGTACATGGGAATTCCAACTCTAAATGATTAACCCTTAGACCGCAACACTCAACAATTGTCGTTTGCTGTTGCTTTTATATTTTGTCTCATTTCTCAATAAAAACATGGTTTGACAGCACTTCAGAATCATTTCCAATGGAAATGATTCTAAAGTGCTGTCAAACCATGTTTTTGATGATAAAAATGGAAAATAGAAAATAAATTAAGATAGCGGTGAAGGGTTAACATGATTCAGCATTTTCATTGGTTGTGAGTGGCCACATCTGGGCATATGGCAAGAATAAAATGCAAATCGGTTCAAAATTTTGTAGTTTCGAAGAAAAAAATGAAGAAAAAAATGCGGAAAAAAACACTATTGCGGAGTAATAATTTCATTTGATTTAAATGACATTCTGCTCTCCACCATATTGTTATTTTGATGCTGCATCTCTTGATTTTGGCACAAGAACATGAAAAAGTAATTCCACCCAACTGGTCTGTTTGGAGTGATTTGACCGTATTTGTTGCTTGGATGTTGAAGTCAATTCACATTTTTTGAATCACTGAGTTGACTATCATACATGGCTGGAAGATGTGTACATGGATCTGTGAAACATTTATTGACTTTTATACATGATCCTCTTTTAATATGTTGATTAAACACCATTATTTTTTCAACAGCCTTCCTCCGAGATTTACCCGTCTATATGACCTTAGCTGTTGCTGTGACGTTAAACCCATTCCCTTTCACTTTTTTCCAGCGAGATTTGATAGCACTAGTGTTTGTATGTAACATCTATGTGTGACCAATCTCGCACAGTAAATCTGTTGGCATCCATTTCGTGCGGCATCATTCATGAAGCATACAAGATGTTCCTCAACAGAAACAATTATTTCACGGGCCTTGACTTGACAATGGTGAATCCATCTTTCTATTCCCAAATTGTGTAATATAATTTATTTTTCCAGCGAGATTTGATAGCACTAGTGTTTGTATGTAACATCTATGTGTGACCAATCTCGCACAGTAAATCTGTTGGCATCCATTTCGTGCGGCATCATTCATGAAGCATACAAGATGTTCCTGAACAGAAACAATTATTTCACGGGCCTTGACAATGGTGAATCCATCTTTCTATTCCCGAATTGTGTAATATAATTTATTGCTGAATGTATATTACAACTTGTGGCTGTGACCGGAGAAATGGGGCTTATGAGTTTTACGACCAGTGTAGATCGAGATCAGCCTGTGCATCCGCAGTCTGATCAGGATCTGCACTGTTTGCCATTCCATCAATGAAATACACGTCATGCTTCTAACAAGCTATACAGATCGTTATCAGGCTACAGGCGTGTGCATTTGATCTGGAGCTACACTGTTCACAATTTCTCCAGTCTCGACCACATTTCAGTCATCCCTCCTGCAGTTGAAGTCACTGTATTTCCGATAACATTGTTAGAGTAGACATAAATCGTCATTCAATTCTAAACAAAGTATACAGGCCACTGCATTGTCTCGACAACACCATCAGTATGTGTTGTGTTGTAGCTGAGTTCCGGCCGGAGGGCAGCGAGTCTGATGACGAGGAGACGATAGACAAGGACGAGGAGGGCGTCGACGAGGTAACTATAACTGCTGTTCTCTCGTTGACCCTGTATCGCTCTTCTATGTTGGTGATCGTACATTCAACACTACTGACATTTGCAAACTGTGCAGATCCTGATAAGCTGGCTCGTAGCAGCCCGTCTTAACATGAATCTACACTTGTGAACTGGCACAAAATTTGAATATATTTTTTGTGACATACCTGGCTGGCTATCCATATCAATAATTTGCGATTGTCGTTCGGTCTTGCAACACCAGTTAAATTACGACCATATCTATACATGTCCACTGTCATTTTCAGTAAATTTTGATTGTCATTCTTTCTTTTAAGGGGATGGGCTAGGGGATATGGCATTGGACTTCAATACCAGAGGTTATTAGTTCAACCCTCGCCATAGGCCTGAAAAATACATAGTATTTCCATCACACTGGTCTGTTGGATGAGAGTTTAAACTGTGGTCTCGTATCTTTTACCTTAGCTGTTGCTGGGACATTAAGCCAATTCACTTTTCATTCTTTAAAGTAAAGACGTATCTGGCAATATATGTAAACGACCACTGTCGATATGTTTCAGTCGGAGACGAAGGACGAGGTGGCCGCCCTACAGAAGGAGAGCGAGGTGCCCATAGAGGAACTGCTGGACAGTCTTCCCCGGGAAATCCTTGAGAAGCCCGCGAACATCCCCACCACCGACGATGTTGACGACTCGGACAAGGTATACTTACAACAACGGTTGTTAGCCCCATTTCTCCATTGACTTATTAAGACCCTGGCCTAAAATTAACCTTTTACCCTGAAGTAACTGGAATGGATTTTAATATGTTAATTTTAACTTCAGACTTGTCCATTTATGAAAAGGGGTTGTTTTTCTCAAAAGTATGAAAATTACTTGCAAAAAGTGCAGATCCTGATGAGACTGGATCTACACTGTTTGCCAATACCACTATACAGGCCTGTAGTGTTGAAAGGGTTAAATAAATAAATAGCTTGTATGTTATTTACCATGTGGCGGTGACTTTATAGACTAGTTTGTATAGCATTGGACATCAGTGCCAAAGGTTGCGAGTTCAATCCTCGCCTTGGACATGGCAAAATAAAATAATTTCACTTGCCTTTCTGACGAGACTTGAGGTCATGTCTCTATGTGGCCTTGGCTGTTGCTGAAACATTCTACCCATTCACATTCTATTTACCATGCATTCAAAAGTACCATACTCCTGTTTGATCACTACTTCCATATGAGGTTCATTCGCACAACTGGTTTTGCCATAATATATAAAAGTTTTCAAGTTTCCGTACGAGTCTCGTACGGAAACTTGAAAACTTTTGTAGATTAGGGCAAAAACCAGATGTAAAACAGTTTGTATGGCTTGCCTGTACCTGGCCTGTACCTGCTATGTTAAACCGAGACTTAAGAGTCACCTGTTTATGTCCCATTGTACTCTGGTGCCAGTGATCTCGAAGACAAACTCTGGAATATGCACCAAACATCCATTTATGCATGTTTTGGTCCCTCACACCAGATACATTTATCATTTCTCTGTAAAGTTCTGCTAGAATAGTCTTGTTCCAATTAAATTAATTCTCTGCAGTGGTGTTTTGGCTATTTAGTGAAGATTTGTTTTAAATAATGAAAGTTGTGATTAATGACAATAAAATAATGAAAATTATGCAACTGCAATTCCCTTGTGTGCAATATTTGATTGGAGGTCTTGTGGCCACACACTACCTGCACACTCCTCACGCCATAGGCATGAAAAATACTTTCATAGTATTTCCAGCTCTGGTCCTTTAAACAATACTTGAAACCGAGGTCTTGTTAAAATGCAAGATGATCAGGGTCCATTCTCTCCCAGATATCAGACATGAAATGCTTGCTGCATCTTGTGTCTATATTGATGGCCGAGCCTAGAGTCACCAGTTTATGTCTTGTCATCGTATCCTGGTGCCACTGTGCTCGAATATTAATGGTCGGGTATATGCACCAAGTATCCAATCTGCATGCATGGTCACCTCAAACCCGATACATAACTGTTGTTAAGAAAGGTACAGTCGGTCAATATTATTACCCTCCTGTTGACATGTATCTCCAATAGAATGCGATGCAAGGTCAAGATTTTCTATAACTATTTTTTGTCCGCATTGCAATGGAACTGTGAAAATACAGATGTATGAATAGGTATTTTAATTCCTTTAACACTGAACGCACAATGTGTAAATGTTGTATCGTGTTAAAACAAACATCTGTTTGGTTGTCGATTGAAATAGTATAGACCAACCATAGACATCACGGTGAGACTAAGTCCCCAGTTCATGTTGCCCATCGTATACTGGTGCTAGAGTTCTCGTATATAAACTGTCTGGGCTTTAGACTAAACATCTGTCTGGTAGCCTGTCTGGTCACATAGCCACGGATACACCCAACTGTCACCTAGATGGACTCTGATGGAGTATTGTAGACAAGTATTGTAGACGGCTTTGTACTAAACAACTGTCTGGTCACGTAGCCATTGACACAATTACATGTACATACAACTGTCACATTTACGGAATATTGCGAGTGGACTTATGTGTTTGAACTTATGAACATGATGCCCATATTGGGACGTGTTGACTGAGCCTAGAGTCACCAGTTTATGTCTGTCATCGTATCCTGGTGCCACTGTGCTCGAATATTAATGGTCGGGTATATGCACCAAGTATCCAATCTGCATGCATGGTCACCTCAAACCCGATACATAACTGTTGTTAAGAAAGTTACAGTCGGTCAATAGTATTACCCTCGTGTTGACATGTATCTCCAATAGAATACGATGCAAGGTCAAGATTTTCTATAACTATATTTTTTGTCCGCATTGCAATGGAACTGTGAAAATACAGATGTATGAATAGGTATTTTAATTCCTTTAATCCTGTCCAATAAAGAACACTGAATGCACAATGTGTAAATGTTGTATCGTGTTAAAACAAACGTCTGTTTGGTTGTCGATTGAAATATTATAGACCAACCATAGACATCACGGTGAGACTAAGTCCCCAGTTCATGTTGCCCATCGTATACTGGTGCTAGAGTTCTCGTATATAAACTGTCGGGGCTTTAGACTAAACATCTGTCTGGTAGCCTGTCTGGTCACATAGCCACTGATAACACCCAACTGTCACCTACATAGAGTATTGTAGACCAACCATAGACACCACACGGTGAGACTAAGTCCCCAGTTCATGTTGCCCATCGTATACTGGTGCTAGAGTTCTCGTATATAAACTGTCGGGGCTTTAGACTAAACATCTGTCTGGTAGCCTGTCTGGTCACATAGCCACTGATAACACCCAACTGTCACCTACATAGAGTATTGTAGACCAACCATAGACACCACACGGTGAGAAGTCCCCAGACCATGTTGCCCATCGTATACTGGTGCTAGAGTTCTCGTATATAAACTTTCGGGGCTTTGGACCAAACATCTGTCTGGTAGCCTGTCTGGTCACATAGCCACGGATACACCCAACTGTCGCCTAGATGGAGTATTGTAGACCAACCATAGACACCACACGGTGAGACTAAGTCCCCAGTTTATGTTGCCCATCGTATACTGGTGCTAGAGTTCTCGTATATAAACTGTCAGGGTTTTGGACTAAACATCTGTCTAGTAGCTTGTCTGGTCGTATACTGGTGCTAGAGTTCTCGTATATAAACTCTCGGGGCTTTAGACTAAACATCTGTCTGGTAGCCTGTCTGGTCACATAGCCACTGATAACACCCAACTGTCACCTACATAGAGTATTGTAGACCAACCATAGACACCACACGGTGAGAAGTCCCCAGACCATGTTGCCCATCGTATACTGGTGCTAGAGTTCTCGTATATAAACTTTCGGGGCTTTGGACCAAACATCTGTCTGGTAGCCTGTCTGGTCACATAGCCACGGATACACCCAACTGTCGCCTAGATGGAGTATTGTAGACCAACCATAGACACCACACGGTGAGACTAAGTCCCCAGTTTATGTTGCCCATCGTATACTGGTGCTAGAGTTCTCGTATATAAACTGTCGGGGTTTTGGACTAAACATCTGTCTAGTAGCTTGTCTGGTCACATAGCCACTGATACACCAACTGTCGCCTAGATGGAGTATTGTAGACAAGTATTGTAGACTGCTTTGTACTAAACAACGGTCTGGTCGCGTAGCCATTGACACAATTACATGTACATACAACTCACATTTACGGAATATTGCGAGTGGACATGTGTTTGAACTTATGAACATGATGCCCATATTGGGACATGTTGACTGAGCCTAGAGTCACCAGTTTATGTCTGTCATCGTATTCTGGTGCCAATGTGCTCGAAGATTAATGGTCGGGTATATGCACCAAGTATCCAATCTGCATGCATGGTCACCTCAAACCCGATACATATGTCCATTGTGCAATGAGATGTCTCGTTGATATGTGAGTGGTAACAACATGCACTTTCATTTAGAAATAAAGAAAATAGAATAATAAATATAGATTAACAGTGAATAAGTATACCATAGGAAATGCATTATGTGTTTTGATGCGTTTCCTAAACCAGAGCTCCAGATAAGCAGCGTATTTGCTTAAATACCCAATTAAAATTACCAAAAACCCAATTGAAATCAGAAGTTGCGAGTATCAAAAAGCAATAACAATTTTGTGGTACCTTTATCATGCTGCAGAAAACAACAAATATACCTCAAGGAGACAATTCTAATGAAATTCCAAAAAAATGTTTTCATTTCGAAGCAAACTATTCAATAATTGCTGTCTGTTGATGTGTAAACAGTAGTGTGATTTTATTTGACCCAATTGAAAGTTGGAAATACCCAATTGCTTCAGAAATACTCAATTGCTAATTTCTTATCTGGAGCCCTGTAAACCAATGCCCCGGGTAGAGTACAGTGCCTGGAGCCCACCCAGGGGATATCTTGCCCTCTAGGAATAGCATTGTTCCCTCGCCGAAAATGTAAAAATGTAATTCAAAATGGGGCCCAAACTTTGAAATTGTCCACCTAGAGACCTATGCTCAACACTAACAGGTCATATGCCAGTGGCTTGTATATCAGTGTAACTCTTTCTGCCTGCAGGATAAAGATGACGATGCAGAGTTTGCCGCGGCCGAGAGTGACGCTGATATGGAGGACACGATCGATGAACAGGAGAAACACGAGCCGAGACACGAAGTCAAACAGGAGCTCGATGACCTTGAAAAGGAAGGTTAGTATGCAAGCTTACGCGCTTCATGTTTCTACACTAACCATGTGGACACAGCTCGGAGACATTGCAAATTATCATGTCTCCTCTGAAAATGCCAAATCCAGTTTTTTTTTAATGAAACCTGATTCCATTGGACTCTTCTTATTCTTAATTGTAGATTGGCAATAATATTTTACACACAATCGGTAAAATTTGTCTGCTTGCAATATGGTTTACTCGCACATATAATGAACAGTTGCATTATCATAGATAATCAATGCTCTACTGGGCCTATCGAGATATTCCCTATGCTCACAACCTGTCGAGATACCGCTATATCTTGCTATGGATTGATTCCTGGGATACATAGAAGTCCTGCTTAAAACTCTAGTTGTGGGCCTGTCTACAGCTGGAATCCTGTCACAGGAGACAATACCTTTCCACAAGTTCACAATGTATTCACTGTAAGTTTTCTGTTAAACTATGCATATTATGCCATCGATGCTACCAAAGTTTGTGAGAGATTTAGGGCAAATGCTTTTAACTTTTGACTGAGTTTAGATTGGTCTGGCCAGTTGACCCAGATCAGCCTATGTAGTTATGGTCCAGGCTCGACACAGTGTCTACCTCTTAGATTATCTCGCATATCTGTAATGGGGCCCATTGTAATTGCGTGGCTAGAGCAGTCACAAGGGGACATTTTGTCACCTTAAACAAGCAATGGCCGCCCCGGCTTTACATGACCGTAGCTGTTGATAGGCCATTAAACACCAATAAATCAAATCAAGGCTTGAAGTTGTCCCACTGGATCCGAGACTGTTGTGGAGCGTTATATATATATAAGGTGTGTATCTATAGACCAGTCTTATAAATAGGTTAACAGACTTAAACAAATCCGGATTAACTTCCCATAATTCCAGCACAAAAATATTTACACAATTCTCTAACATTTGATTGGCCCGTAGCAAGTCTCTGTCCAAAATTTATATCCCAGTAAACTCGCACGCCAAACTACTTTCCGCGTAACCGTGAGGCGCAGTTAAAATAATTTGAAAACGGAAAATAAACACATTTTCTTGATGAATTTATTTCGAATGCTGGAATTATAAGGAATGAATGGCCTTTTTGTTGAATTTATCGGGGATATAAACTTGGAAAAGTCGCGGGAATACTGGACGAGGTCTTCCGGCCTTCGTCCAGTATTCCCGCTTGATTGAGGAGCTTACTGGTTTGGATATCACGTTGCTTACTATTTAAACTAAGCAACGTTACGTCAAACCAATTCATGCCAATTCTATATGTCGGTGATAACCAGGAAGTTCTAAGAGAAGTCGCTCCTGATAGTCAGAATGAACCAGGTGAGATGCGTCGTCTGTCATTTTGTTGCGTTCATTACACATAAGCTGTATCTATCGACCAGGTGAGATGACGTTGGAGCAGCTGCAGGTCAAGTATGCGGCGGCCTACGCCAGTGACTACGAGATGTCCAGTGACAGCGGCGACGATGCCGACGATGATGACGATGACGAGGAATCCACTACTGAGTATGAAGGTTCGTTTACTCCTTTGTACGATGCTTTATTGACGGCATTTAGTCATTTGACACGTGAGCTTCTCTGTGAAAAATATGGCATACCCATTATACAACTTTTTGTGGAGCCTGTTTGCTGAGAACTTAAACTCTCTTAACCCTTTCACCCCTAAGGGCTATTCCAGTAAAATCTATGGGGGGTGGGGGGGGGGGGGGGGGGGGGGGGGGGGGGGGGGGGGGGGGTGAGAAGGCGTTTTTTGCCGGGGGTAACCTACGACATATAAAAAAAAAAATCTCAGCCTACCTACGGTGTTTAAAAAAAAAATTTAAACCCAACCACCAATGAAAAGAAAAAAAAAAAAATCACAACCTACAGTAAATAAAAATAAAAGTCTAAAAAAATGCAACCTATAATAAATAAAAAATAAAAATCTCAACGTACAATTAACAAAAACAGGGGCTGAAAATTCCACCATTTACTACTCCGACACTGGTTTTACCAGTATTAAATTAATTTAGAAAATGAATGCCTTGAAAATAATTATTAACAAATTTTAGCTGTCAATTGGAATTTTCAATCCCTGTTGTATTCATCTCTACAATGAAACGCCCCCTCATTCATGAAGATAGAATGAAGCTACATAAATAATAAAAATTCTTACCGTCACATTTCTTGAAATTTAGAGTCACGGTTCTCGGACGGAACATTTCCCAGGCATGATTAAATTTGATATATTTAGTTTTGAAAATACACATGTTTTTCCATAATCTTACCTGTCTGATAGTTTCACATTACATGCTCACAAGGAAAACTATTTTCAACACTATGACGAATTTTGCACCCAACCCCTCCTGCTTGAAGAATTTACACACTGACGAATATGTATTTTGGAGATTAATACCCAAAATTTAACGGACGACAATTAATGCGTCCACAGTACAAATGTACGTTGCAAGGCGGTGCTCCGACGAGTCGACGGAGGATCCATACGTAGAAACAACATCTTTGGGACATGTTTTGGATTGGGGCTGTATGGCTATTATTTGTTTGGCATAACATTTACAAATATTATTTATTAAATAATTATTAAGTAATTTTCATTTTAAATTGCAAAAAGTATAAATAAATAACTACAACCCAATTGTACTGCTATTTATTTATCCTTTTTTGTTTGCAATTTGAAATGAAAAAAAAAAATTATTGATGGGAGCTAGTATAGAACTCGCAAACCCAACTTCTGAAGTTCTGGTCGATACCACCAGGCCACCGCGTCAATGTAGAATTGGAAACAAAATATCCTACTATCATACTATATGCGTTCTTGGAGTTGTTTTGTACATTTTGGGAAACTTTTGAACTAACAACAACAACAATTGCTGGGCCGTCGGCGTATAATTCTTTTCTGGCTGACAATAACCCACAATTTATTATACAGATTATGAAAACAAGCATAAAATATTTGTTATTTCAATACTATGACGTGCAATGAATTTTAATTAACAAATTTACCCTCCTACAGGTTAAATTATTTTTCGTTGGCAATAACCTACGATAAATAATCAATGTACCTGCCGTCTCCCCCCCCCCCCCCCCCCCCCCCCCCCCTGTAGATTTTACTGGAATAGCCCTAAGTAACTGGAATGAACTTTGATGTTAATTTTCTGTCCAATCCAATCATCACAAAATTATTTTCAGACTAGTCCATTGATGAAAAGTGGGTGTGTTTTTGTCTCGCCCGCGAAACGGAAAGCGAGACAGGTTTTGCTTTTCCGTCGGTGGCGTCGTCATCATTCAATGTTAAGTTTTCGTGTTACGGTCATTACTTCAACACCGTATCAGCTACAGTCATCAATCTTTATACATACCTTTACTATGATATGTACATGAATATAGGACTATTTAAAAAAAATCCGGGCTCCAGGGTCAAGGTCAAACTCTATTTCTTTCTATGCTACAAACTGAACATTAATGCATGAAGACCCGTTTTCTCGTGCACTCTGTACACCTTACCTGTAGAGAGAACAATAGCCTTCTCCAGTTGAACCACTAAATGTCCAGCTAAATTATTACAGGTAATTTATACAGAAATTATTATACCTGGGTATTACATTTCCGTAAACCGTGTTGACAATATTGTGGCAATATGTGGACCTGTGCAGATATATGTAGATAAATAGATAAATATAGGACTATTATAAAAATTCTGGGCTCCAGTAGCGAGCATTATTTTTTTTGTTAAGTTTTACACTTTTTTTTTTTTTTAAACTTTTTTTCCATTTTTAGCCAGGTTTTTTTACTTTTTTTTCCATTTTTAGCCAGGTTTTTTTTTTGGGAAAAAAATCATTTTAAACTTTTTTTTTTTTTGAACATTTTTTCCATTTTTAGCCAGGTTTTTTTTTTTTTTAGGAAAAAAATCCACGCTATTGGATTGGCGAAAGCCAGGCGGGCGGGCGGCGTCCACAATCAATGTTAAGTTTTCGTGTTTCAGTCCATTTCTTTGTTACTGTAACACATAGGACCAACAAACTTTCACAGCTTCATAACCAAAGGGGTGCCCACCACATATCACTATCCAACATGTTACCTTTTTGAACTTGACCCATTTTTTCCGCGCAGTCAATGTTAACTTTTCCCGTTTACAATGTTAAGTTTTCGTGTTTAAAGTCCATTTCTTTGGTACTGTACCACCTAGGACTACCAAACTTTCACAGCTTCATAACCAAGGGGTGCCCACCACATACAACTATCCAACTATCCAACATGTGACCATTTTTTTTACCTTCACCTATTATTTCTACGTAATTGACTTAGCCATTTTCAACGTTAACTTTTTAACGTACGTCTGGTTAAATAAAGTTTTTTGGTTAAATGTTTTTTCGTTATACTATATCTCTGCAACTGCTTCGCCCATTACCTTGAAACTTTACATGGGTGTTTATCATCATCCATATTTTCATTCTACCCCCCAACCGTGCGGCCCCTGTGCCCATTGTCAAGGTCAAATTACTTTCATTTTTTTGTGTACTATATCTGCAACTGCTTCACCCATTACCTTGATACTTCACATGGGTGTTTATCATCATTGTCGCGCCCGCTTGCGGAAAGCGCGATAATAGTCGGCATTTTGCCATACGTCCGTCTGTCCGTCTGTCCGTCCGTCCGTGTGTCCGGTTAAACTTTTTCCATCTACTATATCTCTTTTTTTTAGTGTCCATGCCTCGCCCTAAGGCGCGACATGCAGGCCACGGCCATCTAGTCTACAAAAAGTGGCCTCGTTTCTTGTTGTGTTTTTTTTCAAATTCTTTTTCCATTTTTGTCTAGTAGCATAAGGTCGTAAGTGCTATATACCGACTATTATCATATACTAAAACAATTATTGACTAGTGAGCCATAGAATATAATCTGATATTCTATGGCTCACTAGTCAATAATTGTATAATATGTTCGGGCCAGTGAAAATTGCCCTCTGGCCCAGGCTCGAGGTCAAGGCGGCGGGACAAGGCGAGACATTTGATTCCGCGGAATTCTTGTTTTATAAAATATATGCAAATTAGTTGAAAAAAGTGCAAATCCTGATAATGCGGCGTAACGAACCGCCTCAACTGGATCTACAAGGTTTGCAAACTCCGCTATAGAGGTCTGTAATGTTGAAAGGGTTCATGTTGTTTATGTCCCCAGTAAAATAGGAGGGTTTCAGTCGCATATTGCTTGCCCTGTGAACTACATCCCTTTATACACTGCTACTGAACAGCAATCGAGTGCAGGAATGCATAATTCAAAAAATAAATGCTCCGATTACGATAAGATATGCCTCTTTTTGGAGCTTAGCATAAAGAAAGAAAAAAAATTAAGCTCAAAATTATCATTTCTCATTTTTTCATCCGCCAAAAACGTGTTGATGTAACGCTGCCACAGAAACGTGTGTTGATGTAACTTTGCCACAACAGATATAGGATATCTTTTTTTGCAAGCACCATTTTGGAATGGTTAGGTTTGACTGAGTATAACCAATATGTTACAGAAGAGGAAGAAGAGGAGGAGGAGGAGGAGGAGGATGAAGAGGTAGATGTGGAGGGCGGGGACAACGTGGGCCTCGAGTTTCTCATGGAGTCCTCGTCCACTAAGACTGAGGCTGAGGATGTCAAACCAGAGCCCGCCGCCCCCGCCGCAGCCGCCCCTGCCGCTGCCGCCGCCGACACCAAGGTACATGTTTACCAAATATAATCCTCACACATAGCACTGAACTACAGTTTTGATCAATTCTGTGTTGTGTAATATTACTGTTAGGGAGTGGGGCTCAGTGACCGTGGTGGTGGTGAGGAGCTGGCAACCCCCACCCATCACAACAGGGTCAAATATGAGCTTGGACCCCTTAACCGGGCCTAATATGATCAATACAGGCTGTTAAAGCACCATTAAATACAATATATCGATGTACGAGTACACCTGAGAGTCGAGATACACCGACACAAGACACCTTTTGTCAATTGGTGGCCCATATATCGAGCATTTTTAATTAAGAAATGCAACAAATTAAAATTGTGTTGGTTCACCGACGAGCCTTAGGTTCCATTTCATTTCTGGTTATGTACCTTAACTACTGCTGTTTCTTGTGATGATAATCATAAATTGAGTGATGATATCGTGTGACGGGCGGACTGAAACGCCATGTAGATTGTCACATTTCTGTCTGACAGTTTAAAAAAAAGAATAATATTGGTATGTCAGAGGTGATTTGTATCTATAGTCTGTTTCACGAAAGCTGCCCAAATTTTGCGGCCATATAAACAATTCAAAAACCATATTTGTTTCGACAATATTAAATTAAAGGAAAATTTAAGAATGAGCCTTTTTATTTCGTGAAATTTGGTCAAATATTGATTTTATTGCGAAAACAAAATTTCCCCATGTTAAATCCCCATAGACATCTTCACGAAGTGAAGATGTCTAAATTTCCCCATGTTAAATCCCCATAGACATCTTCACTCTGTCTATGAGGATTTAACATGGTGAAATATTTTAGAATTTCAGAAATACTGAACCGATTTTTAAAATTTAACTTTTGTTTTCTTAGTTAGATCATTTCCAAGCTATCTAGCTAGGTTTCGGAGTAAATTTCCAAAAAAAAATTGTTTTTTGACTCCTCCCACAAGTCCTCTACCTCTTTTCCCCCCATGTTAAATTCCCATAGAGAAATCATTTTTTCGTAATAAAACCAATATTTGACCAAATTTCACGAAATAAAAAGAAGGCTCATTCTTAAATTTTCCTTTAATTTAATATTATCGGAAATAAAAGATTGTTTTTGCATTGTTTATATAGCCGTAAAATTTGGGCAGGTTTCGTGAAACAGACTATAGGCGGTATGTACCGATGTTTGACGAAATCTGTCTGATAGCCTTTGTTGCAGTTTTGCTCTGCTTGCAGACTTCCGCAGCCTGAAAATGGTCTACCGTTTTGTATTAAGCATGACGGTTATTTTTACCTAGTTGCATGGACAACAGGTCGGACCTGATCAGACAGTGGCTACGCTACGCAAGCTGGTCTACATCTTGGCTGGCCACACTGACCATAAGCCCCAGTTCTCGAGTCACAACTACATATTTGTCAATATTATAACTTCCTGCCTTTAAATTATACCTGCTTGATGCATGTGTTGGTTTCATTGTTTGGCCCTTAAGTACGTTTTTATCTTTGACACTTTTGTTACCTGGGAG
This sequence comes from Conchocele bisecta, assembly GCA_029237695.1. Lineage (NCBI taxonomy): Eukaryota > Metazoa > Mollusca > Bivalvia > Lucinida > Thyasiridae > Conchocele > Conchocele bisecta. Next base: position 84,165,076 of record CM055277.1, read on the forward strand.
TTGAATTCGTTTATTGCCGATTATAAAAGTAGTAAGATTATTACTGATCCTACTGCTTTTGGGAGGGGGCCAAGTGATATTATGTTCTGATTTTGGGATTTTCCTCCCATTTGTACATGTACTTGAACATGTACATATACTTGTACAGGTAATATATGGGATTTAGTACTAAACCCATTGACCCGGGCTTAAATGACCTTAGCTGTTGATAGGACGTTAAACCCCAACAAACAAACATGGTTGTGAATTAGTCATTTCACTAGTACATACAGGGGTCGCCACTCGCCGTGTAAGAGGAATCCCTGATCTTTCAAGAAAATCCCATTCAACATAATGTAAAAATTGGGATGTCAATGCTGCGGAATCCCTGGCCTAAACGTTAGTGTCAAACGCTGACATAAAGCACCAAACATAACTGAATGATGAAGACGGACGGGCGGACTGGAGTTCTTTGTGGATTGTCATGTTTTCTTCTGACGGTTAACAAAACTCTTTTTAAAAGGTACATGCCCACTCGATAGGTACAAAATGTTCTTTATCGGAATTAAACAAGTGTATAATTATGTCGCTATTCCGCCAGTTCTAAAAATTACGAGTGCCTGCTATACAGATATAATAATTTAGTAATATTTATTTTAGAGCGATTCACGGTGATATTGGGCTATTTTCATATGCAAATGAGGCATGATATTTTTTAAATATTTACACTAAATTTGTCACAAGAAAAACTAATATTTTTGACACATAAAGTTATAGTATGATCATTGCGGATCAAAAAATGAATAGTAATGTCCGTTAACATTTTAAGGAAACGCAGTTATCGCCCCTGATTTTAGTGGAAATTTACGATATAAAATGTATAATAATGCCAATCGATACGTGGCTTAATGGTGAATGAATGTTAATTTTGCCAGAAAATGTCTCCGATGATGTCTCCGATATAAAGAACATTTTGTGCTTACTGAGTGGGCATGTACCTTTAAAGTGATACAGTACATGATTAGTGTGGCCAAATAAAGTTACAAGCTCTAATGTATTTGTCTGGTGATCTGTGATAGCTGATTAGGAGCTAATCTGGTCCGACCTATTTTGACGAGGTGTAGGACTATTGGGAACCAATGTGCAGACTGTACTTGGATGATGATATCGTGTGACGGGCGGACTGAAACGCCATGTAGATTGTCACAATTTTATCTGACTGTTCCAATTGAAATCAGAAGTAGCGAGTATCAAAAAGCAATAAAAAATCTGGTACCTTTATCATGCAGCAGAAAACAATAAACAGACCACAAATATAGCATATTTTCCATGAAAACACATCTTGGTATTTCATTATAATTGTCTCCAAGGAGACAATTCTAATGAAATGCCAAGACATGTTTTTATTTCTGAACAAACCATTCAATAATTGCTGTATGTTGTGTAAACAGTAGTATGATTTTATTTTACCCAATTCAAATTTTGAAATGCCCAATTGCTTCAGAAATGATGGAGTGACGATACTAAATTACTAATTCCTTATCTGGAGCACTGCTATTGTTTCAAATGAAGGTTTTAGAGGAAGAAGGAAGCTAGGTCCCGCACTGACTGGAAACTTTCATCAGCTGTCATTGCTCTTGGAATAAAATGTAGGAGTGCATGATCAGTGCTTTCTGGGCTTGTTCTCCAATTTTTGTCTCGCCCGCTTAAACACAGCGCAATATAGTCGACACATTGGCGTACTAAACATGTACGTACATGTCCGAGGTTAAAGTTTTTCTGTGTACTATCAAAAGCCTCGGCGGGCGTGACATGCGGGATGCGGCCATCTAGTATACTCAAATCACGCTGTTTGCTGGGCCGAGAATGTCGACGGCTCGGCCTCAAACCAACCAATGAATTACGCTCATAGACGCTCCGAAAAATTTATATGTAATGGTTCCTGTGCTACACTGCCTATCAAAAACTTAGATCCATTTTTAGAGCACCTTCCGAAGGAAGAAGTGCTTATGGCATACCCTCACCGTCGTAGGCGTCCGTCTGTCTTTAAAAATTATAATGGCCTATATTTTCTGTTTCCTTGATTGGATTTGCTTCATATTTCACACACGCATTGCTCCAAGGGTCCTCTACCTCTGCTAAGCCCAGGGTCAAGGTCAAATACTTTGTACGCTTGAAACCTTAACTCGCTCTGGTAAATGGCTCGTACATTTTGTTTCCCTTATCCAGCACGTTGAGTTTTCAAATGTGCCCTCGGTTTCTTTGCTGCCACCGGGCGCGCTTCGTTGTCCTCTGACAAATCTTGTATATTTATGGTATCAATGTGGTTGCTGTTGTGATACTACCAGTGTTTTGTGATCAGACAGCCAATTCACTTGAATGATGATATCATGTGACGGGCAGACTGAAACGCTGTGTAGAGTGTCACATTTGTATCTGACATGATTTTATTACATTGCTCCAGATAAGCTGCGTATTTGCGTAAATACCCAATTAAAATGGCCAAAAACCCAATTGAAATCAGAAGTAGTGAGTATCAAAAAGCAATGGATAATTGTGGTACCTTTATCCACAGGGTGAAGTAACGGACCGAGGTCTATAAATACATTAAATATGCCTAAAAGCATAAATAAATGAAGATTTTTTTATTTATTTTTCCCCTTCCATCTAACCATTATAGGAAGGGGTCTAACTTTTTAATAGGCCGAACCCGCACAGGCTCGAGACAACGGACTTTCACGAAACGTCAACCGAGTTATATCATTGTCGCCTATTGCAGAAGTTGGGAGAATGTTAGTATTCCGCAACGATATATTCCCCGATGCGCTATGTCAACGCGTTTTCGAGCTATCAATCGTTTTGTTGTAAAAAAAATTATCATCATTGCTAGGTCGGGAAAGAACGGACACATTTCCGAGGCCGATATTGCTATATGAAGGAGTAAACATCGGGTTCAAAATACACTTTTACGTCGTCCCGGCCCGTAAAGAAACATTTTGCATAGAGAAAACATTGTTTCCAATCGAACATTTGATCAAACCTACATTTATACCCGTCCCATTTATATCCAATCTTGCTTTTTCGCAACCTCTCCCCCAGAGATGGAAGATCGCGCATTTTCGTGTTGCGAAAAAGCAAGATTGGATAGGATAGAATCTCGTATTTTCGTCTCGCAATCTCGTGATCATACTTCACATTTTCGCGATCAATATATGCTCGATATCGCAAGAACGCGAGATTGTAAAATGTTTGGCCCCGGGTCACCATTTTAACAATTTTTACATCGATCATTCTCCCCCAGAGATGGAAGATCGCGCATGAGCAAAACTAACCCGAATTTTCTGTCTGTAACACGGGGAAAGTCGCCCTGCGTTACCTGCATTTTATAATTCAGATTACAGCAAAAGCGGAAGGCGAGATGGCCGCCGTCTAAAAATAGCATAAATTCTTAATTCTTCTCATGAACCGCCAGCCGGATTTCGGCGAAACTTGGTAGGAATGATCGATGTACAATGCTCTTTCAAAGTTGTTAAAATGGTGACCCAGGGGTAAAAAATGGGCGTAGCTGGTGGTTCATGATAAAGAAGATTTTTGATTAGCGACGACCTCCGTTTTGACAAATCTGAAAAAGCTTCACCCATGGACCATAACTGAAGTTTGGCCACCTTGGGCCACGCGGTGCGTGTGAAGAAGAATTTTGAAATCTCTAATAAAAGAACGACCGTTTGACCTTTCGGCGGCCATCATGGATGGCATGACCATCCAATTTCGACAAAAAATGTATCAGAGCGATTGCCTCTTTGATACCTTCGATTTAATATAGACATGACCATATTCAGTCAAAAATAAAAATTTTACCCCACGGGCAACGCCCATTTTTCACGCCGGAGTCACCATTTTAACAACTTTAAAAGAGCATTGTACATCGATCATTCTTACCAAGTTTCGTCGAAATCGGGCTAGCGGTTCATGAGAAGAAGATTTTTTAAGAATTTATGCTATTTTTAGACGGCGGCCTTCTTGGATTAGCGATAACCTCCGTTTTAACAAATCTGAAAAGGCTTCACCCATGGACCATCACTTTGAAGTTTGGCCACCATGGGCCACGCGGTTCATGTGAAGAAGAATTTTGAAATCTCTAATAAAAGAACGACCTTTTGATATTTCGGCGACCATCTTGGATGACATAGCCATCCGATTTCGACAAAAAAAATGCACCAGAGCGATCGCCTCGTTGATACCTTCGATTTGATATATAACATGACCATATTCGGTCAAAAATAAAATTTGACCCCACGGACAATTCTCATATGCTGCCAAAACATGTTTATTAGAAAAAAATATATTTTGACAAAACTTGAAATCGGAGTAGAGAGACATACCTTTAACTTGATACTTTTACCATCAACATAGGTATTATAAAATATGAATTATAACCGTTTATAAAAGTTCCGTTTTTTTACCACATAGTAAGTGCACGAGTTCCGGCGAATAAACCTGTCCCACGATGTTTATACAAAATGGCTTCCCGAGAAATGATAGAAATGTCTGTGCGATTAAATTGTCTGTCGTGACGCACAGGACGGACGGGTATAAATGTAGGTTTGATCAAATGTTCGATTGGAAACAATGTTTTCTCTATGCAAAATGTTTCCTTACGGGCCGGGACGACGTAAAAGTGTATTTTGAACCCGATGTTTACTCCTTTATATAGCTATATCGGCCTTTGAAATGTGTCCGTTCTTTCCCGACCTAGCAATGATGATAATTTTTTTACAATAAAACGATCGATAGCTCGAAAACGCGTTGACATAGCGCATCGGGGAATATATCGTTGCGGAATACTAACATTCTCCCAACTTCTGCAATAGGCGACAATCATATAACTCGGTTGACGTTTCGTGAAAGTCCGTTGTCTCGAGCCCGTGCGGGTTCGGCCTATTAAAAAGTTAGACCCCTTCCTATAATGGTTAGATGGAAGGGGTAAAAAAAATAAAAAAAATTCTTCATTTATTTATGCTTTTAGGCATATTTAATGTATTTATAGACCTCGGTCCGTTACTTCACCCTGTGCCTTTATCATGCTGCAGAAAACAATAAACAGACCACACATATAGCATATTTTTCCATGAAAAGACATCTTGGTATTTCATTAGAATTGTCTTCATGGAAAATAAGAGAAATATGCTACAGGGATCCTCTCGATTATCGGACAAAAATGGCAGTTTTTTTTTATGATATTTTTCTTAAAATAGCAGCTACGGGCATACAATTTTCACAGAACAAACGTTGGTTCTTGCTTTCTCAACGCATGCAAACTATTTAGCAAACTGTGCCATCTTTCTCACTTAAAATTGGGTCAGATCATCAGTCGTAAGATTGCCCCAAAATTATCATCGACAATCAATTATCCGGACAAATGTATAACCGTCTTATAAACTTGTATTCTCGCCTTAAAATCATAATGTTATCGCCTGAAGACCAGTGTAAACAGCATTGTGTAGTTCTGCAGAAAAATCAATCGCCATTCGCTTCTTTGAAAACATCGTATTTATAGAATTTATTGTATTTATAGAACAACTCTGCAATAACGTAATGGGTGCACTCGATTGACCTCGTCATAATTTGGTAGAAAAATCCGCGGTAATGAGGCCCATAAAGGAAATTCTGATCGTTTCATACACTGGTGTTTTCGCACCTGTCAATTTTACCCACAAATTAATATGGGTGCGAAATGTTGTGAAATGGCTTGGGGCGATTTGGCCTTGAAACAATTATTATTTGTTTTTGGATAAGTAGCTCTTCGTTCTTTTTCTATCACGATACATTTTCGCATTCCTTCCTATCTGCTCTGTATGTTTACATTGTGTGTTAAACAGTCTGAAAATGATATTGGAGGAATGCATCGTATCGTCTGCATACTTCAAACAACAGAGTATTGAAAAACTATAGGAGCCTCAAATTATGCGCATGCGCAGTCACGGATACAAGCCCCCGCGCGACGTTTGACGTTGTAAACAACTTGTGGACATTGTTGGGGGGGATGTTTTCAGCAAATTTTACTAAAATGTTTACCTTGGCGATATATTATTCACACTGGCGTGGAAACAGCAAGCACCTGAGTGACTTAGATGTGTTTGTTGTAAAATCGGATCAAATGAACAGCTATTTTCATTTGTCCGATAAATTGATTGTCCGGATAATTGTTATTGCTTTTTGATACTCGCTACTTCTGATTTCAATTGGGTTTTTGACAATTTTAATTGGGTATTTAAGCAAATACGCAGCTTATCTGGAGCATGGTGCATATTCAATCCTTTAGCACGCCCTGGTAATGGAATATGCGGCTTGTGGTGGCATAAAAATCTGAGATGTGTCTAGCCAAAGCCGTACTATTACATTTCTCCAATGCATTGCCTAGTAGCATTGCCAGCCATATGTGAATGAATGATGATAATGGTGACGGGCGGACTGAAACGCTTTGTAGATTGTCACAATTTTATCTGACATGTTAATCATTTTCAACTTCCATAGATGTTTTGTATCGTGTATCTGCATAATCTGGGCGCTTGCTTCCAGAGCTAATTTAAACTAATCTAAATCTTTATTTGTTTATATACAAGTGATTTGAAGCTCAAAATCAAGATGTTATACGCAGAAATCTTTTTTTTAAAATAGGCCCAGTAGCTAAAACCTCGTACAGAGCTATTGTTGTGAATGAATTATCATTTATTATTCGTTTGGTCTTTCACGTACAGAAATAAGCTTAAGTTTTGCGATGTTATCCCATATTATCCCATATTCTGATAATACGGTCAAAACCAGCTAAACCGGACTCAAATAAAAGTTATAAATGTACTTAATTGTAATCGGGTTCATTGCCATTTATCTCCGCCGAGTATTGCTGTTCGTGATCGCACAGCACCCACTTGTGTCTTTGAGTCGTTTTTACAGTGGAACATCTCTGAACCGGACACCCTGGGAGCTTCCCAGGGTGTCCGGTTTAGAGAGGTTCCACCAGTGCTCCAGATAAGGAATTAGTAATTCAAGTATTTTCACTCCATCATTTCTGAAGCAAGTGGATATTTCAAAATTTGAATTGGGTAAAATAAAATCACACTACTGTTTAGTGTTTACACATTAACAGGCAGCAATTATAGAATAGTTTGCTTCTAAATGAAAACATGTCTTGCCATTTCATTAGAATGTGTTTTCATGGAAAAATATGCTACCAAGATGTGTTTTCATGGAAAAATATGCTATATTTGTGGTCTGTGGTCTGTTCATTGTTTTCTGCAGCATGATAAAGATACCACAAATTTTGGCAATTTTAATTGGGTATTTAAGCAAATACACAGCTTATCTGGAGGTCTGTTCCACTGTAGTTAATAGTTTCAGTTTCATCAAGAATTAAATTGGTAACTGAGTGATGATGCCATGTGACGGGCGGACTGAACCTCTGTGTAGATTGTCACGTACACATCTGACAGTTTACCAATGGTTTACAATGTCACACATGTAGTTGATGTGACACATGTCATGTTGCATTAGATCCATAATGGACCATATAGGGCATCACAAATCCACAATTGTCTTGAAGCTTCACTTCTATTCAGTCACTTAATCCGTTCTTCTTTTGGGAGTTTCTACCAAATGCAGCAGGTTACATGCGGGCTTGTTGGCCTGTCTTTAAATGACCTTAACTGTTGATAGGCCGTTCTGACGCCAATAAATAAAAAAATCAGAACAGCAGAAGCTAGACTCGCTTCAATTACCATAAGTCACATTCTTCCAGTCAAAACCACAAATGAGGGACCAAGTGACTTTGGTGTTGTATGGACCTGGCACCAGGTCAGGTTATTGATAGGTCGTTAAACACAAAACCACAAATGTGACTGACTGGAGAAACAGGACTAGTTTAGCAACCAGTGTCGATCCAGACCAGACTACAGGACTGTACTATTTGACCAGGAGCTACACTGGTGACAAATCCCATACGCCCCGTCCTGTCAACTCCATGTATGTTTTTGTTTGTACATGTGTCGACCACTCTGAATACCATTTTCTCTACTTCAGGAGAAGGGCGACCCGGGGCTGCAGTTTGCCAACATAGCAGAGGAGGCTCTCAGTCTACAACCCAAAGGCTACACCCTGCAGACAACCGAGGTATGTACTCCCATCAGCATGTACCATAATTAGGTCTCATTTCTGTACCATAATTAGGTCTCATTTCTGTACCATAATTAGGTCGCGTTTCTATGACCTTGCCTATTGCTAAGACATTAAACGCATTCACTCACTTTTTGTCCCATAATTGTAGTATTTTACCTATGCTCAAAATCTTGCAGTTTCATTGTACTCTGGGCTCAACCCTTACTATGCTGAATTACATTTTGTCTGCTGTTTATTGTTTATTTTCCTTATCAAAAACATGGTTTTGCAGCACTTGGAATCATGATTCTAAGGTGCTGCCAAACCATGTTTGAGAAATTGATTTTTTTTTTTAAACAACAGCAGATAACAGTTTTTGTCTCCCGCATTCTAAGGGTTAACCAATGAAAATGCAAGATTTGGGTCATTTGTCCTGACTATGTTGAATTAAATTCTGTGTGAAGTGATTTATACGAGAATTGAGATAGCTACGATCATGTAAAATATTTCGAGGTTACAGATGTCGATGGGACAGTTTCCATTGCGACTCTTAGAACTGCCTCGTATATAATCGTCTGCCATATTGCTCTGGCCGCGCCCCGTCATGATGCGGTCAGATCTCAGTGTAGGTACATTACATCGCATTGGTCACTCGGTACTCCAGATAAGTTTTCTATTTAAAGAGTTCCGAGTATTATGCCCCCAGATTTCAAATTCAATGCGTATTTTACTGTTACAAATGTATTGGGCCAAACATATTTAAATTGTTTCCCCTCCTGCTACCTACCCGCCAAAATTATGAGAAATAAAATAAATGTTGGGTCGTTGGGTAGGGAAAATATTTTATTTCTTTTCAATTACCCACTCGTGACCAAATTGGTCAGTATATTTGCTCGTGATAAAACATATATCCCATCTGTAACCTTTAATAATACAGAGTTTGGGCAAATAGAAATGGTATAAGGTGTAACTATCTATCACACAAAAATAATAGCGTAAAATAGAATATTATTTAGAATAAAAAAATATTTTCCCTACCGACTTACCAACACCTATATGACCCGGGTAGTGGGAGGGGAAACAAGTATATTTTTAATGTTGGCCTTATTGATTTTCTTCCTCATTCAAGAGGGAATCTATGATGAAAAAAAACAACTTAAGAAATCACATTGTATATGCAAACAGTGTTTGCTTTTTGCAGCTCAACTAAGTAAATTTCAACTTTATTACAATCTTTTCAATACTCTATTTGAAAATCTATGCATATTTTCACATTGCTGTGAGTATTTTGTACTCCCACTTTCGATAATCCGTGTGTATTCTGCTAAAATAAGTGCGTAAAATAGGCCAATACGCACCTTATCTGGGGCTCTGGTGACTTATGTACTATTGTGGAAGTAGGGGTTTGTTTCACTAAACATAGGAGCAAGCAAATTAATGGCAGCCGATATTGGCAAATCATGTGTAGTGTATTTGTTCAATTTAATGACCTGTGTATTTAGGGTGAAGACATAGAATTACTGATTATTGAACCATCTTCATGTGAGAAGCAAATTCATAGCACTCTTTGGAAGAAGTTTAGTGACGTGTGCCCCTCAATCCTAACATAGTTACGCCTGATATTTTGCTGGCCTAGTGCAGTAGTCGGGGGGGGGGGGGGGATGGTGGGTGGCTGCTGGCCGAGCTACTACTAAGCCTGAGCTCCAGATAAGCTTGGTGTCTAAAGAGTTTTGTACCACCTAATTTCAAATTAAATGCTGGGTTTTATTTTTACAAATGGATTATTGATTTTCTTCATTATTAAATAGGGAACAAAATGATCAAAACAAATTTATACTGTAATACAGTTGAAAAACTTTATTACAGTATTACAGTTGAAAAACTATTACAGTATTTCCACTACTCGATTTGAAAATCAATGCGTATTAAGCTAAAATAAGTGCGTAATATACACCAATACGCCCCTTATCTGTAGCTCGGCACACTTGTCCTAAAAGGCGACCAGCTGCGTGATGAAAAGGACGTTGTGTTGTTTTGTTGTACTCAAAAACCTGGAATAAGGTCCGGCTGTACGGAGTGGTAACGCGTTCATATACTTTTGGTGAGAACCGAGCAGGGGTGGGAATTGCCGGATATATTCTGAAATCGGGATTTGAGGTTCCTGATAATTGCAGAAAAATACTAATGTTTCAACATGTGAAGCACACTTTTACACATTAGTGGGTGCAAAAATATGTTTGTGAAGCCATTTTCAGCATTTGGAATTTAGAATTTTGTTCCCACCCCAGGCTTTGTCAATTGTTTTCTGTGAGAAAAACAGTTTATCCCGTCAACGCAGTGCGTATATGCCGTGAAACACGGTGCCGTGAAACATTTTTGATATCCAGTCAATACTATTTTTGCATTTTACAGCCATTTGTAGGTGTTGGCGGGATAAATAGAATAGTAGGTTAGTGCCGTGAATGGGAAAAATATCTGGCGCGGCACAGAAACGGGATGTGCTCGGCAGAGCCTCGCCCATCCCGTTTCCTGAGCCTTGCCAGATATTTTTTCCCATTCACGGCACTAACATACTATTCTCTACCTATTTTCCTTATTCTCTATGTATGCTCATCATGAAATAGGTCAACATATCAACATTGTTATATAGTTGGCAAACTGAGTGATGATGTCATGTGACGGGCGGACTGAGCCTCTGTGTAGATTGTCACGTACACATCTGACAGTTTACCAATGTTTTCTATGATTGATCCCGCCCTGCACTCCGTAAATGTGGCCGTTACTGAAGAAATGGGGCTTATGGGTTTTGCCACCAGTGTAGATTCAGATCAGCCTGTGCATCTGTACAGGCTGATCAGGATCTGCACTGTCAGTCTGTTCACCATTCCATCAATGAAGCACCTGCCATGGTTCTTACAATGACTATAGATCATTGTTAGGCTACAGGAGTGTGCTATTTGATCAGGAGCTGTACTAGTCACAAAACCCATATGCCCCACTTCTCTAGTCAAAGCCATATTTACAGAGTAGAGAGGCAGAATTTCTTCTGTTTTCCAGCCGAGCCTGATAAATTTGATACCAAAATACATTAGCATGGTATTGTACTCCTACTCCCTATTTCATGTTTACAATGTTCTGTGATCATATTCCCACCCCTGTCTGTTGAACGGATATAAACGCCAGTCAATGACAGCCACATACCGGAAAGAGCCAATTCCCACCCTTAAATATAAGCCGAAACGAAACCGCGACATACATGAACCATTCCCAGGTGAAGACGAAGGTGCCGTTCCTGCTGCGTCACACCCTGCGGGAGTACCAGCATGTGGGGCTTGACTGGCTGGCCACGATGTACGAGAAACGCCTCAATGGGATCCTAGCCGACGAAATGGGCCTCGGAAAGACCATTCAGACCATTGCTCTCCTGGCGCACCTAGCCTGCGAAAAAGGTACGGTTGTTGTTGGGTGTGTTGGAAATATAGTGTTAACTGTATTGTAACAATTGGGTTCGACGTATGTGTATCTGTCTAATCCATGTTGGTTTTTGTCACGCCTGCTTTAGCAGAGGCGCGACTATAATCGGCGCTTTTTCCATCATCGTCTGGGTTTTTTGTAAGGCAAATGCGTTAAAAAGTTATTGTTTTTTTTCACAATATCATTTTAACCCCTTGCCAGACATTGATAATATTACACATCAATGTTTGTCTTGGGATGATGCTTCATTACGCACACACCCACATCCAAATTCTCAAGGTCAAGGTCATTTATTTACTTTTAATGTTCACCGGTTTTGTATCAGAAATGCGTTAAAAGTTATTGTTTTTTCACAATATCTCTTTAACCAGACTTTGATAATATTTCACATCAATGTTTGTCTAGGGATGATGCTTCATTACGCACACCCCCACATCCAAATTCTCAAGATCAAGGTCATTTATTTACTTGTAATGTTCACGGTCAAATGCCTCGGCAGGCGCGATACTGCTTCTGTGGCAGATTTTTTTGTTGAAATACCTTATATCCCCTTATTCCAAAGTTGATTAATTTGCATTCATCACCTCGATACATTCGTTCTGTAGCCCACCTATGTGTTTTGAAGTATGGTAATCTTTTTTTTATAGAAAAATATATTTATCTCATGAAAACCGTGTTATGACGTGCTGTAACCCATTTCATAAAAGTATTATACACGCGTGTAAACACCTGGAGCGAATTTACTTGGCTTGCCGCATTACCCAAATTACGTATTCGTATTATCATTATGTGCTCCCGTTACTCCAAACGAACAGAATGAAGACGTTCCAAATGACGTCCATAATGGCGAGACAAAATGTTGTTTTGAATTTGAATCATCGTCGTTAGAAGAGTGTGACTTATGTAATTGTTAGAATCGCCTCCTCCCATAAATAATATGAGCCTTGTAGTATCACGTAACTGGGGGACGTTTCACTAAACTTTGTACAACTAAAATGTTTGTAAGTGCAAATGTAGGATCGTCTGGAAATGTCAATTGATGGTTGATGGTTTACATTTATTGAGCATAGGCTGCATATGCCTATGCTCAATAAATGTAAATACAATAATTGTTTAAAAATCATAATTTTGCACTTGCGAACATTTTAGTCTTACGAAGTTTAGTGAAATGGGCCCCAGGTGTATTGATAGTATAACTATTTTCCTCTGTGGAGATTTTCATCTAGAAGTAGATGCGAAAATAGTCAATGGCATCTTCTCACTGAAACATCTCTAGTTTGACCCCGCTTTAAATGACCTTAGCAGAGATTCCAACCATTCCGAATTTTACGGAATTATCCCGGATTTGTTCTCCAAATTCCGCATTTCGATTTGTAAGATCAAAATTCCGCAAAAACGAAAAAATCTGGAAAAAAAGTCTGGCCGGTTTGAAATTATCGGTAACTATTTTTATGTAAACACCGGTCATAATTTACCCGGACACCGCACATATTTGACTGGGCTTCAAATCGGTGTTTGGAATTGCGATTATTTTGGCAATAATATGCGAAACTTTTTTACTTATTTATCACGTGATTCAAGATGGCTTCTTCAATGAAGAAACCGCGCGTGTTGCTCAACTCTGGCCAGTGTTGAAACACTCGATACTGGATGAAAATCATGCTTATTGTTCCGTGTGTAACAACAATTTCTCTATCTCTCATGGGGGAAGAGATGACTGTAGAAGACGTGTTAATTCTAAGAAACACAACATGTACATGTATGTTAGCATTAGTATATTATTACTATAGATGTATCAGGATTTTAGGAACATTTTGTTTTTATTTCTCCACAAAACATGCAAAATTTGCAGCTTATCTGGAGCTCTCGCTTATATGAAGTGTTCCATAGCAGTTTTATAACTGTTTATATTGATATACTAGCTCAATTTTGATGATTCCTGAAAAAGCCCTCAAATTCCTGAAAACGAACTCCGATATTCCTGACAACGGTATTTTGGGGTTGGCATCTCTGCCTTAGCTGTTGATAGGCTGTTAAACACCAGTAATTTGGAGTGTGAATTCATATGATAAATAGAATCTCAAACTCGTTTCCATTGGATATAAGATTTATGAAACTTGTCCGCCATTTTATGCACCTCGCCAGAGACTTGGTGCATAAATTGTGCGCGACTCGTTTCTTAAATCTCGTATGAAATGTCACCATGCTTTAAATGACCTTAGCGTTAAACACCATTAAACAATGATATCAAATGGAAACTTGCTTCAGATCCTGTTTGTATTCTGTATTCTGTTTGTTGACTCGGATGCCTGTTAAGTAATTGGTGATAAGTAATTGGTATGTTTCTGTACAGTCTCGCATAGGATTTATATACATGGTTCGTAATCGGGATTTTGTCTAAATTATTATGCAAATAATGCTTCATCTTCTTTCAACCTGAAAACTGTAAGACTGTTTGTGCGTGTAAAATACCAAAGCAACTCGACCGTGTTTCATTATTTCAAGTATTGGCTTCTTATCCATGTGATAATAATTTGCTCAGTTTGTAGTTTCTGTAATCGTGTTAATTTGGCACACATCTTTCTACAACCACAAGCGGTGGCTGGCTACTTGCAGGTGTCTGGGGCCCGCATCTGATCGTCGTGCCCACCAGCGTCATGCTCAACTGGGAAATGGAGATCAAGAAATGGTGCCCGGCCTTCAAAATCCTCACATATTATGGCACTATGAAGGAGAGGAAACAGAAACGAGTTGTAAGTTGGAGAAATACCTTGAATATTCAGCCACTATGTTGGGAAACGCATACTAATATATGGTTTCCCCACCACAGTGAGCGTGCCAACGTATGGCAGTGCTGATTTTGAACAATGTAATTGGATACAATTTGTTTTGGTAATACGGTAATCGTTACTGTCTCAGTTTTGTAACTCGGTCTCCGCTCCAAGGGGGGCAAACGTTGGGGTCAAACAATTTTTTAATGGGTGGGGGCATGCGATTGTAATTTAATGATCGGGATTCATCTTTCGGAATCTCGACCGGAGACGAGGTTTGTCTCTCGGGTACGTCGTTGTCATTCTTGTGTATGTGCGGTTTACTCTGTAGCCTATTTCACCAACATTGCAAAGTATTCTTATCTAGCAAAGTATACTTTGAGAGAGAAATTTTGAATTTAAGGATAAATTTATGATTTTTTATTATACTGAATTTATTACATTATCACAGCCATTTTGGCTGTGATAATGTAATAAATTCAGTATAATAATTGCATACTTTTAATCATCAAATATATGCTGTCGTTAGTTCTATATGAAATAATACATTTCAGGAAAAATAAATGATTACTCCCTCAAAGTATAATTTGCTAGAAAAGTATACTTTGCAATGTTGGTGAAATAGGCTACTGGTTATTAAGGGACCAAGTGGCTTCAGTATGGTATGGACCTGGCACCAGGTCGGGTTATTCTAATTTCAGGGCTGAATATATATATTTTTCGATGTAAATATTCCGTTCTGATTTTGGCAGCAGGTTGAATACGGTATCCAGGCACAACACTGCTGGCTACCTTTTCGACCAGTGTAGACCAGATCAGATAGTGCATCGTGATCTGGTCCACACTGGCCGTTGACTGGATTTGTGGTAGGTACGATATTCCTGATGTTTCAAAACATTTGAATGATGATGTCATGTGACGGGCGGACTGAAACGCTGTGTAGATTGTCACATTTGTATCTGACAGTTATAAAACAAATTGCCAAGCATGGACTATCAATGGAAATATCTCAGAAATATTTCATGCTGGGGATTTCCCATTTTGCGGATGGAAAAATCTGATTCGTTTTCTTGTATCTCCCTGAAAGTACATTGTGTGGCCACCATTTGAACCGTCTCGTCGAAACGGTTCATATGAGTGGTCACAACATATACTTTCGATGACTGATGAGAAAAAGATTTGTGGGTTCTTGGGAACTGCGTATAAGTTATGTGTTGTAAGGTCACCTGACATAATATAAGGGTTGTTGTAATTGGGCTCCCACCGAGAATCGCGCTCCATGCCCTATAGGTTTCACCCTGTCTGTCCGTCTGTTTATTTTTTTGTATGAGTTTCTAAAATCACTTGTAATTTCTGTTTGCCTTCAGCTAATATCTTCATATTGCACACATGCATTACTTAGTAATGATACACCGTTCCACATTAATACAATTACCCTCGCTACTGATCGTACGTCCGTCTGTCCGTTTATTTTCAAATAACCTATAGGCGCCCTATTGGCCTAAGTGCGTTGACATTTCTAGTTTAGGTGAATTCACTCTCCAACAGGTGTATGGCAATCCTGAATGCAAGATGAATAATTCCTTTGCTAAATTGTTTCAACACTATTGACTATGGACCATACTACAAGTGTTTGCAAACGGTGTATATCCAGATGAGCCTTCTGCCTGCACTGCTTTTTGGTAGTTTTCTTTATTTTTGCCGAATTACTCGTCTGATTATTGGAATAGTCGGGGCTCCAAATAAGCTGCGTATTTGCGTAAATACGCAATTAAAAATGCCAAAAACCCAATTAAAATTAGAGAAGTAGTGTGTTCCAAAAAGCAATCAAAGACCCAGTACCCAATATGTAAGAATTAGTACGAGTACTGCCAAAAGTTGTGCAGCAACTTTGTCAAAAAACCCTTAATTTTGAAGAAATGTTGACCATTTGCATACAAATTTATATTATTCAGAGCCTGAAGTGTTAAAATAAGTATCTGGTAAAATAGTTCAGCCCTATTTGCATGTAGTAGCTCATAATACATTATGTTTGCAGTATTATCTGCTATAAAACATATTGAAATATGCAAGTGACATGGGAACTATGGATTGAAGATTTTGATTTACCCAATTCAAATTTTGATTTACCCAATTGATCCAGAAATGATGGAAGAACAATACTCGATGTCCAATTACTTATCTGGACCGCTGAATAGTCATTAACCTTTAGATGGCTATGTTATTTGTTTTGTCGCCTGCTGTTTATTTTCTATTTTTATCATCAAAAACATGCTTTGACAGCACTAGAATAATTTACAACATGCTTTGACAGCACTTCAGAATCATTTCCAATGAATTGCTGTCAAAACATGTTTTTATTGACAAATAAGGCAAGATATAAAAGCAACAGCAGACGACAATTGTTGTGAGTAGCGGTCTAAGGGTTAACTAGTCTACTGCAGTTCTATGGGGGTGAAATGGGCTAGGTATTGGAAAACCATCAACCATTTTGTACCTTTTGTTGTCGTCCTCGACTGTTGGACCATATGTTTGTTGTTTCAGGGGTGGACAAAGACGAATGCCTTCCATATATGTATTACCTCGTACAAACTTGTGATCCAAGACCATCAGTCTTTCAGGAGAAAGAAGTGGAAATACTTCATACTGGATGAGGTCAGTCTTGGAAATGTTCATTTAAAGCATTTAAAGATGAATGTTCATTTAACCCTTACTACCCTGAATTCATTTTTGTTCGTCTGCTCGAAATGTTTTATTTTCAGTATTTCTCGATAAAAACCTGTTTTGATAGCGCATGAGAATCGTCTCCACTGGAGACGATTCTCATGTGTTGTCAAAACTGTTTTGTTTTTTTTAAGAATTAAGGCAAATATGAAAAACAGCAGACTACGATTTCCGTCTCCAGCGTAGTGTCTAGCGAGAGTTAAAGATCAGTATCCGCGAAACTGCCATAAGTTTACAGGACATTCGGTCTGGTAAGTTTGAAAATTTACCAGATTTTTTTTATAAAAAATAAAATTGATTTTGTGTGATATTTAGGAGCTTTTTCGCTTTTTAGCTCACCTGAGCGAAGTTCATGTGAGCTATTGTTACCGCAATGTGTCCGTCGTCGTCCGTGAACATTTTCAAACGTCTTCTCCTCGGTAACCATTGGGCCTATAGTCACCAAACTTCATGGTCATGGTCCTTAGGTAGGGGGATTACAAAATTGTTAAAATGATGTCATTACATAATCCAAGATGGCCGCCATCTAAAAATAGCACACATTCTTAAAAAATCTTCTTCTCAAGAACCGCCAACCGGATTTAGACAAAACTTGGTAGGAATGATCGATGTACAATGCTCTTTCAAAGTTGTTAAAATGGTGACCCCGGGGTCAACAATGGGCGTGGCCCGTGGGGTCAAATTGAGGTCAGATTTTATTATTGACCGAATATGGTCATGTTATATATCAAATCAAAGGTATCAATGAGGCGATGACTCTGGTACATTTTTTGTCGAAATTGGATTGTTATGTCATCCAAGATGGCCGCCGAAATGTCAAAAGGTTCTTTTATTAGAGATTTCAAAATTCTTCTTCACATGAACCACTTGGCCCATGGTAACCAAACTTAAAAGTTATGGTCCATGGGTGAAACCATTTCAGATTAGTTAAAATGGAGGTCATCGCTAATCCAAGATGGCCGCCATCTAAAAATAGCACAAATTCTTAAAAAATCTTCTTCTCATGAACCGCTGGACAGATTTCGACGAAACTTGGTCGGAATGATCGATGTACAACGCTCTTTCAAAGTTGTTAAAATGGTGACCCCGGGGTCAAAAATGGGCGTGGCCTGTGGGGTCAAATTTTATTTTTGACCGAATATAGTCATGTTATATATCAAATCGAAGGTATCAATGAGGCGATCACTCTGGTATATATTTTGTCGAAATCGGATTGTTGTCATCCAAGATGGCCGCCGAAATGTCAAAAGGTCGTCTTTTATTAGAAATTTCAAAATTCTTCTTCACATGAACCGCTTGGCCCATGGTAGCCAAACTTAAAAGTTATGGTCCATGTGTGAAGCCTTTTCAGATTTGTTAAAATGGAGGTCATCGCTAATCTAAGATGGCCGCCGTCTAAAAATAGCATAAATTCTTAAAAAATCTTCTCGTGAACCGCTAGCCGGATTTCGACTAAACTTGGTAGAAATGATCGATTTACAATGCTCTTTCAAAGTTGTGAAAATGGTGACCCCGGGGTCAAAAATGGGCGTGGCCCTTGGGGTAAAATTTTTGACTGAATATGCTCATGTCATATATCAAATTGAAGGTATCGATGAGGTGATTGCTCTGGTGCAATATTTGTCGGAATAGGATGATTATGACCTCCATGATGGCTGCCAAAAGGTCCATTTATTCGAGATTTTTAACGTCTTTTTCTCAGGAACCACATGGCCGATGCTGGCCAAACTTCATAGGAAGTTAAGATCCTTGGGTGAAGCATTTTCAGATTTGGTAAAATGAGTTATCATCCAAGATGACCGCCATCTAAAAATAACACAATGAACACATGAACTCAATGTCGCATTCTCCTCTGGTGTTCATGGAGTCAGGTGAGCGAATTAGGGTCATCATGGCCCTCTTGTTAAGAATATCAGTCGTATATAAAAAAAAAAACGAGCTAGCACCAGAAGCTCATACCAAAGAAGGTGATTTCATTGAAGGTTCGAATAAAAAAAGTAAAAGATTTTTGTTGTTGTCGGACATGGCGACTTCCGGTTTACCGTCGGACCGGCGGCAATTTTAACGGACATGTCCGACGGACCGACGAATTTCTCGGAGACTGAAAGATGATATTAATTAAATTGCCATTACTTGTATAAGCATTGAATAATCATTGACAAATTCTGTCCCTTCTGTCCACATTAAGTTGTGATTGTGAGATTTTCGTCCCTTCTGTCCACATTAAGTTGTGATTGCGAGATTTTCGCCCCATTCAGAGATTTTCGCCCCATTCATACAGGTGAAATACGTGTTAACCCCGGCCTGAAATGACTAGCTTTTGACAGGCCATTAATAAATAAATCTCGTTATTTTAAAAAAAAATGTGAAAGTTCATCTTGTCCGACCGAAACCTGTAGCAAATATTCTTCTTATATATTATTCCCTCTGCTCACAAACCTAGCATGGCAATGTGTCGTGTTGAGGCCATATAACGGGGGATATAGTAATGTCCTGTTTAAAACTCCTGTTGTGGTGTCCCATCTACCTCGGGAATCCTGTCCCAGGATATAACACTTACTCCAAATATTGCTTATACATTTAATCATTTATCCAATCTCTATATTCACCATTATTCATTCCCTCTGCTCACAAACCTACCACGGCAATGTGTCGTGTTGGGACCGTATCACAGGGATATAGTAATGTCCTGTTTAAAACTCCTGTTGTGGCGTCCATCTACATCGAGGAATCCTGTCCCAGGATATAACTCTTACTCCAAATATTGCTTATACATTTAATCATTTATCCAATCTCTATATTCACCATTATTCATTCCCTCTGCTCACAAACCTACCACGGCAATGTGTCGTGTTGGGACTGTATCACAGGGATATAGTAATGTCCTGTTTAAAACTCCTGTTGTGGCGTCCATCTACATCGAGGAATCCTGTCCCAGGATATAACGCTTACTTCAAATGTGCTTGTACATTTATCCAATCTCTATATTCACCATTATTCATTCCCTCTGCTCACAAACCTACCACGGCAATGTGTCGTGTTGGGACTGTATCACAGGGATATAGTAATGTCCTGTTTAAAACTCCTGTTGTGGCGTCCCATCTGCATCGAGGAATCCTGTCCCAGGATATAACTCTTACTCCAAATATTGCTTATGCGTTTAATCATTTATCCAATCTCTATATTCACCATTATTCATTCCCTCTGCTCACAAACCTACCACGGCAATGTGTCGTGTTGGGACCGTATCACAGGGATATAGTAATGTCCTGTTTAAAACTCCTGTTGTGGTGTCCCATCTACCTCGAGGAATCCTGTCCCAGGATATAACGCTTACTCCAAATATTGCGTATACATTTATCCAATCTCTATATTCACCATTATTCATTCCCTCTGCTCACAAACCTACCACGGCAATGTGTCGTGTTGGGACTGTATCACAGGGATATAGTAATGTCCTGTTTAAAACTCCTGTTGTGGTGTCCATCTACATCGAGGAATCCTGTCCCAGGATATAACGCTTACTCCAAATATTGCGTATACATTTATCCAATCTCTATATTCACCATTATTCTTTCCCTTTGCTCACAAATCTAGCACGACAATGTGTCATGTTGGGACCGTATCACGGGGATACAGCAATGTCCCGTTTAAAACTCGTGTTGTGGCCTCCCATCTACAACAGGAATCCTGTCCCGGGATACAAGATTCAGCATATTGATCTTGTTGTGGGTTTTATGGTTTATGCAGCCAGGTAGACCCAGATCAACCAATGTGCCAACACACTCTGCTTATGTTCTGCACGAATCTCCATCTAGTTACACCTCTGTCCTGTTTCTAACAAACAGTATATGTACTTTATTATGTCGCAGGACTGCACTTGAAGATCAGGAGCTATGCTGCCCGTGAAACCCATAACCCCCAATTTCTCCAGTCACACCCACATACGACTTTGTTGTTGAATGGATTTATAGCCCAATGCTAATGAACAATCATTCAGTCCCATGGGTAGTGGGTGGCAGGTGGGAGTACGTGATAGGTAATTTAACGATCGGGGTTCATCCTTACCGGATTACGACTGGAGACCTGGTTTGGCCATGTGTCTTTGGCATTTTGTATGCGACAGTTGAATCTGGTTATACCCCTTATGCTAGTATTACGATTAATCGTAATTCTATTTTAGGGGTAGGGGCCAAATGACTTTGTTGTGGTATTGACCTGGCACCAGGTCCGGTTATTCTAATTTCAGGACTGAATATATCGTTTCTCGATGTAAATATTCCGTTCTTATTTTGGGGTTTTCCCCTCAATGCAGCAGGTTAAAAAAACAAACAGTCCCATGGGTAATGCCATGTGTGTTGAAAACCTCAAACCCATTAAATTGATCGATTTTCCAGGCATTTCCTGTATAAATAACCTTGTTAACCCATTGAAGTCTGGATACAACACTATTGTATTGAGTGGGTGGCAGGTGGGAGCACGCGATGGGTAATTTAACGATCGAGGTTCATCCTTACCGAAATCCCGACTGGAGACCTGGTTTGGCCCTCACATACGTCTTTGGCATTTTGTATGTGACAGTTGAATCTGGTTATACCCCTTATGTGAGTATTACGATATTCGTAATCCTATTTTATGGGAAGGGGCCAAGTGACTGGTGTGGTATGGACCTGGCACCAGGTCAGGTTATTCTAATTTCAGGGCTGAATATATTTGTTCTCGATGTAAATATTCTGTTCTGATTTTGGGATTTTCCCCCCAATGCAACAGGTTAAAATGGGATCGAACCCGTTTGCCCGGCCTTACATGACCTTAGCTGTTGATAGGCCGTTAAACACTAATAAACAAACAACTGTTGATAGGCCGTTGAACACTAATAAACAAACAAAAACTATTTTATTGAAGAAGTCTGATTATATTCTCTATTTCTCCATAAAAGTATATGTTATCACCACTCATTTGAACCGTCTCGTCTGACCTGAGCTGTTGGTGGTATGTTAAAACCTTTCATTTTTCCAGGCGCAAAACATCAAAAACTTCAAGTCGCAGAGATGGCAGACGCTGCTGAACTTCCAGAGTTTAAGGCGGCTGTTGTTGACGGGCACCCCGCTACAGAACAGCCTCATGGAGCTCTGGTCGCTGATGCATTTCCTGATGCCACACGTGTTCCAGTCACATCGCGAGTTCAAGGAGTGGTTCGCCAACCCCCTCACCGGCATGATTGAGGGCAGTCACGAATACAACGAGAGCCTCGTTAGACGCCTGCATAAGGTGCGTTTCTGATTGCCTGTCGGGCTGTGAGTTAATCCTTTCAACACTAAAGACCTCTTTAGCGGTGTTTGCAAACAGTGTGGCTTCTGATGAGTCGAGCCGTCTTACATGTCCATTCAGCAGCATGGTCATCTAATGTACTTCAAATCAATTATAATTTCCTTGCTCAATGAAATGTACCCTGTGTATAATTGTGACTATATTAAATACGTTTACAAAATTTTCAGAGTACCGTACATACGGAATGCAAGTCCGCATGTACTCTGAATATTTCGTCAACTTTTTACACCATTGACGGAAAATATTGTTAGCGTATTTCATGAATTTATGCATATGCCCTAAGGTACAAAACTACATGGTGTGTCTCAATTGTTTACCAATCAATTGATAAATTCCTTGCTCAATGAAATGTACGTGTGATTGACCCTGTGTATAATTGTGTCCCAGGTACTGCGGCCGTTCCTGCTGCGGCGGTTGAAGGACGACGTGGAGAAACAGATGCCCAAGAAGTACGAGCACGTCGTCATGTGTCACCTCTCCAAGCGGCAGCGATTCCTCTACGATGAGTTCATGGCACAGACCAAGTGAGTAGTAGGCATTCTGCTGCAATTTAGCCAGTAACCAGGGGCCCGTTTCACTAAACTCCGTAACTAAACTCCGTAAACTAAGATGTTAGTAAATGCAAACTCGAAATCCACATAAAATTTGTTGACATTCGATTTTAGAAAATCTTCTGTGGATGTGTCACAATTAATTACATGAACCTGTAGGTACAACATGGTAGCATTTGAGAACTGCGTTGATGTGAGATGCACGAACATTATCACTTGATAAACTTTATACCACAGGACACTACACTTGTATTGTCATGGATTCCACTGGGTAATATGTGCTCTGTGCTCTCTAAAATAGGTATATCATTCACTGAATGGCGAACAGTACAGAGCACCTATAATATTACCCAGTATGCAAAACTCAAAATTGACAGAGATCTAGGCTTGGCTCTGAGTGATCGATATGCCTATAATTCCAGAACAAAGGAGACGTTGGCGACGGGCCACTTCATGAGCGTGATCAACATCCTCATGCAGCTTAGGAAAGTTTGCAACCACCCAAGTCTGTTTGACCCGCGCCCGATTGTCTCCCCCTTCCAGATGGAGGGTATTGTGTACCACACCGCCTCACTCGTACTACAGGCTCTGCAGTTTGATCCTCTCGAGGTATGTGTCCTAGATGCGAATATATTTGTGTAAAAATTGCCGTATCGCCCGTAGCAGTGCCATCCATAACCTTCCCCCACGGAATAGCAAGAGAAGGCTATGGATCATGGATGGCACCATTACAGACAATATGGGAATCTGATCTGATTAGCTATTCCGCTTTGGCGATACACAAGTTTTTACAGTTAGTGTCTTCAACGGTGTGCCCCCCTGCATCGTAATACCTCTGCCCTAGGTATGAAAATATACTTTCCTTCTCACTGGTCTGTCGATGAGACTTGGAAACCGTTGAGTATGACCTTAGCTGTTGCAGGGATGTTCAGCCGCGATCTGATCCTGAGCATTTCTCGCTACATTGGTTCAAAACTCAATATGACACATTTTTTGTCGTGGGTGAAATATTTCTGATACTGTTTACAAAACTTTGCCAGTGATAATGTTATCGAGTATCCGACATAACCTGCAAGTCGCTGAATGACTTGTTGGCATTTATATACTCGAATATGAAGCTCAAATCTTATCCACTGAACGCTGTCTGCTGTGTCCAGTCGCTAGGTTTGATACAAAACTTGCCCACAAATATTCATGATTTTTTGCTTCATCAAGGCAGGAATAATGGCACTGGTATGCAGGTACATTGCTCTGTTGTTAACCTTCCAGCATAGCCTATATGATACTATTTTGTAGGCCGTTAAGAGCTTCAGAGATATGTTAATCGAGATGTCTCGAACTCGTTTCACTTCTTATCCCAAAGATAACTTCACTTGGAACATTTGGCAAAAAATATGTTGGGAGATCTGCCACTTCAGTCTTTGGTATCGCATATTATACTTGTATTGTATTCAGTATAGACCTGTGTCAGAAACCGTAATTCTGAGCATTTCTGGTATCATTGGTTGAAAGCTCAATGTGACACATTTTGATTAATAGCGAGTGACATTGAGTGAGTGGAACATTTCCCTTGTAGACAAAACTTTGCCAGTGATAATGTTATCGAGTATCCGACATATCCTGCAAGTCGCTGAATGACTTGTTGGCATTTATATACTCGAATATGAAGCTCAAATATTATCCACTGAACGCTGTCTGCTGTGTCCAGTCGCTAGGTTTGATACAAAACTGGCCCACAAATATTCATGATTTTTTGCTTCCATCAAGGCAGGAATAATGGCACTGGTATGCAGGTACATTGCTCTGTTGTTAACCTTCCAGCATAGCATATATGATACTATTTTGTAGGCCGTTAAGAGCTTCAGAGAAATGTTAATCAAGATGTCTCGACACGTTTCACTTTTTATCTCAAAGATAACTTCATTTGGAACATTTGGCAAAAATAAGTTGGGAGATCTGCCACTTCCGTCTTTGGTATCGTATATTATACTTGTATTGTATACAGTATAGACCTGTGTCAGGAACTGTAATTCTGAGCAATTCTGGTAGTATTTGTTGAATGCTCAATGTGACAAGAGTGACATATGAGTGAGTGGAACATTTCCTTTGTAGACAAAACTTTGCCAGTGATAATGTTATCGAGTATCCGACATAACCTGCAAGTCGCTGAATGACTTGTTGGCATTTATATACTCGAATATGAAGCTCAAATCTTATCCACTGAACGCTGTCTGCTGTGTCCAGTCGCTAGGTTTGATACAAAACTGGCCCACAAATATTCATGATTTTTTGCTTCATCAAGGCAGTAATAATGGCACTGGTATGCACAGGTTGAAGTAACGGACCGAGGTCTATAAATGCATTAAATATGCCTAAAAGCATCAATAAATGAAGAAAAAAAATATTCTTTTTTTACCCCATCCGTCTAATCTTATGGGGAAGGTGTCCAACTTTTTAATAGGCCGAGCCCATACGGGCTCGAGACAACGGACTCTCACGAATCGTCAACCGAGTTATATCATTGTCGCCTATTGCAGAAGTTGGGACAATGTTAGTATTCCGCAACGATATATTCCCCATTGCGCTATGTCAACGCGTTTTCGAGCTATCGATTGTTTTGTTGTAAAAAAAGTATCATCATTGCTAGGTCGGGAAAGAACGGACACATTTCCGAGGCCGATATTGCTATATAAATGAGTAAACATCGGGTTCAAAATACACTTTTACGTCGTCCCGGCCCGTAAAGAAACATTTTGCATAGAGAAAACATTGTTTCCAATCGAACATTTGATCAAACCTACATTTATACCCGTCCTGTGCGTCACGATAGACAATTTAATCACACAGACATTTCTATCATTTCTCGGGAAGCCATTTTGTATAAACATTGTGGGACAGGTTTATTCGCCGGAACTCGTGCTCTTACTATGTGGTAAAAAAAACGGAACTTTTAGAAACGGTTATAATTCATATTTTATAATACCTATGTTGATGGTAAAAGTATCAAGTTAAAGATATGTCTCTCTACTCCGATTTAAAGTTTTTTCAAAACATATTTTTTTCTAATAAACATGTTTTGGCAGCATATGAGAATTGTCCGTGGGGTCAAATTTTATTTTTGACCGAATATGGTCATGTTATATGTCAAATCGAAGGTATCAACGAGGCGATCACTCTGGTGCATTTTTTTGTTGAAATCGGATGGCTTATGTCATCCAAGATGGCCGCCGAAAGGTCAAAAGGTCGTTCTTTTATTAGAGATTTAAAAATTCTTCTTCACATGAACCGCTTGGCCCATGGTGGTCAAACTTAAAAATTATGGTCCATGGGTGAAGCATTTTCAGATTTGTTAAAACGGAGATCATCGCTAATCCAAGATGGCCTCCGTCTAAAAATAGCATAAATTCTTAAAAAAATATTCTTGAACCGCTAGCCGGATTTCGACGAAACTTGGTAAGGGCTGTTCCAGTAAAACATACATGGGAGGGGGGGACACCACTTTTAGATTTGGGTAGC
The DNA here is from genome assembly GCA_029237695.1 of Conchocele bisecta. NCBI lineage: Eukaryota > Metazoa > Mollusca > Bivalvia > Lucinida > Thyasiridae > Conchocele > Conchocele bisecta. The sequence goes on from CM055277.1 coordinate 84,191,573, forward strand.
CTACCATAGATGCGAATTAGTAGCTTTGGCACCCACCCATAGATGTGCCTTTACCTTGAAAACACCGACCCATAGATGTGATTTAATTGGTTGTGAAAACAACCACCCATAGATGTGATTTAATTATAGTGATTTACGACCAAGAAAATAAAAAATTAAAAAAATATCAAAGAAAGTTTATACTTTTACAAGCAATTTAGGTTATTTTCCCAATATTTCATTTTACCTGTCGGAACCGACGTATTTCGCATACTCTGCTGATCGTACACACAAAGAAAAATTTCGCGGGAGACATTATTCAGATTATAACCAAAGCCTGCCGAATATAGGGGCATGCCGAATACCGGTATATCGACCATACGACGCAGTTTTCCCAATTTTAAACTCACGGGCCCCATTCCCAAAATACTAAACACTGTTATAGGCAAGCCGCTGCTGATTTACCCAATATGTTGCACACTAATTCATTCTGCTCGTTGCCGAGCCAGGCAATCAGTTGTTCGGTGTTCATTGAAGCCAGGCTCGCCATTTTATTGTTGTTGTTGTATGCGAGATCCCTGCGCTGATATTTCACTCCTCCCGGAAAAAAACGACGCATTTCCGTGATTTTTTTTGCACAATTTAATGCGGCATCTCGATTTCGATAGCGAATAGCGATTTGAAAGAATGACGACGTTTAATACCAGAAGGCATGCTACAAATCACCCATAGATGTGATTTTAGTGTGAGAACCCCCACCCCACCCACCCATAGATGTGATTTTAGTTGGATCTCACCCACCCATAGATGCAATTTTTAGGCACAGACACCCTGGCATGTATTTTCTTTTTTCTGCCGTCCCCGGGTGCCGTGTATGTTTAACTGGAACAGCCCTAAGAATGATAGATGTACAATGCTCTTTCAAAGTTGTTAAAATGGTGACTCCGGGGTCAAAAATGGGCGTGGCCCGTGGGGTCAAATTTTGAAATTGATATAACTCGGTTGACGATTCGTGAGGAGAGTCCGTTGTCTCGAGCCCATATGGGCTCGGCCTATTAAAAAATTGGACATCTTCCCCATAAGATTAGATGGATGGGGTAAAAAAAAATAAAAAATTCTTCATTTATTGATGCTTTTAGGCATATTTAATGTATTTATATACCTCGGTCCGTTACTTCAACCTGTGCTGGTATGCAGGTGCATTGCTCTGTTGTTAACCTTCCAGCATAGCCTATATGATACTATTTTGTAGGCCGTTCAGAGCTTCAGAGAAATGTTAATCAAGATGTCCCGACACGTTTCACTTTTTATCTCAAAGATAACTTCACTTGGAACATTTGGCAAAAATATGTTAGGAGATCTGCCACTTCCGTCTTTGGTATCGCATATTATACTTGTATCGTATACAGTATAGACCTGTGTCAGGAACTGTAATTCTGAGCAATTCTGGTAGTATTGGTTGAATGCTCAATGTGACAAGAGTGACATATGAGTGAGTGGAACATTTCCCATGTAGACAAAACTTTGCCAGTGATAATGTTATCGAGTATCCGACATAACCTGCAAGTCGCTGAATGACTTGTTGGCATTTATATACTCGAATATGAAGCTCAAATCTTATCCACTGAACGCTGTCTGCTGTGTCCAGTCGCTAGGTTTGATACAAAACTGGCCCACAAATGTTCATGATTTTTTGCTTCATCAAGGCAGGAATAATGGCACTGGTATGCAGGTACATTGCTCTGTTGTTAACCTTCCAGCATAGCTTGGCCCTAAATGATACTATTTTGTAGGCCGTTAAAACAGCATTCCATTCCAGCATAGCATCTGTAGCCCATTTCATCAAAATTGCAAAGTATACTTTCCTAGCAAAGTATACTTTGAGGGAGAAATTTTCAATTTTAGAATAAATTTATTAATTTTTATTATGCTGAATTTATTACTGTGATAATGTAATAAATTCAGTATAATAATTCTGCATAGTTTTAATCATCAAATATATGCAATCGTTAGTTCTGCATGAAATAATGCATTTCGGAAAAATCAATGATTGCTCCCTCAAAGTATACTTTGCAATTTTGATGAAATCGGCATCAGAGCAACATGAATCTAGATGTCGTAACTTTCTATCCCCAAAATAACTTCACTTGGAACATTTAGCAACAAAATGTTGGGAGATCTGCAACTTCCTTCCGTCTCTGGTATCGCATATTCTCCTTGTATTGTAAACAGTATAGATCGATGTCAGGGACTGTAATTCTGAGCATTTCTGGCAACATGGTTTGTAAGTCCAATGTGAAACATTTTGTTTAGCGAGTGACATCGAGTGAGCGGAACATTTTCATTGTATACAAAACTTTGCCAGTGATAATGTTATCGAGTAACCGACATAACCTGCAAGTCGCTGAATGACTTGTTGGCATTTATATACTCGAATATGAAGCTCAAATCTTATCCACTGAACGCTGTCTGCTGTGTCCAGTCGCTAGGTTTGATACAAATTGTTTGGCTTCATCAAGGCAGTAATAATGGCACTGGTATGCAGGTACATTGCTCTGTTGTTAACCTCCCAGCATCGCCTATATGATAATATTTTGTAGGCCGTTAAGCGCTTCAGAGAAATGTTAATCGAGATGTCTCGAACTCGTTTCACTTTTTATCCCAAAGATAACTTCACTTGGAACATTTGGCAAAAATATGTTGGGAGATCTGCCACTTCCGTCTTTGGTATCGCATATTATACTTGTATTGTATACAGTATAGACCTGTGTCACGAACTGTAATTCTGAGCATTTCTGGTATTATTGGTTGAATGCTCAATGTGACAAGAGCGACATATGAGTGAGTGGAACATTTCCCTTGTATACAAAACTTTGCCAGTGATAATGTTATCGAGTATCCGACATAACCTGCAAGTCGCTGAATGACTTGTTGGCATTTATATACTCGAATATGAAGCTCAAATCTTATCCACTGAACGCTGTCTGCTGTGTCCAGTCGCTAGGTTTGATACAAAACTTGCCCACAAATATTCATGATTTTCTCTGCCTCAAGGCAGGAATGGCGCTCGTATGTAGATAGACTGCTCTGCCTCCCTTTCAGCTACGCTGACCCCTCAGTAACAGTAATGGATTTTTATATGTTAATTTCCAGACCAAACCAATCGTCACAATTATTTTTTTTCTGACTAGTCCTTTTATGAAAAGCGGGTGTTATTCTCAAAAATGTGAAAAGTACTTGCACAAAGTGCAGATCCTCATCACGAGCCAGCTCATCTGGATCTACACTTCGCCAATACCACTATACAGGCCTGTGGTGTTGAAAGGGTTAATGTTGATGTTTCCAAACATTATAGATCCATATTGGGGCCTGACATTGTAAAACACTCTGAATGCATTCATGTTTGTGCACAAAATCGTACCGTTTTATTGGGCAAGCAAACATTCTTACATTCTTCAAACTTGTCTGCCAATTTATAACCCCATTCATGCCACTCCTGTGTTACAGCACATAGACGTGAAGCAGCGGTATCCGAGCCTTGCCGATATGGAGCGGGACCTACCTGCGTTTATCGCCCACCGCGTCCGTAAACTGCAGACCCATCGTCGCCTCATTGAGGAGATAGACTGTCAGCCACCGTCACCACCAGCCCCCCGACCCGGCAAACTGAAGTCGGGCAATATCAGATGTGTGTCGCCCGCTCTAACGGTTGGTATTTAAACATAGAAAACAGTTTGTACATTTCACGTATTTAACAACACAAGATTTCTTTGGATATATTTGTAAATCCAATAAGGAATGTTTCGTTGGAAATACAAATGTCGAGTGAAATAAATCGTGTATCTCCATTTCATTTCCGGAGTTTGTGGGTTCGAAACTCCCCTGGGGCATCAAAAAAGACTTTCAGAGTATTTCCATCCCACTGGTCTGTCGGATGAGACTTTAAAACTGTGGTCCCGTCTCTATATAACACTAGCTGTTGCTGGGACGTTAAACCCATTCACTTTCACTTTCATTTGCCAGCCATTGTCCAATTTAAACCATTGTAGATTTGTAAACAATAGTATTTATAGTATAGTATTTGTATGATGACACAAGTGACGGGCGGACTGAATTAAGTTGTGGATTGTCACTTTTTCTGACAAATATTATAAACTTGGCAAATTTTGTTGTGGTAAAAGAGAACGTTAGGAAATTGCAACGGTTCGTCACATCTGTGTATTCTCTCCAGAACCTCGACTGTCCGCTATTGAGTGATATATGAGACGTGCCATGTGATTTGGTACCTTGCGTAATTTTATGAAATATTTTCTGTAAATGGCGACAACATTTTCCAGAGTACATGTGGAATATTTTGACAACTTTTTACTTTTATTTATGAAATATATTGTAAATTTTGTATTAAACGTATTTAATGAAATTACGCAGATGTCCGAAGTTACAAAATCGCATGGCGTGTCTCGTATTCCCAAATCTTCTACATCACAATGTGAATCTGCATCTGGCTGATTAGGCTTATAAAATATTGAGTAATGTTATTGCAACAAAAATGGCCTGGCGACTTGGTGTAAATGTATTTACAGGGATGAGAATCTTCATCAGATCTGACGAGCTGATTTCAGAGGATTTTGTCATAATTTGCGTTTTCAAAATGATTCGGAATCAATCTGGTATGGTCAAATTTCATACTTTTGGTAAGGGTTATTCCATTAAAATGCATGTGGGAGGGGTGGAAGGCAACTTTCATTTACCCCTACGACCAACAGACATGAATTTCCCAGCACCCCCACAACCGATAGGATTGACTTTTTGACATGGGCAACAACCCACAGACTTTTTATACCCCCGCTACAGAACGGGGGCATATAGTGTTACCAGCGTCCGTCCATACGTCCGTCTGTCCGTACGTCCCGATATTACCATATTCTTTAGTAACTTCTACATGGCTTCACATATTATGTCAATATTTATACACGTGATACATATGAACATGCCTTACACACTCCACCCCCCAGTACTTCGACCTTCACGTTTGACCTTCACCTTTTCTACTTTAAATGTTTGCTTGGCACTTTGGGACAAATCTACGTGCACGTTTCTCAATCCTACACTAACTTCTCAATACTTTTGCCAATCGCTTAAATATTTATACACATGATACATATGAACATGCCCTACACACTCCACCACCCAGTACTTTGACCTTCACCTTTTCTACTTTAAATGTTTACTTAGCACTTTGGGACAAATCTACGTGCACGTTTCTCAATCCTACAATAACTTCTCAATACTTTTGCCAATCGCTTAAATATTTATACACATGATACATATGAACATGCCTTACACACTCCACCACCCATTACTTCGACCTTCACCTTTGACCTTCACCTTTTCCACTTTAAGTGTTTACTTGCCACTTTGGGACAAATCTACGTGCGCGTTTCTCAATCCTGCACTAACTTTCACACACGCATTGCTACAATGGTCCTCTACCGCCCTGTGACAAATCCACATTCGTCCCGCCCCCACTAAGCCCAGGGTCAATGTGCGTTCAAAACCTTAACGCTCAGGTGAATGGCTTATAATCAAATATGCCTCGTTTTCTTTGGCTGCCAGCGGGGGCATTCGTGTGCCGACAGGCCACATTTCTAGTTTTTTTACCAACAGCCACAAATTACTCCGTACCAAACAGAACCCACAGGAATAATTTCTTAACTTGGACGACAACCCAGAGGAATGATTTCTGAACTTGGGTGACAACCCAGAGGAATGATTTCCGAACACTGGCAATAAATCCTATGGAGACCGTTTTCCCCATTTTTCCATGCCAATATTGGTTCCAATTTCAGGCATGGAAATTTAAGGTTCTTGTAGGTTAAAATTCATACCGGTATTCAGTCCTGAAATTAGGATAACCTGATCTGGTGCCAGGTCCTAACCACACCAGACCCCATCCCCTTAAAGTAATAGGATTTGCTCCGGTATAAAAATATATATATATATCATAAACACGCTCCTCTCCCATTTTGCAATGCACCCGGGGTGTTTAACAGAGAAAATATGGTATGTGAATATTACATGCCTGACTGTTGTTATAGAAGTTATTAAAAAATTAATAGTAATGTCATGTTTTATGTATTTTGTATTGCCTATGACTCATCCCCAGGTATAAAACGAGTTGCAGTCTTTAATACAGTGCAATTTATTGCTCTGAAATGTTTGTAATTTGTTCTCAAATCAGTGCAGTACTGGTTCTGTTCTACCCATTCACCAGTCTGTCAAGTCATTGTCTGATCTGTTTGCAGGTCCCCCTGGCTACACCAGGGACCGAGATTATAGACTTTTCACTTGATTCACTTGGCCCCACCCCTAAAAGTAATAGGATTAGCACTCAAATCGTTCTACTCTTATGAGGGTTATAACCCTATTCAACTCTCACGTACAAGATAGTCAAATAAATATGTACATGAGGGACAAACCGGGTGAATGAGTTTCCGGGACGGAAGAAACCCATCGTTAATGTACCCGTTGCATGCTCCCCACCATCCACCCCGCCAACCTCAACCTCTGACACAAGCTTAAAGTATTAAACACAGAACTTTTTTTGTAATTTAAAGCCTTAAACTTAAAAGCATGACTAGAAATGATATGAGTGACTGAATGTTATTTTACATTCATTTAACAAGGTCCAGACAGTATTTGCATCTACGGATCAGCATTCACAAATGAGCCAGCGCATGCAAAAACCTACAACTTGGCATATGCAGCAAGCATAGCCCCAGATCAGCATGCGCATCCGCGACTTGTCAATTACTATATAAAATAAGGTAGACGAACTGACAGTTAGACGAAACGACCAACATCCAAAATACCTTACCCCACCCACCATCGTAACACCAATTTACCGACATTTTACTGAAATAATCGTATTTTGCCGGGTAGTACCAGCTTCACACTGTTAGAAAATCAATGTATGAGTAGCCTGTGTGGACTGGACATACAACTATGTATATGAACATTTTCATACAAATTTGGCGTAAATATGATAACTTCTCCGATGCTTTCTTCCCGGAAATAGCCATCTATACGCTCTGCGCATGCTCAATGGGACGAAGATTCGTACCTCACTCTAATCGGCCCAAGTTCGAGTTCGCGCACTTAATTTTCGCGGCACCGCAGTAAACACGAGAATTTCGCGGCCCGAACGTTTTGAATTCTTACTTCCCCCACCAACAGGAACATGACCAAACGACCCACAACCACGAAACTTTCTTTTCAAACAAAGGCTGCCAAGAGACATTTTTAGTGTTCAGTTGTATCACCAACAACCGAGGGGAGCGATTTTCTCCTACCCCCTACAACCAACAGGATCAATTTTTTCAACACACCAACGACCCAACGACGTGAATTTAATTGCCGTCCACCCCTCCCACATGCATTTTAATGGAATAGCCCTAATGGAGTTTCAGTGGATTTGCTGATGTTTTCAGCAAGTCATTTTCATGCTTGTATTTGTATTTATGTCCATGTTGCAGTCTGGGCGAGCGTCGCCGCTGGTTCCCAGCCGGTCTGTATCCCCGGCCCCCGTGAAGCCCCCCACGGTGGTGTCAGGCATGGCGGCATCCCTTGTATCCCACAACCACAGCGGGCCCATTCGGACAGACACGCCGGCCCCGCCCGCCACCGGGACTCCACCCCAGCCCTCTCTACAGGCCAAGGTGCTCCCACAGACTGCACAAGGTGCGTATATACACAACAGCAGGCTAGCATCTGTTGCATGTAATATCAGGTTTTTACATATTCACCCCTAATTAACTGGGATGGATTTTGATATGTTCTGCAACCAATCCAACCATCACAAAATGATTTTCAGACTAGTCCATTTATGAATTTTGGTGTTTTTTATTTAAAAAATATGAAAATTCCTTGCAAAAAGTATAGATCCTCATGAGACGGCTTGTCATGAGCCGGCTCATCTGGATCTACACTTTCTGCCAATACCACTATACATACAGGCTTGTGGTGTTGAAAGGGTTGAATTTGGAAGAAAAAAATGGAACTTTCCAATTATTTTTTCAAAATTATAATAAAAAAAATATTTTCGTCGTATTGATTTTAATGTGAAAACCCAATTTTCCAATGGGATTTAACAGTCGACAAGAAATTTCTGTCATTTGCAAGTGCAAGCTTTGCCTGATAAAACTCGGCGTTTGGTACTTTCTGTTCTTCTGTGCGTTCAAAGGATTGATTGCTGTTCATTGCCACTTAACTAAGACTGAATTAAAATCTTTTTTAACACCTATTTTGTATCCAAAAAGATGTACGATTATTCTTGAAAAATATTTATGATCGAGCAATGTATGCGCAGGTACATCAGTCTCGGTCCAGCCGGCGACGTCACAGCCCATCACGGTGCAGATTCAGCACACAGATCAGGGAACTAAGTTTGTCGTGCCGTCCGGTAAACTCTCACAGCTGCCAGGTACAAAATATATCCTCTAACCATTCAGCATGCGATGGGTAATTTAAAGGTACATGCCCACCCAGTAGGCACATGTTCTTTTGGAATTAAGTGTATAATTGTGTCGCTATTCGGAATTCCACTAGTTCTAAAAAATTACGAGTGCCCGCTATACAGATATAATCATTTAATAATATTTATTTTACTGATAGTGACGCGCGGTGGTATCATCGGGCTATTTTCATATGCAAATGAGGCACATTTTTTTGTAATTATTTATACTAATTAAATGCGTCGCCTGAACAAAAATAGTACATTCGACAATTTATAAAGTATGATCATTGCACATGCAAAAATAAATACAGAGAATAAATAGTAATGTCCGTTATCATTTTAAGGAAACATGGTTATAGCCCCTGATATCAGTGTGGACAGGTATGTCTGATATAAACTGTATAGTAATGCCAATCAATACGTGGGGTAATGGTGAATGAATGTTTAATATACCAGAAAATGTCTGATATACAGAACATTTTTGTGCCGACTGGGTGGGCATGTAACTTTAACAATCGGGATTCATCCTTACCGGAATATCGACCGGAGACCTGGTTTGGCCCTTGTATATTTGGCTTTCTTGTATGTGAGGGTTTCAGGGATTCCGCTTGCGAAAATAAAAAAATCGCCACTTCAAAAAAAATAAAACGATTGGCGATAAAAAATTACAATTTTCGAGAGAAAAAAATCAAAAAAAAAATATTTTTGATTGCCAACAGAATCCCTGGGGTTTAATCTGGTTATACCCTTTGTAAGAGTAATATGATTATTTCTAATCCAATTACTTTTAGGGGAAGGGGCCAAGTGACTTTGGTGTGGTATGGACCTGGCACAAGATCGGGTTATTCAAATTTCAATGTTGAATATAATATTATATTTTTCTATGTAAATATTCCGTTCTGATTTTCATTAGAAAAGATTATGTACTCCAGAACTCCAGATAAGGAATTAGTGATTTATAATTTTCACTCCATCATATCTGAAGCAATTGGGTATTTCAATATTTTAATTGGGTATAATAAAATCACACTACTGTTTACATTCAACAGACAGCAATTATTGAATAGTTTGCTTCGAAATGAAAACATGTCTTGGCATTTCATTCTTGGAGACGATTCTAATGAAATACCAGGATCTGTTTTCATGGAAAATAAGAAAAATATGCTATATTTGTGGTCTGTTTATTTTCTGTAGCATGATACAGGTACCACAAAATTGTTATTGCTTTTTGATACTCGCTACTTCGGATTTCAATTGGGGTTTTCGGCAATTTTAATTGGGTATTTACGCAAATACTCCGCTTAACTGGAGCTCTGATATTGTTTTCGTAATTCCGTCCGTCCGTTTATCCATCTGTTAAAAGTTTTTTGGTACTTATTATCTCTGTAACGGTAAGTCGAAATGACCTCAAACTTACTATACTTGTCATTATCCATATTTTCATTCCATACCACACTCGTGCGGCCTTCATGTCCGAGGTCAAATTACTTAATTTTTTTAAATATTTGTGTTCCGAGTTTTTATTTTTCAGTCCAGACTTCAGCTGGGGGTATACATGAGCTCTAGTATATCATTGTTTTGGTGCGTGTTTCAGGTTTTCTACAGATCGTGCAGACATCGACCGGCCAGCACGTCATCGCATCATCCACCCCCTCCACTGCCCCACTGCTTTCTACCACGTCGCCCTTGGGTAGGTCATCGGTTGGTAGCTGCAGTGTAATCTTGACGATCCTTAGTCACTAATTTTCTACCTTTTAAAGGCACTATTCATCGGATGGTGTCTTGTCTGATACAACCCGAATCATTGTTCTAAATAGGTTGTAATTTTACTGTATGTTTAAATCGAAAACTATTCAATCTGGATATTGGCGTTCTGTATGTCGTAAATAACTAGTTGCCTTATAAACGGCTTCACATTGCGTATATGGTTCCAGTGAATGGTCCGCCAGTTGTAACTATGGCGTCGTCCGATGTGAAAACGACCGTGTCGGGTGCCATGTCGGCGGTCAAGATGTCGCCGGGCGTCCAGCTGTCGTACACTTCGGGTACAGCCATCCAACTGCCCACGTCTACCACAATGACAGCTGGACAGAAGCCTATGATGAGAGTGTCTCCTCTCACAGAGTCGCAGAAACACACGGGTGCTGGCGGCCAGATTTATACCACAGGTAATTGGTAGACGGGTGGGAATTTTCAGGATATATCCTGAAATCTGGATTTGAGGTTCATGAAATTGCAGAAATATGCAGTCAAACCTGTGCTAAAGGCCACCTCAGAATAACAATTACCGGTTGCAGTTTTGACAGTACAGTCGAACTTGTGCTAACGACCACTTGTAATAAACGACCACCTGCTGTAAGCGACCGGTTTGAATCCCGCCCGACGAATTTCCCATAATAACGTACTTGCAATGAACGACCACCTGCTGTCTGCGACCAGCGACCGTATAAATACGGCCCATTCCGTCAAAATACGACGCGTTTAACGACCGTCGGCGACTGTCAGCGCCCATGAAAACACGGCTATAAACGGTGGCTATAATCCATAAAACGTGTATTTAGCGTTCTATAAATAGACAGGTGTTTCAGCATTATCTGGGTCAGGGTATGGGATCACGTGGTCTATTGTTTACAGGGGACGAAAATTTTCAATTTTCTCACTCGTCCCGCAGGACGAGTACCCAAAAATCTCCACTCGTCCTGTGCCAAGTATCACTAGTCCTGCATATGTGTTATAAAATATATATATTGCTTCAACATATATACAGAACAAGTAAATAGGCCTATAATATCATACTCTTGTGACCATCATGGACTAACTGGATGGATTGATTATTGGTGTTTAACGGCCTATCAACAGCTAAGGTCATTTGTCTCCTACCAGCAGGCCATGGTCGTTGCCCAGGTTCCAGATTATGGGGTGTGTTGTCGGGCCGGGGCAGATAGCTGTGTCAATAATCAATCACATTGTGCTTGCTAGAGGTATGTTGTGACTGTCAGGCCGGTTGGGAATAGCTGTGCCAATAATCAACCACATTGGGGACATGGTGGAGGTTTGTTGTCAAGCCGGTTGGGAATAGCTGTGCCAATAGTCAATCACATTGGGGACATGGTACCTTTTGGACGGAGAGACTCCGAGTTCAGTACCTGTTAACAGTATTTAGCTCTCAAGTACCAGGGGCCAAAACGGTACAAGGGGCCAAACCATATAGGCATCTTGGGCTGATGGCATCGCATTCCGGTAAGGATGAATGCCGATCGTTGAGTTACCCTTCGCTGCTCGGAGCCCCTCGTACCCTCCCAATTAACTGGTCCAGTGCCACTGTGGGTGGAAGTATTTGTTAAAAAGATATATTTCCAGTTATGTATTATATTACAGTATTCTGCTCAGGATTCAAAAAGGTGGGGACATATGTCCCCTGTATGATAAAAATTCGGGAACATTTTCAAATGTTTGGGGACATACATTTTGATTACCTGATATCCAGCCAGGAACACTCGAATTCCATGTCACTACCTGTGACATAGATCTACATTCATGTAACTTTTGTTTGTAACAGCATGATCTAATTGTTCCAACTTCATGAAATGATGAACACTTAAACAGTATTTTTTCGCTTTAAATTTTCAGTCTACTTTCGGTTTCGTCGCGCTTGGCTCAGTGGTGGGTGGAGAATGGGGCCGTGATTTTTCCGTTTTATCTTTGACAGAAACAGATGGACCGGGTGTCTGATCTGTATGAGACGCGGTAGCATTTGACTCGGAGGGAATATTACTCTTAGTATTAGTGACAACAGGTGCGGATGCGAAACAACTTAGCATCGTTAACGGCTTTCGTCATTTAGTTCCGACATATTGGTGTGAAAATAGAACTCTTCAAAAAAGAGATAAATTTCTGTCGATGCGATACAATTTGGTTGGCTAAAATTTAGCGCCAAATACAAAAGAACCAATGACAATCTGCCGGAAATACCATTCATCCAAGCGCTTTCAACGAGGTTACTATGCCGACGCGTTTTAATTTAGAGCTGGCCGATTCGTCCCCAGCCATTTCGGCCGCGACGGGATTCGCGCCTAGACCAATTTTGATGTGACATTTTCGTTTTTTACGCGATTACGCGGCCTGAGCAGAACACTGAATTATATATATATTATATTATATAATTGTACCCAACTGGAAATATAGTTTTCACGAACACTCTTTTAAGCTGAATGGTGGTAGCTAGGGTAAGTATGTAATTTCAGGCTCACACAGGTAGGTATATAACTCGAATGTTTTATTAAACCTATGTTTATGTTTATCTATGATGAAAACATTTAAGACAGTGACTTGTGACTTGTGAACAGTCAAATTATTCAGTGTCAGAGTTCTCATCTGGATGTGGTCGTTTCTGTCTAGGACCAGAGCAGGTATGTCCGTGTGTATGTCTAGACCCCTTGCCAGAGTTTAACCATTTCACAATGCTCTGAGTTAGACTGAAGTCATTCAGGGTGGGGCCGTCAACAGAGATCCTCTGGAGAGTGCATAATGTATCTTGATTCATGCTTGTTCGGAGTTGTGTTTTTATCTGATTTAATCTACTAAATCCTCGTTCACACTCGGCTGTGCTAGGAGATACTGTGAGCATTATTTTCACCAGTGGCATGATATGACTTAAATGCCCCACATCTTCATTGGTCAGGATACTTTCATATGCGTCTACCAGAGATCTGTTTGGATTTCTTGATAGATACACTTTCAAATCGAGCCACTCATCCAAGGCCGATTCCTTCTCTTCATCTGTCAGCAAGGACCCATACAAGGTAAGTAATTTCTCAACCTTTTCATCTCCATACACTTGGAAGTCATTTGAGTCACTGTCCTTGTTAGGCCACTGGTGGAAATCGAAGATGGTGAATAGCGCATGCGGCTCACCCTCAAGATGCTGAATAAACCTGTCTTGCAGAAACGACGCTGATGATGTTAACATGTCATCGATGCCGCCATGGCAATTCGCTCTGTCATGTCATTGGTCCGTCTACTTTGTGTCTGCGTCATTTCATGACCACGGAATTCACCATTTTCAGTTTCCCTCAGGAACATTCTGAACTTTTTTCCCCTTCTTGTTTTCAGTGTGTTACACTTTTCTGTTAGTTCAGCCACACGCCTAGACACCTCCGAAATCAGGCAATTCTTTTGTTGAAATAAGACTGACACCTCCGATATTAAGTCAGTCCAATCGATCATGAAATGTAGAAATGAAACAAAACGTTCGGTTTTCATTTATTTCTTTAAGATAGCCCCTGGCTTTGTTTGCGTTGTCATCTTTTCCAGTAGATATAATATCTTGAAGATGTATCGTGGTGACCTCATAATTGTCGAGTAATGCTTTAATGGCCCGATTTTGGCTGGCCACCCAACGTATCTGTTGAAGACCGCCGTAATGTTTCAGCTCCTGGTCGAGAGAACAGGCAATGTCATACAGTTCTCTTCTACGTTTTGGCGAATAATAGTAGATCTGAAAAATACCTTTGAGAACCCTCTCAAAGTCTGCGAGATAGTTGGTGTTCTTCTTGGCATCGCATACTGCTAGTTCAAGATTGTGGGCAACACAATGCACAACTGTCATATATTCATTACAGGTACTTTCCCCAGGTAGCTCTTCATTTATTGTGTCCATCAGCAATTTCACTGCTCCACCTTTTTTCCCAAGGTTTACACTGGCCCCGTCCGTGTTTATTCCAATCAATTTTTTACTGAGGTCTTCCACCGTCAGACCAACTGTGCTTACACCTTTCAAAATGCCATCCTTCACCCCAATCGCGTGGCCATGTTCAAGATTGACAATGTCTGCAAGTTCAGTTTTCACAACACCATCTTCTCCAACATACCGCACATACACAAGCTCCTGTTCGACAATCCCCTTGTCCGTGGATCCATCTGAGAGAATACTGATAAATCGAGCATTTTTCACATTATTTGATGTACCGTCTTTCAACACCTCGCCTATATTCATACAAAAGTCACGGCATCCTTTTTCGTTAATGTAATTATTTCCCACATCAACACCATTCTTTTTTTGTAGTTCAATCAATTCTGGAAATTTCCTGAAAGATTCGTTCTCTCTTGCAATATAATACGCTGTATTGAACAGCTTTTCGTACACGACACTGTTCTTTTCATCCACCTTTTTAGCACTTTTCGCCATCTGACTACTTTGAGGCTTTTCTATGACAGCTTGGCGTTCAATGCACTTTATATGTTTCATACTCTTATCATGGTATTTAAGTGTTTCTTTTCGATGATTTTCCTTAATACCCTTGACTAGAGACGAATCCTTGTCGGACAAATCTGGGAACGTTCTACATGTTTTACAGTAAAGTACTCCATCCTCTAGCTCGGCCCACTTATAGGCAGCAAGCCATTCTTCTCTGACGGTCCGTTTTCTTTTAGTTTGGTCGTATTTCTTTTGACTAAGTTTTCGTTTTTCACGAAACAATGTATCATCCTTCTTTTCTTGATCACCCCCGCCTTGGAAGAAATTTCTAATGTCGGCCATGTTTGTTTATTTTTTGCAGACGACGTACATTAATATTCGGCAACTTTCGGGATATTTCATACTCGCATCGTCTATTATACGGACTCATACGGAAACACACGAATATTATCGAATAACTCGACTCCGACAATGCGGGGTTTACATTTATTACGACACGACATGCACAACTAAAGAAATGTAACTCGGCCCGATCTCAACTCGTCACAAAGCGCTAATTTCCGACCTGATTTTCGAAACGATTTCCGGACAATTGTCAGTACTTTCTACTAAATCAGATCCGTAATAATAGTAAAATAGTATGCGTATATATTATTTATCATTCTCCCCGCAGTTGTTTATAATCAATGTAAACTTCAAACCTGTTTGTCGGCCAGCTACCAAATTAGCCCCAACATCGACGTGTCCGTTAGAATAGACACATACAGAGCTAGTACTGTTAGTGATCTCCCTTAGAATAATAAAACGTCATTTGCTTTGAACAACGTAAACACGACTTCACAGACCATTTGGTAATGTTACTATCGTTACTACATGACATAGTTGAACCACATTATGTGACAGATGGATTATTGTTGTTAGCCAAGACTGGAAATTGTCACTCGTCCGGTCGGACGACCGACATGGATTTTCTACTCGCCCGAGCGGAAATGTCACTCGTCAATACGAGCGGACGAGTGGAATTTTCGTGCCCTGGTTTACACTGCAGCCCAAGGCAATCTCGCTTAAATCGTAAATTTCATTCATCAATATGACTTGCAGCGTAAACAATAGATCACGTGACCCCACATCCTGAGATTATGCACGTATCAACCGCATGAATAGTCAGGACACGTGACCATAGGCATTATTATCAATTAATCCGTTTAAGCGTCTGTTGATCGCGAGTAGTATACATTGTAATAAGCGTCTGTCTATCGCGAGCACTATACAACGTAATAAGCATGATTTTATAAATAACTTGTATGTTTAATACATTAATACATACAAGTTTGTATGTCATAGGCATTATTAATAATTTCTTTAACTTCTGTTCAAATGACATGATTTTATATGGGTCCGTTGCTAATGGAATTCCCGCAATAGTTGGTAACCGAAATGCGAATGATACCAGTAACCCGTGCAGTACCAGTACCCGTGCATGTCCCGAAATTTTATAACGCGGTCGGATTCGATCGCGGTTTGAAATCTTGGACCCCGACCACCGCGTTATAATGGAGCTGCAGTGTATTCAAACTTATGTTTTCCATTGTACATGTTATTACTTTAATAAACATACATATATGTGTATACATGTTATTACTTGACTGTGTTGTTTTTGATATATCATCCGTGTACCCACTTCACATGGCTGTCCCTATTAAGAGACCACCTCTGTTAAGAGACCACTTTTGGCAGTTCCCTTGAGTGGTCTCTTAACACAAGTTTGACTACTAATGTTTCAACATGGGAAGCACACTTTGTGGGTGCAAAAATATGTTTGTTTAGCCATTTTCCTGATTTGGCCTGTGGAACTGTTCCACCCCTGGTAGAGTATCACACCTGTGCCAATAAACTTTCTGAGCAAATACTCCACTCTCGTGCTCGGAATCTTGAAGTTTGATTAATGGACTGCACCATGTGACTTGGTAACAAATCTCTTTGTATTTTTAGCTCATGTGAGCTATTGTTACCGCAATGTGTCCGTCGTCGTCCGTGAACATTTTCAAACATCTTCTCTTCGGTAACCATTGGGCCTATAGTCACCAAACTTCATGGTCATGGTTCTTAGGTAGGGGGATTACAAAAATTTTAAAATGATGTCATTACGTAATCCAAGATGGCCGCCATCTAAAAATAGCACAAATTCTTCAAAAATTTCATGGCCCTCTTGTTGTATCGTCTCACCCACGATAGTGAAAAGTGAGACCTGACGTTGTCCAAATTTCAGATATCTCTTGATCCATTAGTCGTATCATTGCCAAACTTCATCTATAGTTTCCTTACATTGATAGCTATTCATACAGTGTCCTTTGGGTGACCTTGCCCGTAAAACCCCAGTTTATCAATCTATCCAGCTACCTCGTCGCCTCTGACCTCTGCCTCAGGAAAACCCCAACATTCGCTGATGGCTTCGAGAAGGCGGGAGGAAAAGAACAAACTGAGGAAATCTTTATTCTTCATGGTATGTACTGCAGCGTAAACTGTATTTCTGCTTCAACCCATTCACCCCTAAGTATCTGGAATGGATTTTGATGTTAATTTTGCAACCAATCCAACCATCACAAAATGGTTTTCAGACGAGTCCATTTGTGAAAAGGGGGTGTTTTTTGTTCTCAAAAAGTGCAGATCCTGACGAGACTGCTTGTTACGAGCCGGCTCATCTGGATCTGCACTGTTTGCATAAACCGGTATAGCGGACTCTTGGGTTCAAAGGGTTAAGACATGAAAAATACTTTGATTGTATTTCGATTCCACTAGTCTTTCAGAAAACCCAATGTCCGTATCTATATGGCCTTAATAGCTTTTGTCGTGATGTTTCACCTTTTGAACCACTGGGTTCCCTGCTATTTGGGATCTTTGTTTACTGCAAAAAAAGTTTTTGATAATCATCAATTGCAGCGATAGGTTTTAGCCAGCACATATTTCCTGTTTCATATGCCCGAGTTATAGATGTGGCGCGAAGCCAATCACTTGCTCTCTAATAAGTTACCTACCGTATACTACAGTGAAACCTCTCTAAACCGGACACACTGAGAGGTTTCACTGTAAATCCGGCAATTGACAATTGTGAGCCTTATTTGTGTGCTACCCGAGCATGAACAGCATTATCACCGGAGATATAGGACCAAGAAGAAACTCATAAAAAATAAGATAATGGGTGTTTTCTTGCTGTCCGGTTTAGAGAGGTTTCACTGTAGTACTCTTACTGTACTGTGGGTGGTGGTCGGGCGAATGAGACGGCGTAAATTAACGGTATGGGTTCCTCCTTATAGGAATCACGATTTGCCTGGTTTGGCCCTCCGGTAGGTTTTTATCTTTGGCTCTTTAATTACCTGGGAGTTTAATTGGGTTATTGCCCATTATAAAAGGAGTAACATTATTACTGATCCTATTGCTTTTGGGAGGGGCCAAGTGATTCTGGTGTGGCCAGGACCTGGCATCAGATCAGGATTATTCTGATTTCAGGGCTGAATATATAGTTTTGTTATTGTAAATATTCAGTTCTGATTTTGGGATTTTCCTCTCATTTGTACATGTACTTGAACATGTACAGGTAATATATGGGATTTAGTACTAAACTCATTGACCCGGCCTTAAATGGCCTTTACATAGCTGTTGATAGGCCAAAACTGCAACAAACAAACTTACTGTACAAATATCACTTCAGGAAAGCCTGGTTGACAAGAGACAAGGCCAGCGGATGGAGAAGCTGGACTTTATTGCCAACACGAACCGACTACACTGTGAAGGCAAGCCTGTGTATGGCCAGGACTTGTGTGAGGCTGTGAACATCTATAAGGACCCGTATTCCAGTAGATCGTACCTGCGGAGGGACAAACTATGCTGGAATGGCCCGGGCCAGATTCATTGTTACTGTGCTAAAAACTGTGAGAACCCTAATCATCCAAAACATGTGTGGAATCGGACTACAGTGCTTTCAGATACACTTCATACTCCAGAACAGTATTTACGGGAATTAGGCGAGGTTCTAGATAGGTAAGCAATCGGTGTTTGAAAGACCATGAACAATCTAGGCCCATGCTCCAGATAAGGAATTGGTAATTGAGTATTGTCACTCCATTTCTGAAGCAATTGGGTATTTCAAAATTTTAATTGGGTAAAATAAAACCACATTACTGTTTACACATCAAGAGACAGCAATTATTGAATAGTTTTCTTCAAAATGAAAACGTGTCTTGGCATTTGAGACAATTCTAATGAAATACCAAGATGTGTTTCATGGAAAATAAGAAAAATATGCTATATTTGTGATCTGTTTATTGTTTTCTGAAGCATGGTAAAGGTACCACAAATTTTTTATTGTATTTTGATACTCGCTACTTCTGATTTCAATTGAGGTTTTGGCAATTTTAATTGGGTATTTAAGCAAATACGCAGCTTATCTGGAGCTCTGTAGGCCCATCTGTAGTTGTAAAATATGATGATAATTATCACTGAAGCTTTAATAACCCTTTCAACCTGAAGTATCTAACATTGGCCTTTCCACGCTATTGAACAATACATACAAATACTGCAGATCCTGATGAGATGGCTATCTGGATCTACACACAGGTGGAAGACTCGACGCCAAAAAAAATCCCATTACCCCACCCACCTGGTATCGTACTGTACATGGCGTTAATAGGTTAGGCAAAAGTACAGTTAATATGGAAAAAGCCCCCTTGTTTCTGACTCCCACAAACACAATAAACATCGAGTTGTTGTATGACTTGTGTCATTGGCAATCGAAAAAGGTCTTGGGGTGCGTGAATATACTCACTTAAAATCGCTGTTTCCAGCCATTATCGAGTTATTCACATTTTGTATACCCCATCCAAGGCGAAATTTGCGTGTACGAAAGAATCTCGCACAGAATCGGAGGCTGTCTGGCGTGGATTATCGTTCATTATCTGGAACCAGGTCAATGCACAGGTGGAAGACTCGGACCTATGACACCAAAAAAATGCCTATTAAAAAAAATCCCATTATCCCACCCACTTGGTCTCGTACAGTACATAACGTTAATTCAAGGTGAGCATAAATAGCGCTATTATAGAAAGAGCCCTCTTTTTTCCGGCTCGCACAAACACAATAAACATCGATTAAATGTATGAAATATGTCTCTGGCAATCGATAAAGGTGTTAGGTGTGTGAATATACTCACTTCAAATCGCTGTTTCAAGTATTTATTGAGTTATTCGCGTTTTGATTACCCCATCCAAAGCGAAAGTTGCGTGTACGAAAGAATCTCACACAGAATCGGAGGCCGTCCGGCTGGATTATCGGTCATATTTGGCTGATAGCTGATCGCCAGCTCAAACTAAAGTCGTGCACCATGATCATATACATTAGAGACTCCAACCATACAAAGTTCGTCCAATTGTGATCGTTCGCCGATCTAAAAAACGCGTCGCACGTTACCGAATTACGTCAATGGAATGACGTCACAGAAACAAGTTCGCGTTCTTTTCAATGAAAACAACGTGGTAATTGCCCATTCTGGAGCCATACTCTGCAAGCCTCGGAATTCCTATGCCTTGCCTGATAAACTTGATATCAAAAGACACTAGCATGCTGTCCTCTATTTAGTCGATGCAGGATACAACACTTGTGCATTATCAGTCTGTATTTATTTGACCAATCCAAAGCTTGTGTAGTGTCTTGTGAAGTCGAGGCTAGAGTCACCGCTGTGTGTTTCCCATGATGCAATGGTGCTATAGTTCTCGTAGATTGACGGTCAGATGTTATGCAGCGAACATTTCTCTTACAGTGGTCTGTTTGCTTACCTCAACTTTGATACATACAAACACCCGTTCTCCTCTAATTGGTGTGCACATATATAAGTCGATGCAGGATACGACAATGGCATATTATCAGTCCGTATATATTTGACCAATGCAAATTTTGTGATGTCGAGGCTAGAGTCACCGCTGTGTGTTTCCCATGATGCAATGGTGCTATGGTTCTCGTAGATTGACGGTCAGATGTTATGCAACAAACATTTCTCCTACAGTGGTCTGTTTGTTCACCTCAACTCTGATACATACAAACACCAGTTCTTCTCTCCAACTTTGACACATAATTATACCCACTTTTTTTGGGAAAAAATGGGTATATTGTTTTCGTCACAAGTGTCCGTTCGTCCGTCCGTCACGTTTCTTGTAACTTGAAAAACTTTTTCACCTTCATACCTACGCGCCGGATATTTGGTATGTAGCTTCGTTATCATGTGCACATGCGCAAAGTGAGTTCTGATTTTTGATCCGACCCTCCATCATGGATTATCTCCCCCTTTCGGACTCAGAATTTCCCTATTTTTCATTGTAAGTCGAAAAACTTTCTCGCCTTAATACCTACATTTCTGATATTTGATATGTAGCTTCTTTATGATGCGCAAAGTGAATTCGGATTTTTGATCCGACCTTCCATCATGGATTATCTCCCCCTTTCGGACTTAGAATTTCACTATTTTTCCTCGTAGGTCGAAAAACTTTTTCACCTTAATACCTACGCGTCTGATATTTGGTTCGTAGCTTCATTTTGATGTGCTGATGCGCAAAGTGAATTCGGATTTTTTATCCGACTTTCCATCATGGAATACCTCCCCCTTTCGGACTTAGCATTTGGGGAAAGTGGGTATATTGCGATGGCGCGCCATCGACTTTTTCTAGTTCATATATAAGTACATGTATTGACAACGTGGAGTAAATAGAAGTTTGGCCTTTATCTCGTTATCCACCCGTCTGTATGACCTGTGGACTCCAAACCCTGGCCTACATAGACGACCATTGTACGAGCCTCGCTGGCTTCGTTCCTGTCTAGGTCCCCAAATGATGGTTACATTCTTGATTATATAGATGCTCTTGCTTGTGTAGTCACAGTGTCTTGTGAAGTCGAGGCTAGAGTCACCGCTGTGTGTTTCCCATGATGCAATGGTGCTATAGTTCTCGTAGATTGACGGTCAGATGTTATGCAGCAAATATTTCTCTTACAGTGGTCTGTTTGCTTACCTCAACTTTGATACATACATTACAAACACCTGTTCTCTAATTGACATTGAATGCAAGTGATTCCAGCTTTGTTTACAAACATCGACTCAATTGTTCACCCAATACGTACATTCCCCACAAGACGACAGCTCGCGCCAAATGAACTTTTATGCCCTCGTGTATATTCCTGTCTATATGACTAAGACTTGCATTTGAACAAGCATAAAATCCATATGATAGTCAATCAAAACCATGAAGCCGATTGTAAATGCACAACATTGACAGTCATCTCCCCTTGTTGCAGGTTTGTGTTCGCCACCCCGCCGGTACAGGCTCCGCTGCTGCGGATGCACGTGTCCCACCCGACGTCTTCGTATGTGACTGAGGAAACGATGCGGGAACACATGATTCGCAGGCACCTGTCGCCCGCCGCCGTCAACTACCACAAAATCTCCACAAACATGACGATACAGGTGCCTGAATTGCGGCTGATACAGTACGACTGTGGTATGTGTAGACATGTGGAATGAGGATAAACAAATGTCGAAAAAAAATCTCATTTTGTTTATTCTTACCACTCATTTGAACCGTCTCGTTGACCTGAGCTTTGGATCGTGTGTTTCTCTTGCTACCGTGTGCGCAGTGAATGTCTGGCCTTTATCTCGTTATCCACCCGTCTCTGTGACCTGTGGACTCCAAACCCTGGCCGACATTGACGACCATTGTACGAGCCTCGCTGGCTTTGTGCCTGTCTAGGTCCCCAAATGATGGTTACATTCTTGATTATATAGATACTCTTTATACTATTGGATTTGATTCTTTTATCTGTAGATCAGCATGCTCGCCATTGGTTGTATCAGTGCCTGCACTGAACAGCATGTACATGTAAGCAGAATGAATGAATTTTTAATCCTTATTACTTGATCAGGGCCCGTGGTAAGTTAAACAAATTGTGTTAACATTATCAAACTTTGTGTTCACTATCAAGCAGTTTGGCCGAGATTGAGCGTTAATCAAACTGCCTGATTTTGAAAATGAGAAAGGCGTACATTTTCAGACAAATATACGGGTCTAGTATCGCTATTGATTAATACCTTACTTGGGTTAAATTGGCCCGAGCAAATTCAATATGATTTCTTGGTCGCAGTTCAGCTTTTAAGTTGGATTTGTAGTCTTGACTGAAAGTTGTATAACTACATTTATCCCGTCAACACAGTGCGTATGTGCCGTGAAACATTTTTGATATCCAGTCAATACAATTTTTTGCATTTTACAGCCATTTGTAGGTGTTGACGGGATAAATAGAATAGTAGTCGAGTGCCGTGAATGGGAAAAAATATCTGGCACGGAAACTGGATGTGCTCGGCAGAGCCTCGCCCATCCCGTTTCCTGAGCCTTGCCAGATATTTTTTCCCATTCACGGCACTAACCTACTATTCTCTATCTATTTTCCTTATTTCTGAACCAAAGTATATGTTGTGACACTCATTTGAACCACTCATTTGAGTGGTCACAACATATACTTCTGATGAGAAATAAAGAAATTCTTGAGCCTTGCCGGATATTTTCCCCCATTCACGGCACTAACCTACTATTCTCTATATCCCTGATAATCACATGTGCTCCTGGGGTCCGTTTCAGTAAATTTCATGTGACTAAAATGTTTGCAAGTGAAAAATTATGAGTGTAAATTTCAGATTAACAGTGTTTTCTTGTTAAAAAATTACTGGATGTACATTTATTGAGCATACACATCCTATGCTCAATAAATGTAAATCCATCAATTGAAATTTCCAGACTCACAGATTTGCACTTGCGAACATTTTAGTCGTACAAAGTTTAGTGAAACGGGCCCCAGGTCCATGATTTCCACCACGGGATTAATTTGACCGAGATAATGCTCTCATCGGTGTCTATCTGACTTGTAGGTAAGCTCCAAACGATGGATATCTTACTGCGGCGACTGAAGACGGGCGACCACCGTGCGTTGATATTCACCCAGATGACGCGCATGTTGGACGTCCTGGAGGCCTTTCTCAACTACCACGGCCATCGCTACCTCCGTCTCGACGGGACAACGCGCGTCGAACAGCGACAGGTAACACTGCCTGCTCTTGTTAAACCCCCGGCATATTACAATGTATGTCAAGGGGTATAACCAGGGATTCCGCTGGGGGAAATAAAAAAATTGCCACTTCATATATATTTTTATATTTTTTTTGAAGTGGCAATTTTCTTTCGAATTTTTTTTTATTTTTATCGCCAATTGCGAAAGTGGGATCGCCAGCGGAATCCCTGGGTATAACTATATTGTTCATATTTCCATTTGTCCGTCCGTCCATCCGTAAGATTAAATAAAAGTTTTTGTTTGTCGGTGCAGGTGGCGGCCGGGAGTACTTACTTGCTCTAGTTTATCAGGGTGGTCAGTTGGTGGCCATCTAAAAGCAAAACCATGATATTTATGACTTCTGTAGGACGTAAAGCCCCAATCAATTCAGCAGAATATAAAATGGCCAATAAAGTTTAAATTTTTGATTGCAGATAATGAGTTTGACACCTGTGCTGCAATGCAGTCGGAAAGTAGATGGTGTCAAAATGCCTCAAAGGTTCACAATACAGTATGTCATAATGTGACGCACCAAGCTTTTTTGATACATTGGGAATATAGCCACCATTGTTTGACATTTAAAAATTTCCATAAAAGCTGATGAGTTAGTGGTTCAGGGAATAGAGGCTAGTCACAGACGCATCTTACCCATGATTGTTCACCTCAACTCTGATACATACAAACACCAGTTCTCCTCTCCAACTTTGACGCACATGATTCAGATATCTGTATTGACAACATGGAGTAAATAGAAGTTTGGCCTTTATCTCGTTATCCACCCGTCTGTGTGACCTGTGGACTCCAAACCCTGGCCGACATAGACGACCATTGTACGAGCCTCGCTGGTTTCTTGCCTGTCTAGGTCCCCAAATGATGGTTACATTCTTGATTATATAGATGCTCTTGCTTGTGTAGTGTCTTGTGAAGTCGAGGCTAGAGTCACCGCTGTGTGTTTCCCATGATGCAATGGTGCTATAGTTCTCGTAGATTGATGGTCAGATGTTATGCAGCGAACATTTCTCCTACAGTGGTCTGTTTGCTTACCTCAACTTTGATACATACAAACACCCGTTCTCCTCTAATTGGTATGCATATATCTAGTTGACGCAGGATACGACAATTTGTAACCAGTCTGTATGTAACTTGACAAATGCAAACCTTGTTACCTGATAAATTAGTAGTGATGTCGGGGACTACTGCAACTACAACGTGGAGACGAGAGTACATTTAGCTTAGCATGTATATAACTATGGTCGAGGCTAGAGTCTCCGCTGCATCTTACCCATGATGCAATGGTGCTATAGTTCTCGTAGATAGATGGTCAGAAGTTATGCAGCGAGCATGTCTTCTCTGATGTGTGTGCTTCCTCAACTCTGATACATATACACAGGGCTCCAGATAAGGAATTAATAATTGAGTATTGTCACTCCCATCATTTCTGAAGCAATTGGGTATTTCAAAATTTTAAGTGGGTAAAATAAAATCACACCACTGTTTACACATCAGCAGACCGCAATTATTGAATAGTTTGCTTCTAAATGAAAACATGTTTGCATTTCATTAGAATTGTTTCATTAGAATTGTCTCTTTCTAATGAAATACCAAGACGTGTTTTCATGGAAAAAATAAGAAAAATATGCTATATTTGTTGTCTGTTGATTGTTTTCTGTAGCATGATACATTTTGATACTCACTACTTCTGTTTCAATTGGGCAATTTTAATTGGTTATTTAAGAAAATACGCAGCTTATTTTGATGTACATTGTAACTGCTCTCGTAATCTTACACATAGATGTTTGGTTCAGAAGATGACAGTTTGTGAGTCACTGGCCGTAACCGTCTGTGTCTTGTTAATCTTTTCAAAACCACAGACCGCTTTTCCAATCTTTGCAAACAGTGTAGATCTAGATGAGCCTGCTCGTAACAAGCCGTCTCGTCAGGATCTGCACTCTTTGTGGATATTTTCTGATTTTTGTCGCGCCCACTTGCGGACAGCGCGATATACGTACGTATATCTTGGTTAGTTTTTCGGTATGTTATCAAAGCCTCGACGGGCGCAACATGTTTGGTGTTCATGCATTGCCGTGCTTTATGGGATATCTTATGTGAGAAATTGTTAGTATATCCCGGCATACTAAGCATGTCGTGGGTGGGTGGTTGGTTGGGTTTTGGGTGGTTGGTTGGGTGAACGCAATGGTGTAAATTAACGGTGGGGTTCCCCCTTATAGGAATCACGATTTTCCTCGTTTGGCCCTCCGGTACGTTTTTAACTTTGACTCTTTTTGTTACTTGGGAGTTATTATTGCCCATTATAAAAGTAGTAAGATTACTGATCCTGCTGCTTTTGGGAGGGGGCCAAGTGATTCTGATGTGGCGAGGACCTGGCATCAGATCAGGATTATTCTGATTTCAGGGCTGAATATATAGTTCTTTTATTGTAAATATTCAGTTCTGATTTTGGGATTTTCCCCCCATTTGTACATGTACTTGTACAGGTAATATATGGCATTTAGTACTAAACCCATTGACCCGGCCTGAAATGACCTTAGTTGTTGATAGGCTGTTAAACCCAAACAAACAAACGAGGGGTATATATCGTTCCGTCCGTCCGTAATATTTGTGTTTAAATTTGTTACTTGTGGCCAGGGGTACCCGTGAGCCTTTGCTCACATGCTTTTCTAGTTCACCGATACGTCTAGGTCTGTCT
This sequence comes from Conchocele bisecta, assembly GCA_029237695.1. Classification (NCBI taxonomy): domain Eukaryota; kingdom Metazoa; phylum Mollusca; class Bivalvia; order Lucinida; family Thyasiridae; genus Conchocele; species Conchocele bisecta. Next base: position 84,218,108 of record CM055277.1, read on the forward strand.
GCTGAAGCGTATTTACTATTGAATACAATGCTTTTAAGATTACTGCCATCCAAGGTCGTTTCTCCAACATTATACACTTTTGTATGTTGGATAATATACTTGGTATAGTATTGGCCAGCTTTTTGCCCTATGCCTTTCATTGTAAGCTAAAGGGCATAGGTTTCTGAACACTGGTATACATGCCCTTGCTACTGTCTCTATCTACCAAACTACAGTCATGAGGGATGAGTTGTGGCCTAGGGGTTAGAACAACTGACTTCCAATTTGGAGGTTGTGGGTTCAAACCTCGCCTTGTGCATCAAAAATACTGTCAATAGTATTTCCAACCCACGGTCTGTTGGATGAGACTTTAAACTGTGGTCCCGTCTCTATATGACCTTAGCTGTTGGTAGGACGTTAATCCCTTTCACTTCCACTGTATCTGATGAAACCCCTACAATTTAATCAAATCAAATTGAATTAAATCACATTGGTTTTCAGCAACTGTATATTTGAGTAAAGCTCGATCAGTGGAAAACCCTACAATTAATCACATTATCACCTTGTTTTCAGCAACTCATGGACAGGTTCAATGCTGATCGGCGGATATTCTGTTTCATCCTGTCCACACGGTCGGGTGGTATCGGTGTGAACCTAACAGGGGCGGATACTGTGATATTCTATGACAGCGACTGGAATCCCACGATGGACGCCCAGGCCCAGGATAGGTGTCACCGTATCGGGCAGACCCGCGACGTCCATATATACAGGTACGCCATATATACAGGTGTTGCGTCTTGTCTGATTAAAGACATTGTTGGAATAACACAATCTGATGTGTTGCCATTATCCAAATTTTGTCGGTCCCGCTTGCAGACAGCACAATATAGTTGGCACATTAGTTTAGCAGGTTGGCACATTGGCGTGCTTATGTCAAATTCTCTGATATTTAATGGCCCGCCATGCGTCTCGACATTAATTTAAACTATAATTTCCATTACGGAAGAGCATTGTATGATCTTTGTGTAGTCGAACCATGTTTTTGTTGTGAAAAACACAGCATTATAAGGGTTAACAAGCAAATCTTATGAAATTGCATGGGATTTGTATAGTAAGGCCATCCATAATTATATCTCCGTTTCCTGATACCCGACCGACCCGCTAAAAACGGTGCAATTTCTTTTTCTTTTGTTTCAATTTAGTGCTACAGTGGGTTAAAAGGGTTAATATAATCTCTGGCCCTAAATGTTCATACAACAACACATACAGCAATTGACATACTTTTATTGCAAGACTAGCAATATTGAATTTAAAAATTATTAATATTAAAAAGGTACAATATTTTAACACTTGCAATGCAAGTGTTAAAATATTGTACCTTTTTAATATTAATAATTTTTAAATTCAATGCGTCATGTGACAGAAAAAAAAAGAAATTGCCTACCGACTGACCCACTTCTAAAATTTAAGGACGGACTAATACAAGTGGACAATCAAATGCATGATGTGGCACATACTTTTTGCCAGCCGCAAAAATATAACCATGGAATATTGTGGCGAATTGGGGTATTATTTTTGTTTCAATATTCTGTTGCCGGCTTTTATGAATGCCATGTGTGTTGTGTGTGCAGATTGATTAACCTGCACACACAACACACGACATTCATCAGGGTGGACACAGAATTTTGAAACAAAAAAGAACAATAAAGACACTAGCCAAGTATTTATATGTGTACAGGTTGATCAGCGAGCGGACGGTGGAGGAGAATATCCTGAAGAAGGCCAACCAGAAGAGGATGTTGGGAGATATGGCTATCGAGGGCGGAAACTTTACCACCGCATTCTTCAAGGAGGTATGTAGCTCTACTGTCTGTTCTATCACACTAGGGATTATTCTGATTTCAGGGCTGAATATATAGGTTTTGTCGCGCCTGCTTTAGCAGACGCGCGACTATAGTCGGCACTTTTTCCGTCGTCGTCCGTTTTTTTTGTAAGGCAAATGCATTAAAGTTATTGTTTTTTCACATCAATGTTTGTCTAGGGATGATGCTTCATTACGCACACACCACATCCAAATTCTCAAGGGCACGGTCATTTATTTACATTTAATCTTCACTGGTTTTGTAACAGAAATGCGTTAAAGTTATTGTTTTTTCACAATATCTCTTTAACCACTTGCCAGATTTTGATAATATTTCACATCAATGTTTGTCTAGGGATGATGCTTCATTACGCACACCCACACATCCAAATTCTCAAGGTCAAGGTCATTTATTTACTTGTAATCTTCACCGGTTTTGTAACAGAAATGTGTTAAAGTTGTTTTTTCACAATATCTCTTTAACCCCTTGCCAGACTTTGATAATATTTTGCATCAATGTTTGTCTAGGGATGATGCTTTATTACGCACACCCCCTCATCCAAATTCTCAAGGTCATTTATTTACTTGTAATGTTCACGGTCAAATGCCTCGGCAGGCGCAATACCTCTTCCGTGGCGGAATTCTTGTTTATTGTAAATATTCAGTTCTGATTTTGGGATTTTCACCCATTTAGTAATATACGAGATTTAGTACTAAACACATTGACCCGGCTTTAAATGAATTTAGCTGTTGATAGGCCGTTAAAACCCAAAAAACATACATTTGGACTGGATAAATATATTGGGTGCAAAATCACATTTCTGGTCTCGTAACCCTCACAACGGTCATTTCTACCTTTTACAAATTGTTTCACATTGAATTATATTTACACGTGTTTCCATGATATTGCAGCAAACCCTGACAGAGCTGTTCTCGGAGCCGTCCGGCCTCGACTCACTGGTCAAGGAGAAGGAACAAGAACGCAAGGAAAAGCTCGCCAAAACCACGCCGGCTGAGAAAAAACCTGACAAATCCGAGATCACAGCCTTGACACAGTTCGAGAAGGTAAAATATGACGGTTGACAGTCGTAGTGAAGCTAATGTTATAATTTGGGTTTAGTACTTCAAGTGGTTTGACGTTTGGTTTCAGTTCATCTTCTGTAGATTATGTCACCAACATTGCAAAGTATACTTATCTAACAAAGTATACTTTGAGGGAGAAATTTTCCATTTTAGGAGAAATTTATTAATTTTTATTATACTGAATTTATTACATTATCACAGCCATTTTGGCTGTGGTAATGTAATAAATTAGTTCTATGTGACGTAATGCATTTTAGGAAAAATAAATGATTACTCCCTCAAAGTATACATTGCTAGATAAGTATACTTTGCAATGTTGGTGAAATCGGCTACTGGTCCTTGATAGCAAGTTTATTGTGTTGTAGACCCAATAATCCGTACTAATTATTGGCATTGAACCCATACTATTCTCCAATCTCGACTTCAGAGCACATGCTTGCTGCAACACTTTCTGATCATGTTCTTCAAATTTGTGCTAAATATTGGGCATGTTTATTGGCCTTGACTAATAATTGTACAGGTTATCGCCCCTTATTCCATTTTACTGACCATGTATGACTGGCATATATTGTGACCTTGGTATCCTTGTGTGCATGGGGAATGTTTTGGAATATCTACCCCAATACGGTCAGGTTTTTTGTGGCCCTGGCATTTGTTAAGCCTGTGGGTGTTGGGGGCCCTGGAATCTGCATAATGTGTGTTTCAGGCCCTTGAATCGGTACAATTTGTGTTTTGGCCCTGGAATCCGTGTATAATGTGTGTAAAACATCAGCCTATGCATGTGGATAATGTGTGCTTTAGACCGTGACATCGGCGTGTTATGTGTTTCAGGCCTCTGGATAATGTGTGCTTTGTATAACGCGTGTTGTGTGTTTCAGTCCCTGTCATCTTAACATGTGTTGTGTGTTTCAGGCCCTGGCGAAGACGGAGGACGAGTCTGACGCAATCGCCACAGAGAATGTGAAGGCGGAACAGAAGGCTGAGCTGGCTGAGTTTGACGAGAACATTCCATGGGACGAGCGCGAGGCTGAGCAGCGCACCGACGAATCCCAGGTGGAACACGAACTCGCTATGCTAGACAAGGAGGTACGTGGTGATAAGCAGCATAGCCCCAGGTCAGACAGCGGGCTATGCTTGTCACAATTTTGCCATTAGTCGAGATGCACTGGCGAACAATGTAGCCCCAGGTCAGACTGAATACGTCAGCGTACTAGCTATTCGTACGTTACACTGGCTGCAAATGCCATATTGCCCATTACTATAGTCACAGTTGGATGTAATCCAGGTCCCTGTTCGGAGTAGATTCTGTTGATGTCTGGCCTTTATCTCGTTATCCACCCGTCTGTGTGACCTGTGGACTCCAAACCCTGGCCTACATAGACGACCATTGTACGAGCCTTGCTGGCTTCATGCCTGTCTAGGTCCCCAAATGATGGTTACATTCTTGATTATATAGATGCTCTTGCTACCTTGTGTTCTGTTTTGTCTGGCCTTTATCTCGTTATCCACCTGTCTGTGTGACCTGTGGACTCCAAACCCTGGCCTACATAGACGACCATTGTACGAGCCTCGCTGGCTTTGTGCCTGTCTAGGTCCCCAAATGATGGTTACATCGCTTTCCCTTGATTGATAGTCGGAATTGGTACATTGTAAAATATCGCGACTGCAATAAAGGCAATTTGACTACATTTAGTTTGTCTATACCTACTGTCGAGGCTAGAGTCACCGCTGTGTGTTTCCCATGATGCAATGGTGCTATAGTTCTTCATGCCTGTCTAGGTCCCCAAATGATGGTTACATTCTTGATTATATAGATGCTCTTGCTACCTTGTGTTCTGTTTTGTCTGGCCTTTATCTCGTTATCCACCTGTCTGTGTGACCTGTGGACTCCAAACCCTGGCCTACATAGACGACCATTGTACGAGCCTCGCTGGCTTTGTGCCTGTCTAGGTCCCCAAATGATGGTTACATCGCTTTCCCTTGATTGATAGTCGGAATTGGTACATTGTAAAATATCGCGACTGCAATAAAGGCAATTTGACTACATTTAGTTTGTCTATACCTACTGTCGAGGCTAGAGTCACCGCTGTGTGTTTCCCATGATGCAATGGTGCTATAGTTCTCGTAGATTGATGGTCCGATGTTATGCAGCAAACATTTCTCCTACAGTGGTATGTTTGCTTACCTCAACTTCGATACATACAAACACCCGTTCTCTAATTGGTGTGCACATATATAAGTCGATGCAGGATACGACAATTGCGTATTATCAGTCCGTATATATTTGACCAATGCAAAGCTTCTGAAGTCGAGGCTAGAGTCACCGCTGTGTGTTTCCCATGATGCAATGGTGCTATAGTTCTCGTAGATTGACGTCGGATGTTATGCAACAAACATTTCTCCTACAGTGGTCGTTTGTGAAATGGGGTTTTTGCCGTTTAGCGTCTAGCCCAATGCAGCTGGTTAAATACAGGATCGAACCTGTTGGCCCGACCTTAAATGACCTTAGCTGTTGATAGGCCGTTAAACACCAATAAATCAATTGATTGTTCCAGTCTAGGTCCCCAAATGATCGTTACATTCTGGTATCATTGTCTATATAAATGCTTTTGAATGGACGTAAAACACTGATCGATCAATCCTATAATGTCGGGGACAACTGCAACTACAACGTGGAGACGAGAGTACATTTAGCTTTGTTTGTATATATATATCTATGGTCGAGGCTAGAGTCACCGCTGTGTGTTTCCCATGATGCAATGGTGCTATAGTTCTCGTAGATTGACGGTCAGATGTTATGCAACAAACATTTCTCCTACAGTGGTCTGTTTGTTCACCTCAACTCTGATACATACAAACACCAGTTCTTCTCTCCAACTTTGACACATATAATTCAGATATCTGTATTGACAACATGGAGTAAATAGAAGTTTGGCCTTTATCTCGTTATCCACCCGTCTGTGTGACCTGTGGACTCCAAACCCTGGCCGACATAGACGACCATTGTACGAGCCTCGCTGGCTTTGTGCCTGTCTAGGTCCCCAAATGATGGTTACATTTGAATTACACGTGATCATTGACAACACCTGAACGGGTAGTTCTACATTGACCGGTCTCTATATGACCTTGCCGTTGAACAGACGTAAATCTGTTTAAAATGTACTGTAGGCCGATAATGCAAGAAAGTGTTAAGACACGAGTACATTTAGCTGAAGTTGTATACAACTACTGTCGAGGCTAGAGTCATCGCTGTGTGTTACCCATGATGCAATGGTGCTATAGTTCTCGTAGATAGACGGGTCAGATGTTATGCAGCAAACATTTCTCCTACAGTGGTCTGTTTGCGCACCTCAACTTTGATACATACAAACACCTCTGCAACTTTGACACATATACTTCAGATCTGTGTATTGACAACATGGAGTAATAGAATGTCTGGCCTTTATCTCGTTATCCACCCGTCTGTGTGACCTGTGGACTCCAAACCCTGGCCGACATAGACGACCATTGTACGAGCCTCGCTGGCTTTGTGCCTGTCTAGGTCCCCAAATGATGGTTACATTTGAATTACACGTGATCATTGACAACACCTGAACGGGTAGTTCTACATTGACCGGTCTCTATATGACCTTGCCGTTGAACAGACGTAAATCTGTTTAAAATGTACTGTAGGCCGATAATGCAAGAAAGTGTTGAGACACGAGTACATTTAGCTGAAGTTGTATACAACTACTGTCGAGGCTAGAGTCATCGCTGTGTGTTACCCATGATGCAATGGTGCTATAGTTCTCGTAGATAGACGGGTCAGATGTTATGCAGCAAACATTTCTCCTACAGTGGTCTGTTTGCTCACCTCAACTTTGATACATACAAACACCTCTGCAACTTTGACACATATACTTCAGATCTGTGTATTGACAACATGGAGTAATAGAATGTCTGGCCTTTATCTCGTTATCCACCCGTCTGTGTGACCTGTGGACTCCAAACCCTGGCCGACATAGACGACCATTGTACGAGCCTCGCTGGCTTCATGCCCGTCTAGGTCCCCAAATGATGGTTACATTCTTGATTATACCTATCTATTGTATCTATTGGATTTCAATAATTTAGGTTCTTGTCGACAAAAACAAAAAGATGATCTGTTTACGAAATTGTGCTGCTGTGCTAAGCTAAGTCCACCTGTGTACTGTGTGGTCTCGCTTTACAAGCTGATCATGAAATTTAGTAGACCTATATACTGTAATATAAGCAAATAAAGAGAAATAATATCGGCCTCCAATTACTGAATGTATATTGTAAGCCGATATTTGATTTGCTCATTCTATGGAGGTTGTCTAATCGACATCATTCATTTCTTATTATTCAGAAAATCATCATATGATATGTTCCGTAAATGAAATTGAAAATCGACATTCCGAATGATCTCTGAATTTCCTATCAATTTTCGACATCATTTACAGAAAACACTGTGTTGCTTATAGATCAATATCACTGAAAGCGGTGCTGCAATTTGAGGCAATGACAGAGCCTGGCACAACCTGCTATTAACTCTTTCCAACAACACAGGCCTGTATAGTGGTATTGGCAAATAGTGTAGATCCAGATGAGCCGGCTCGCGACGAGCCGTCTCATCAGGATCTACACTTTTTGCAAGTAATTTTCATATTTTTGAGACGATTGGATTGGTTGCAAAATTAACATATCAAAATCGATTTCACTTACTTGGGGGTGAAAGGGTTCACTATTGATCACGTGTGTTTGTTATTTCCACACCAGCTGACCCCGATAGAGAGGTTTGCAGTGCAGTACACGGAACAACAGCTGGAACCCGTCAATGCTGAGGAGCTCATGATTGCCGAGGTAAATATCTCGCTGGTCACGATTGAGAAATAAGACTTTTAGGCCATCTGTGTGTCGATCTTGATTCAATTAATTAATACCAAATCCATTCAAAATTACCTGCTATCAGGCATGAGAATTTTCCTCTTTTAGGCTGATTTCAGACTTTTTCATGATGTAGAATTTCAAAATGTTTCACATTCGGTCTGATCTGCTCAACTATTATACATTTGCAAGGTGTAGGGGACATCAGCTATGTTTTCAGATGATTTCAGACTTTTTTGGCTAAGTTGGCTCTCATCCCTATGCTATAGAGAAATTTTTATTCCACCTGTGTGTCGATCTCGATTCAATTATCAAATCCATCCAACATTACCCATCTGTAAGTGGTCTCGCTGTTTCTGAGACTTTTACAAAAATTTATACTTTTACAAATGGGGTGAGGGGGGTTTCAGTGGATTTTCAGATGTTTTTAGCAATAGCCATTCTCATGCCTGTAAATAATACATCGTTTCCCAGAATTCCAGGTAAGCTTTGTGTCTAGAGCGTACTATACCCCCTGATTTCAAAATCATTGCATATTTTACTTTTAAAATGGATTATTGATTTTTGTCGGCGGCATCGTTCAATGTTAAGTTTTCGTGTTGCGGTCATTACTTCAACACCTTATCAGCTACAGTCATCAAACTTTATACATACCTTTACTATCATATGTAGATGAATATAGGACTCGAGGCCCAGGGTCAAGGTCAAGGCGGAACAAGGCGAGACATTTGATTCCGCGGAATTCTTGTCTTTTCTAAATAGGTAACAAATGATAAAAAATATAACAAATTTAAACATTCACTTATTTGAGCTGCAAAATATAACAAATTTAAACATCCACTTATTTGAGCTGCAAAAAGCAAACACTTTGCTTTTTGCAGCTCAACTTTATAAGTGAATTTTCAACTTTATGACAGTTTTTCCACTACTCAATTTGAAAATCAATGCGTATTTTCACATTGCTTTTGATAATCAATGCTTATTCCGCTAAAATAATTGCGTAAAATACTCAACTTATCTGAAGCTCTGGGTCTTGCAGGAGGACATAGCGTCGGCGAAGGAGAACTGGGAGCTGAACCGACTGAAGGCCCTCAAAGAGGAGGAGGAGAAACGGGCGGAGCTGGAGGACGACGAGATGCTCTACACGTACAGCCGCGATGATGCCTACACCCAGGTGAAGCAGCGTAACCGCGATCTCGCTATCGCAGCCAAAAAGGCCGCCGACGCTGCCAAGGCGGCGGCATTATCCCCGTCTCGGAAAAGTAATAGGTTGTCTGTGGGTGAGGTTGACGAGAAAAAGGAGTGGGTGTATACGACCCCGAAAATCATTCGGGATATTGCACGAAAGAATGCAGTGAAGTCGAAGGAGAAATCGCCGAGTAAGAAAGGGAAAGCGGATGACAGGTCGCCCGGTAAGAAAGGTAGGGTGGTTGATAGTGCTGGGAAACAGAAGGGTGAGAGTGGCGGGAAATTGAAGGGTGAGAAGAAAGTGAGGGTTAAGGTGAAACGTGATACTGGGGATACTGGGGAGGTTATTGATGTCGAAACGGTGTCCGGGCCGGACGAGTTGAAGGAAAGTAGGAAACAAATTAGGAAAAATTTAATGGACAAAGTGAAGAAGGCCCGACAGCCCGGTCATCCCGAGTCGCCAGTCAAGAATGTGCTGGGGAGTGTTGGGTCGATAGACGCGACACTCCTCGAGTCGCTGCCCGGTCACAGTCGATCCCACCGGTTCCCCGTCATTGTGAACCAGCCCGGCAATAAGCCAGGTGTGCAGTCCCCGAACAAAATATTCCAGCATCTAGGTCAGGCGGCCGCCATCGAGGCTGAACGTCGGCGATTATTGGCGAATGACCGTGCAAACATATTTGAGCAGTTTGGTTTGCCGACGAGTCCAATGGCTAGTGCGGGTGCCACAGTGTCTGTCCCTCCCAACCTCCTGGCCCCCGGCAGTGTCCGGCTGGTGAACACACCTCAAGGTAGGCAGGTAGTCGTAGTCAGTTCTAGTTCAGCCATGCAGCAACCTTCACAGAACGTCGTGCTGCTACAGGGAGTGCAGGGCTTCCCACAGGGGTTGATCCTCGGCAATAACGTCATGTCTCTACAGGGGAGTCCGCTCAACATGGCCAGCCTCGCTCGTGGTATCAATCCGTTGAATATACAGAACTTGCAGAGCCTCGGTGCTAGGATAGTTCAGCCTCGTGTAGCTACGCGGATAATCAACCCCGCCCATAACCAGCCGGGGCAAGCATACGTCCATAGACTTGTAAACGTCCAGCAGTCAGCAGCAGTTAATGGCAGCATGGCACCAATGCAGGTTACACAGCCAGTTAATTCCGTTCCCCAGTTTGCTAGCATGTCGGTGCCCAGACCAGTAACGACGAACCTGCCCAATTTACAGCAGTTGAACCCCCAGCAGTTCCGCATTCAGCAACCTGTGATACAGAGCGTTGGGGCGTCCACAGTTCCCGCCCCTGCTTCAAGCCCCGCTTCCACACCACCAAAGAGATTACAGGCGAACACTGTTGCCAATCTAATAGCAGCCAATACGAGCCCGCCAAAGCCTGTGATCCACGACAACGTTGTGCCCAGCGACTCCCCTCCGAAACTCACCCCGGCCTCTGCCCCACAGAAGACCATCTTGCCTCCGAACCTTGCGAACCTCATGAAGCCACAGATGCCGAAACAGGGGTCTGTAACCACTAGTGCTCATATGAAGGTGAATCCAGCCGTGGCCAAGGTGGTTGCCTCCCATATAAACTCCACTGCCTTTCATACGGCTCCAGCTACCTACACTTCTGCTGGTAGCAATGTGACCATCACCGGTAAACCGACGCCCCAGCCCCCCGCTGTTGTTCACCACGTCTCCTCCAGTCGCTCACAAAGTCCAACCGTCGTCAAATTGGTGGCGGCCTCGAGTATCCAGTCCGCTGCACAGTTCAACAAAATATCTGTTCCTGTGTCCAGTATAGGGTCTGGTGGCCAAACTGTAAAGGCCCAGGTGACCACAGCACCCAGGGGCGAGAGTCCGGTCGCTACCATCAACATAAAGGGTCTCCCGCCAGGGGTATCGTTACCTGCTAGTCTGGTAAATTCTCTAGTCTCCGGCTCTATAGGTGGAATCTCCAAGGCTAATCTAAATATTCTCCAGAAAATGATCCCACCAGCAGGAACAGTTAAACTGGGTGCTGGCAATGTATCTGCTAACGCCACCAGTCCAGCTGATCACAGTACCCTTAAAAAGGTTGCTCTCAAAGGCGTGGCCAAGTCGTCGCTAGTGACACAAACTGATGGTGCCAATGTGAAGAAACGTATCTCCAGTCCCCAGCTGTCTGCCCCGAAACCCACCACCCCTGTAGGTAGCCCCAACTCCCTGCAGGCCTGGTCCAATCCTAACCTGGTGATCCGCACGCGGCGTGCTGCCCAGCAACAGTCGCCACAGGTGGTGCATGCCGGTCAGCCCTCCCCGAACATACAACTGCCCAACCCGAACGTGGCCATCTTCCACAGCAACACAGGCCTGACGGCTCTCCCTGAATCTGTATTGCACGCCCGTCTGCCAAAAGTGGGCGTCGCTGAGACCATTGTACACACCTCTGTAGCCAAAGTGGGTGTCACCGAGACCGTAGGGAACACCCCCGTAGCTAAAGTGGGCGTGGCTGAATCTGTAGTACTCATCACCCCAGTAGCCAATCATTGTGAGGGACCAGAGTATACTGCCATCCCATTGGGTAAGGTTACCGAGAACGTACACGAATCCAGTAATGGCAATGGTGATGTCATAGAAATAGATTGATGTCCAAGAATCCCCTCTAAATCACTTATACGAGACAAGAATCGTCTAAATCACTATACGAGACACGCCATGTGCTTTTCTACCTACTCCATGTGATTTTACATTTTAAATATTTACACAAACTACTTTCTGTAAATGACGCCGAAAGTTGACAAAATTTTCATGGCAAATGCGGCATTCTGTTCCGGTAACCCCCTTGGACAAAACACCCTCAACCTAAAAATGACTACATGGACAACCCCCTCAATCGTTTTATCAGGTTGGACAAAACACCCTCGATGTTATTTTCAGGGTGGACGGAACCCCCTCAATCGTTTTCTCAGGGTGGACAAAACACCCTCAATCGTTTTCTCAGGGTGGACGAAACCCCCTCAATTTCTGGGATTGTGATTGTTTGCGACTTTAATCTTCTTGGAAATTAGCAAAATAATTTACATAATTGTACAACCCTTTATTATGTACGAGTATATGCCTTGTGCTGTTCTGTACTTTTTGTACATGTATGCATGCTTGAGAACAAAACAACTTTTACTTGATTATTTTTATTTTATATGAATCATTGTTGTATAGTATTATTACTAATTATAATAAACGGCAAACAAATCAAAGGTTGAGTGGAAAAAGATTCTATCTCCATTATATATATACATATATATGTAATGAAGATAGACCCTTTCTCCACTCAAAACTCCATCAATCCCAGAAATTGAGGGGGTTTCGTCCACCCTGAGAAAACGATTGAGGGGATTTCGTCCACCCTGAAAAAAACATTGAGGGTGTTTTGTCGAACCTGATAAAACGATTGAGGGGGTTATGTCATGTAGTCATTTTTGCGTTGAGGGTGTTTTGTCCTACATTCTTCTATTCCACAATTGCCGTGAACATTCGTCAACTTTCAAGGTCATTTACGGAATGTTTTGTAGATATATTTCATAAGGTATCGCACATCGTGGGCACAAAATCACATTGTTTATCTCATATAGTGTATATATCTTGACATCCACAGAATTCTGAAAAAATACAGCTAAATAATGGTTTTTCACCAAAGTGTGTCGTGCAACATCTGTAGCTATTGATCAAACTAATAGAACCCTGTTGTCTCGTTATCCTTTCATCTTGCTGTTGTACTAAACAATTCCAGTCTTTCTACATGCACGCTTGTAACTTGTTCCAAGGTATTGTGATAGGGAAACAATTATCATCTGTGGAGTGCATGCAAATGTGATATTTTGTACCAAATAATCTGGGCATTTCACTATATCAGAGTTGAACATGCAAACTTGTCATTTGCAGTGGAGGTCCGATTTTCTTGATATATGTATTGGTATTTTAATATTTAATGCGACGCTGTAGCAAAAAAAAAATGTTTCAACTAGTGTAGCACCAGTATATTGCAAAGTATACTTATCTTGCCAAGTACACTTTGAGGGATAAATTTATTAATTTTTATTACACTGAATTAATTACATTATCACAGCCGTTATGAATATGAAGTCTTGGATGCATTTAACCGTTTGATCCACAACACGATCAAAAACTGACGGTATACATTTGGGCATGATTAGTAGGCAGTTCTGTGCAATCTATTGTTTATTACCAGACTCTTGAATGGCAAGTTTGTATTTTTGCATGTTCTACTGTGTCGTGTTCAAAATGTTTCTGTATTCTACTGGTGTCTGAAGTACAGCCTGTCCTGTCTATGTGCAATCCTGTTATATTCTGAAATACTTTTTGATATTCATGCACCTGTTGCTCTTAGAAACATGAAACGATACTTCATTAACCACGAAACCACTCTTCCAATGTTTCTGCCAAAGTCATTCATTAACCCATTCAACACTACAGACCTGTATAGTGGTATTGGCAAACAGTGTAGATCCATATGAGCCGTCTCATCAGTATCTGTAATAAGTCTTTCTTCATATTTTTGAGAACAATATGCCCCATTTTCATAAATGAACTAGTCTGACAATCATTTTGTGACAAATGGATGGGTTGTCCAATTAACCCTTAGACCGCTATCTTATTATTTTTTGTCGTCTGCTGTTTATTTTCCATTTTTATCATCAAAAACGTGCTTTGACAGCACTTTAGAATAATTTACAACATGGTTTGACAGCACTTCAGAATCGTTTCCATTGGAAATGATTCTGAAGTGCTGTCAAACCGTGTTTTTATTGAAAAATAAGGCATGATATAAAAGCAACAGCAGACGACAATTGTTGTGAGTAGCGGTCTAAGGGTTAACATATCAAATCCATTCCAGTTACTTGGGGGTGAAAGGGTTAAGGAATCTGTGTGCTATCACTAACTTGCACCGATAGTACACGGATTCCTTAGAGTAGGTTCGTCATTAATGAAGTATTGTTCAACATCATATTAATGCGGAAAGCTCGTCTTCAGAAATGAATATAACTAAAAGGTTTACTTGTGTTCTGTTTTATGCCTCGAGCATCATGGTTGGATAATTATCCCGTCAACACCGTGCGTATGTGCCGCGAGACATTTTTAATATCCAGTCAATACGACCTAATCACTGCGTATGAATATGTGCGGAGGCTGGGATTATTATTTTTGCATTTTAGAGCCATTTGTAGGTGTTCACGGGATAAATAGAATAGTAGGTTAGTGCCGTGAATGGGAAAAAATATCTGGCAAGCTTAGGAAACGGGATGGGCGAGGCTCTCACTAACCTACTATTCTCTATATTTCCGTGGCACTATTTATAGAACAGCATTCACACTGGTTGTCGCGTACCGTAATATCGGACAACATTTGTCTTAGGAAACATGTTTCCCAAACAAATAGTATCCAACTACGTCGTTATTGTGATAAACAGGTACAACTATACTAACTGTAATTATTTGGACATTGTTTGCTGTGAGAAACCAAAAATTAATATGTAAAGGTCTATGTTGTTACCACTCATTTGAACCGTCTCATCGAGACGGTTCAAATGAGTGGTAACAACATATACTTTCGAGATGAAATAAAGAAAATAGGATTTTTTCCCCCTAAAAATTGCTACATGTAAATTGTGTGCGAATATTTTCGGTTATTACGGTACATATTTGCACAGTTTTATGTTCACAATACTAGACAATTGAAGGGGTCGGTGGAATAAGGGGGCTAACTCCATCATGGAGTTTAGTCACCCTTCCACAGACTTCTTAAATTATTGTGCTTATGTTTATTTGTTAGATCGCCATAGTGGTTCATTTCTGTCGTGTTGTGTTGGCCGGCAAAAACACAACAAATTCACATACAAAACAATTTGCGTAATGCGAAAATAGAGCAGATTGCTTTTGATGTGCTAGCTGAACCGAACACTGTCGTCGGCTGTTATTTCATATCTTCCATAAAAATATGGTTTGACGGAACTTTTGAGATTGGAAATGATTCTCAACTGCTTGCCAAACCATGTTTTTGTTGAGAAATATTGGAGGACAAAAACAACAAATTTACATGATAACACCCGTAGGATGGCAAAAACGTGTTGTATGTTTTTGTTTGGCTAGCTGGTATGAATACCTGTTGGTACCTTCATCTTACTTGCAGTGTTTTTGTGTCGCAAATACATGGCAGAAATCAGCCACTGTGATAACAGAAGTGAGACAGAATAAATGTTCTTTTGATGAAAGCTTGAATAATTCCAAATAGTGAACATATGTGCACATGTTTTGTTCACATTTTTTCAATGGAATTGAATTGTGATCATTAGCGCCATTTTCAGAACAGAATCTATACATTCAATGTTTAACAGCACTCCGTCTCCGATATGCCAAGAGAACGATTAAACGGAATCGGCAGATCTCCAGTTAAGATTCGTAATTTGATCAACTTTGGGGGAATTTTTTTTATTTCTTCACCAAAAATGGTAAGTTGGGAGTGCTTTAGAATCGTCTCATTGAGACGATTCTAAAGAACTCCCAACTTGCCATTTTGGATGAAGTACTAAGACAAAATACCTCTAATATTTTGTCAAATTACGCATCTTAACTGGAGCCCTGATAGGGTAAGATAAATTTATCTGTAATTTTGTATCATATATGTGAACCTCATTGCCCGCCTGTATGAAATTGGGCATAGGTAAAAATATTGTTTATAATGCAGAAAAATATTTATTTTTTCAGTATTATGAACGTGTTTTGCAATCGATGGTTACTACACTGATGTTGCCATGCAGCATTTATTGTCGGATATCAGGGCACGAAAATTGTTAAAAAATTTACTTTAACAGATGGCAAAAATGTGAAATTTACATTAGAAAACTCTGAATTTCTACTCGTCCTGCATGCATTCCCACTTGTCAGGACGAGCGGACGAGTGGAATTTTCATGCCCTGGATATGCGTAAAGATCCACTGAAAAATCTAAGCAAACCAGTTTTGATGGCAAATCAAATGCATAATCTGTTCCTTTGATTCGTCATTGGACCATTGATAAAAACTTCTGAGAATGTAATAGAAATTTGAACTTTAATAAATGGAGCAGTTTGATTGGTGAGCATGAACAAAACTGCATTGACCAATCACCTGCATGATTTTGTGTTGCAGATTTGAGTACATGGCAGACTAGGTGTGTTTCTGTTCTGACAGTAGCGAGATTCTAGTATGTGAAAGTATGCAAGTTGTACATGACTTGGGGCACCCGCTGCCAACTTGGGACATTTGTGACCATTGCCGACCCAAAATTGTTTTTGCATTATTTTGTTCAGGGTCTACACTACCTCATCAGTGCTTTCATTAACAGGAATTCGTCTTAAATTATTTACCAAAAAAAATCATGAAATTTGTAATTTTCTTTTGACTATATATGATTTTGCCAGCTGTTGTCCCCGTTTGAATGTCTTTTGAGACAAGTCGTGTGATTTTGTACTTAAGAACATCGAATGTTGAAGAAATTTCATAGCAAATGCGGAATAGATGTCATTTACAGAATTAATAGAATACCGTTTCTGTAAGATATTTCATCAAAAATTGCACATGTTCTTCAGTATAAAATCACATAACGTGTCTCATTTATGTCCGTGTTTTGATGTACATTGTTGGCATAATTGTGGTGGTGTACTTAGTTTGGTTAATATATAGACGACAATAGGAGTCCATTTGTGCTAAGCCAGTAAAAACAAACAAATCAATGAGTTATCTGTATTCTAGTTCTGCCGACATTGTGGTTGGAAGTACATTGGAAGTACAGCCACATACGACATGATTTATGATGAACCGTTTAAACCCCATTCAATCAATCAAATAACTGTATTTTAGTTCCATTTGAAGTACATTGCCACCATTTGCCATTATGTTAATATCTTGATTGTACCTTACTGTTACCTGCTTGCTAACAAGATGCAAATAATAATAAATATGTTTAAATTGAAAACGTGTCTGCATCTCATTCCATTTCCTGTGGTTGTGTCGGGACTTGATGTTTACTTGCATTTGTTAGTGCCACTGGCGATGAATCGTCACATCAAACTCTGATTGCATTAAATTGATGCAATAATTTTTCCTTGTTGCCACCCACATAAGTTCCCAGTATCGTGGCAAATGCAAGTGAACTTACACCAACAAGGTTTTGGTGAGACTTCGGCATGAATTACTGTCTATATCTCATTTTCTCGCTGCAACACCTTTTCCTTAAAAAAGGAAACAAAATTTCTTCCAATATCTTTATTTTGGAATTTAGTTATATTGCAATGTGTCGGGGATGTTGAGATTACTGGAGTTTTTTCTCTGTCGCACCAAAACCTTGTTGGTGAGCCACACAAGCACAGAAAATGAGATGCAGACCGTTTTGAACCGAGGTAATTATCAGGTAGCATTCTTAACAAAACATTCTGAGCGTTTATTATTCTCGTGCTCAAAATCTGGATTACTGAAGCATACCAGATATATTCGGGTGTCTTGTGACTACGGACTGTAAAGGATTTTCACTACAAGCTGAGCATTCGTCCTGGCCAAACATACTGCCTGATTTGGGATTTCAAATTTAATGAAAAACATATAAAAAAAAATCAAGAATTATCACAGGCTCCGATTCTGTATTTTTAAGACTACGATGCAGATTTAATTTTCAGTGCGAGTTTGAGTAAATTCAGAAAGTTTTATAGCCTGCCCTGTTGGAGTAAAGGTACAAAAAGCCGAACGACACTGCAGGTGCACATTCCATGATCACTGCATTGTTTACACGTTGGTCATCTGGATAGACCCTGACTGGAACACCCTACACGTATCACAAGCTATTCTATTTCGTCCAATTCTATCGTTTCGTGTTTAAATGAGATTGTGCCATGCACGCGCAGTCCTACATGTATCGCAAGCTATTCCATGGTAACCTGTGGGTGGCAGGTGTTGAGCATGGGATGGGTAATTTAATGTTCGGCGTTCATCCTTACCGGACACCTGGGGTTTTACTAAACATCGTACGACTAAAATGTTCGTAAGCGCAATTTTAGAATCGTCTGGAAATTTAAATTGATGGATTTACATTTATTGAGCATAGGCTGCATATGCTGCCTACGCTCAATAAATGTAAATCCAACAATTGTTTACAAGAAAACAATGTTAATGTGATATTTACAGACTATCATAATTTTGCACTTACGAACATTTTAGTCTTACAAAGTTGAGTGAAACGGCCCCCTGGTTTGGTCCTTGCATACGTCATTGGCATTCTTATGTCGTGGTTAAATTTGGTTATACCCCTTATGCGAGTATTACGGTTATTCATAATCCCATTACATTTAGGGGAAGGAGCCAAACGACATTGGTGTGTGGTATGGACCTGGCACCAGGTCCGGTTATTCTAATTTCAGGGCTAAATATATATTTATCTTGATGTAAATATTCCGTTCTGATGGACCCCCCCCCCCCACCCCCCCCCCCCCCCCCCCCCCCCCACTGCAGCAGGGTTAAAGCACAATTGAACACGTTGGCCGGGCCTTAAATGACCTTAGCTGTTGATAGCCCCGTTAAGCACCAATAAACCAATCATTCCTGCCACAGACTATTAGTATTGGTGTTTAAACGGCCTATCAACAGCTACGTCGTGTAAGACTGGGCAAACGTGTTCGATCCCATTTTAACTTGCTTAATTTGTGGGAAGATCAGAACGGAATATTTTTACATCTAGAAAAAATATATTCAGCCCTGAAATTAGAATAACCTGACCTTGGTCTCTTCCCATAAAATAGGATTACGAAAAATTGTAATACTTGCATAAGGGGTATAACTAGATTCTACTGTCGGATACAAAATGACAATGAATGACATGTGAGGGCCAAACCAGGTCTCCAGTCGGAATTCCGGTAAGAATGAACCCGATCGTTAAATTACCCATCGCATACTCCCACCTGCCACCCACTACTGCTGTTGTTATTGCACGACACAAACATCTGGGCCCAGTTGCTCAAAACCTGTTAGCTTAACGGACTGTTAAATCCTTAATAATGTTAAGGATTTAACAGTCCGTTAAGCTTACAGGTTTTGAGCAACTGGGCCCAGGCATTCAGCCAAAGTGGATGTAAATGCAATGCAAATTGAAAAATTAGGTGAAAGTACACGTACACGTACGGTTACGGTTTACCATGAAGTAGAGGTACATTGTATATTACCTTGATTGTAAAACATTCTGAGCACAAACGCACAATTCCGGCTCGTAATCGGGAAGTTTGATCGGTGGAGGCAGAGCTGTGCTCAGTCTCGGCACTTTCACCCCGAAGTAATGGAATGAACTTTTATATGTTAATTTTTGCACCAATCCAATCGTTACAAAATGATTTTCAGACTAGTCCATTTATGAAAAGGGGATTATGAGCCGTCTCGTCTGGATCTACACTATTTGCCAATACCACTATACAGGCCTGTGGTGTTGAAAGGGTTAAACAGCTTGATTTTCCATACAATATGTTGTGTCCTTAAAAAGTATTATAATCACATGCTCTGGCGGTCAATTAGAAACAATTGAAGGGGATGTTATTATAAGGAGTTGTAAGCGACGTGGCTAACACACGCACAAGTAAACGACGTGGCTAACACACACACATGTAAATGACGTGGCTAACACACAAAGTAAATGACGTGGCTAACACACACACAAGTAAATGACGTGGCTAACACACATGTAAATGATGTGGCTAACACACACACAAGTAAATGACGTGGCTAACACATACACATACACAAGTAAATGACGTGGCTAACACGCACACAAGTAAATGACGTGGCTAACACACACACAAGTAAATGACGGCTAACACACACACAAGTAAATGACGTGGCTAACACATACACAAGTAAATGACGTGGCTAACACACACACACAAGTAAACGACGTTGCTAACACACACACAAGTAAATGACGTGGCTAACACACACACAAGTAAACGACGTGGCTAACACACACAAGTAAACGACGTGGCAAACACACACACAAGTAAATGACGTGGCTAACACACACACAAGTAAATGATGTGGCTAACAGACACACAAGTAAATGACGTGGCTAACACACACACACACAAGTAAACGACGTGGCTAACACACACACACACAAGTAAACGACGTGGCTAACACACACACACAAGTAAACGTTGTGGCTAATAACAGACATCCCATGACAATGGAGCATACTGCTGAACACTCTGATCGGTGTATACTGCTGAACACTCCGGTCGGTGTATGACCTTGATGTATAACACCAGTCTGCAGAAGATCTAATATGAGACCAGCCATAAGCTGCATGCATGTCTTGATCTCCGGTGCAGACCACGATGAGCGTACACATGTCTTTACACTGCTCACCATTCTGTCGGGCGCATATCTGCCATGAATCTAACTCCACCAACTATAGATCCTTACCAGGCTGCCCATCTGTTTCACCGTGACGGAAAGTGGATATGTTTATATATGTATTTTCTTGCTCAACTGCACATGCCTACAATGTGTTTGGCATTATTGTCACTAAAAGTTGTAGGAGTAATGGAAATGTTTCAAGGGGATAAACAATAAGTAAATCCAGTCGAGCCTTCCCAAACTGCACCTCTCTAGAACAACCCCCTCTGTAACAGCCGATAGTTTATATCCCAAATGGACAATCACCTCTATGGAATATATGTAGTAGGTTAGTACCGTGAATGGGAAAAATATCTGGCGCGTAACGGAAACGGGATGTGCTCGGCAGAGCCTCGCCCATCCCGTTTCCTTGCCGCGCCAGATATTTTTCCCATTCACGGCACTAACCTACTATTCTATTTATCCCGTCAACATTACAAATAGCTTTAAAAATGCGAAAAATAACCCCAGCCGAATCTTCAAATCGTATTGACAGGATATAAAAAACGTTTCAAGGCACCATGTTTCACGGCACATACACACTGTGTTGACGGGATAATATATTTAACCTACCTATAACAGCCACCTCTCCACAACAGTCAGTCTTGTGTCTTCCTCTTGGTGGCTGTTGTTATAGAGGTTGCACTGTAACAATTTGTCGACGTCATTTACAAAAAATACATGTACATGTATTACTAAATATTGAATGCAGCAGGTTAAATACAGGATCAAACCCATTGGCCCGGCTTTAAATGACAGGCCGTTAAACACCAATAAACAAACTAACTATTTGCGAAATGCAGTGATACGACAAAGGAGATAATCCCAGAGGACGGCACCCAAATGTAATTGAAGAATTGTATATCAGTAATGAGCATGTTTGCTAAATGGAGTCTACCAGTAATGAACATGACCACCAATAGGTTGCAGGGCTCCAGATAAGGAATTAGTAATTGAGTATTTTCACTCCATCATATCTGAAGCAATTGGGTATTTCAATTCCCATGGGTCTTTGGCATTTTGTATGTGACAGTTGAATCTGGTTATACCCCTTATGTGAGTATTACGATATTCGTAATCCTATTTCAGACTGGTGTGGTATGGACCTGGCACCAGGTCAGGTTATTCTAATTTCAGGGCTGAATATATTTGTTCTCGATGTTTTTATTCTGTTCTGATTTTGAGATTTCCCCCCCAATGCAGCAGGTTAAAATGGGATTGAACCCGTTTGCCCGGCCTTACATGACCTTAGCTGTTGATAGGCCGTTAAACACTAATAAACAAACAAACAAACAATTCCCATGGAAGCCATACTTGTTCAACATTCAACATAATGATATAAAGCTTTCAAATTTACAAGATATTCATGTACCTGTCAGATAAACACCGTGTCACGGTAAACTACCCAATTCTCCATGGGATTTTGTACCTATTAAGAAGATGTGCAATATCTCGTGAACAATAATTATGTGGACAGCAAATTGGACGTCATTTACCGAACATGTACTTGTACAGGTAATATATGGGATTTACTACTAAACCCATTGACCCGGCCTTAAATGACCTTAGCTGTTGACAGGCCGTTAAACCCCAACAAACAAACAAACCGAAAGTGAGACTACTGATGATAGTTTGCCAATAAACAGAGCACGTCAATAAATGGAATGTCTGCAATAAACAGAGATCATGTCAATAAACGGAATGTATGCCAATAAACGAAGAGTATGTCGATAAACGGAATGTATGTCAATAACGAGAATGACAAAAAGTGAGAAATGTCAGTTTTCAAAGAAAGGGAATGTATGTCAACTATGAGGATGTTAACCCCAGTTAGTACTGAGGATATGCCATTTTTATTGGGGAAAATCATAAATATTTTCTTTAAATTTGCTTAGAAGTATATGTCGCGACCACCATTTGAACCGTCTCATCGAGACGGTTCAAATGAGTGGTAGCAACATATACTTTAATTGACAAATAAAAAAATAAAATATAAAAAAAAATTCATACCTCTAAAGATGTATTCCGCATGTAAATACAATTTTAACCCTTAGACCACTACTCACAACACTTGTCATCTGCTGTTGCTTTTATATCTTGCCTTATTTCTCAATAAAAACATGGTTTGACAGCCCTTCAGAATCATTTCCAATGGAAATGATTCTAAAGTGCTGTCAAAGTATGTTGTAAATTATTCTAAAGTGCTGTCAAAGCATGTTTTTGATGATAAAAATGGAAAATGGAAAAAATAACAGCAGATGACGAAAATAATAAGATAGCGGTGTACGGGTTAATGAATTATATCGATGTTACTGCTGAAATGGGGCTCCTGAACTTTGCAACAACTGTGGACACAAATCAGTCTGCACTGCACATCCACAGTTGTTATAAAACTAAGCATGCTTCTTTTGCTGGTAATCAGGAATGTTGTTGGAGAATGATGTGCCCACTGATCAGGAGCTACACTGGTGACAAACTGAAAATCCATAATCCACATTTCTTCAGTCACGGATCAAGAGCCATACTGGCCACTCGTCATAAGTCACACTTTCACTAATCAGGAGCTATACAGGCCAGACCTGCCATATTCCACTAATCTCTAATCATAGTCGCATCGACCACAACTAACGAAACTCGCTGATTGCTTTTGAAATGTGTGTCAGCCCAGACCAGCCTGCACAAACTTGGAAAAGTCGCGGGAATACTGGACGAGGCCTTCCGGCCTTCGTCCAGTATTCCTGCGACTTTTCCATCCTCGCAATATGATTAGCATCTATAGTCCTCCCTCATGTGATGGTCTGTACAACCACCCACTCTCTGTAAGACACTGACACTGCACAAACTTGGAAAAGTCGCGGGAATACTGGACGAGGCCTTCCGGCCTTCGTCCAGTATTCCTGCGACTTTTCCATCCTCGCAATATGATTAGCATCTATAGTCCTCCCTCATGTGATGGTCTGTACAACCACCCACTCTCTGTAAGACAGTATTGTTCTTTGTATATTGCAATTGGTCAACAGCCTATATACAGTAAAACCTGTGAATAAAGGCCAGCCATGGAAAGTAAAGAAAAAATCTGGCCTTTGTTCATAGGTGGTCTTTATTCACAGGGACATTTATATAGTAATTGTGTCATTGGGACAACAAAAGTGTGGCCTTTACAGACAGGTGATTGCTATTAGGAGGTGGTCTTTAGCACAGGTTAACATCTGTACAACCACCTGTAAAACTATAATAAATAGTATATTAAAGCAGTTCTCATGTAAAATTGTCTATTTCTCGCTGCATGCTCCTATGATACTGTGCTTATGCAATAAACAAAATAAACAATAAACAAGGTAATGAGGCTATGAATAGCATATTAAATGTGGCTGTGACTGGAGAAATTTGGCTTACGGGATTTTGGATCAGCGTAGCTCCTGATCAAATTGGAGATTCTTGTAACCTGATATTGATCTATATGCTTGTTAGAAGCACAACAGGTGTTTCGTTAATGAATAGTGAACAGTGCAGATCCTGATCAGACTGCTGATGCATCGTCTGATCTTGATCTACACTGGTCGCAAAACCCATTGGCCCCATTTCTCCAGTGTGATCCTCTATTTCTACAATGGCTTATCATTGACGTGTTCATTTGTTGCAGGTTTTCCTCTCCGACGTGGATAACGAACAAATGCCGGTAAGTAACCGAACATCGTCACAAAACTAAATGGTCCCAGTGGTCGGGCGAACGCGACGTAAATTAACAGTATGGGTTCCTCCTTATAGGAATCACTATTTGCCTGGTTTGCCCCTCCGGTACGTTTTTATCTTTGGCCCTTTTGTTACCTGGGAGTTGAATTGGGTTATTGCCCATTATAAAAGTAGTAAGATTATTACTGATCCTACTGCTTTTGGGAGGGGCCAAGTGATTCTGGTGTGGCGAGGACCTGGCATCAGATCAGGATTATTCTGATTTCAGAGCTGAATATATAGTTTTGTTATTGTAAATATTCAGTTCTGATTTTGAGATTTTCCCCTCATTTGTACATGTACTTGAAAATGCACATGTACTTGTACAGGTAATATATGGGATTTAGTGCTAAACCCATTGACCCAGCCTTAAATGACCTTAGCTGTTGATAGGCTGTTCAACCCCAACAAAAAACAAACAGTATAAGGCTTCTCACGTACATCCTTGTCGCCGGTTAAATGTGGGATCAACCCCGTTGGGCTAGCCTTAAATGACCTTGGCTGTTGATAGGCCGTTAATAAATCAAATCAAATATACTTTATCGGTGACTCCATCGTTAATGATTCATACATAGTGAATTTGACTGGGGTTCACATTGGGCCAAGTGACCCGGTGTTACCATATAGTAAGAATGCCTGGCACTGGATCAGGACAAAAAAATATGGCGTTTCCAAGTTGATTTGGTAATGGAATCTACTGTTGTAAATGTGGTCGTCGCCGACTTCGTCTGCTGGCGTTTCATATTTTGCCTTCTTTCTCAATAGCATTTTAAAACACTGTCAAAACATGTTTTTTATCAACAAAATGGAAAACTGTAGTGTAGGACAAACTCGTCTGAATTTGCTCTACTGTTGTAGATGTGGTCACCGCCGACGCCGCCGCATGACGACAACGACGTCCATCTCGATCAGACCCTCTACTTCCTGTACGAGCCGACAGTGATGCCTGAGACCCAGCTGCCTCCTGTCTACGTCCGCAAGGAGAAGAAGAAGATCAAGGTGGAGTCCATCACAAGTAAGATATCACCCTTACAACGCTCTACTATATTTGTTGTCTGTTTGTCCCAGCGTGGTGGTTGGTTGGGTGCACACGATGAGTAATTTAATGATCGGGATTAATCCTTACCGGTATCCAGACCGGAGACCTGTAGCCTATTTCACCAACATTATAGGAATGAATGGCCTTTTTGTGTAATTTATCGGGGTATAAACTTGGAAAAGTCGCGGGAAGGCCTCGTCCAGTATTCCCTCGACTTTTACAAGTTTATATCCTCGATAAATTCAACAAAAAGGCCATTCATTCCTTATAATTCCAGCATTTGAAATACATTCATCAAGAAAATGTGTTTATTTTCCGTTTTCTTAAGAATTATTTTAACTGCGCCTCACGATTACGGAAAGTAGTTCGGCGTGGGAGTTTACTGGGATATACATTTTGGACAGAGACTTGCTACGGGCCAATCAAATGTTAGGGAATTGTGTAAATATTTTTGTGTTGGAATTATTGCAAAGTATACTTATCTAGCAAAGTATATTTTGAGGGAGAAGTTTTCAATTTAAGGATAAATTTATTAATTTTTATTGTACTGAATTTATTACATTAAATGGCTGTGATAAAGTAATAAATTCCATATAATAATTCTACATACTTTTAATCATCAAATATAATTATGCAGTCGTTAGTTCTATATGAAATAATGCATTTCGGGGAAAATAAATGATTACTCCCTCAAAGTATACTTTGCTAGATAAGTATACTTTGCAATTTTGATGAAATCGGCTACTGGTTGGACCCTCTAGTACGTCTGACTGCTTGTATGTGAGAGTTGAATCTGGTTATACCCCTTATAAGAATAATCTTAACAGTATTGCATTTAGGTGAAGTGGCCAAGTGACTTTGGTGTGATAAGGACCTGGCAGCAGGTCCGGTTATTCGAATTTCATGGACCCTTGGTCTCTGTCGCGGAATTTCTACATGTTCCTTCCCCTTGCAAGATAAGATGTGATATTCCAATATACTCGCCAGCTATTCTCTTATCAGACGCGGCTCGGAAACGATATGAATTCTTCGGCAAACTTCTAAATTACTATCAGAAATGATAGAAATTCCTCGTTATGCCTTAGAATTCATGTGCGTTTCCTAGCCTTGCCTGATGACACCTTGCATTCACGGTGTAAACAATATCAAGACTGCTCTGAAATGGTAGGAATTCCTCGGTAAGCCTGTGGTGGTTGGTCGAAAGAATGTGATGGGTAATTTAACGATCGGGATTGATCGTTACCGTAATCCCGACTGGAGACCTGGAGGCCGTTTCACTAAACTTTGTATAACTAAAATGTTTGTAAGTGCATATTTAGGATCGTCTGGAAATTTCAATTGATAGATTTACATTTATTGAGCATAGGCTGCATATGTAGCCTATGCTCAATAAATGTAGATCCAATAATTGTTAACATTGTTAATGTGAAATTTACAAACTATCATAATTTTGCACTTACAAACATTTAGTCATACAAAGTTTAGTGAAACGGGCCCCAGGTTTGGATCTCACATACCGCTTTGGCATTCTTGTATATGAAAGTTATACTCCTTATAAGTACATGTAATATGATTTATGCCCTAGTGGGTGGTTGGTCGGGCGAACGCGACGGCGTAAATTAATGGTAGGGGTTCCTCCTTATAGAAATCACGATTTTCCTGATTTGGCCCTCGGGTATGTTTTATCTTTGGCTCTTTTGTTACTTGGGAGTTCAATTGGGTTATTGCCCATTATAAAAGCAGTTTGATTATTACTAATCCTACTGCTTTTGGGAGGGGCCAAGTGATTCTGGTGTGGCGAGGACATGGAAGCAGATCAGGATTATTCTGATTTCAGGGCTGAATATATAGTTTTTTTCATTTTAAATATTCAGTTCTGATTTTGGGATTTCCCCCCATTTGTACAGTTAATATTGGGATTTAGTACTAAACCCATTGACCCGGCCTTAAATAACCTTAGCTGTTGATAGGCCGTTAAACCCCAGCAAACAAACAATGATTTATGCCTAGTCGTATTACTTTCAGGGGAAGAGGCCAAGTGACTTTGGTGTGGTATGGACCTGGCACCACGTCGGGGTTATTCTAATTTCCGGGCTGAATATGTATTTTCCCATGTAAATATTCAATTCTGATTTTGGGATTTTCAGCTCGGAAACAGAAGCAGCGTAAGGAGGAGCAGCCTCGAGTTCCGCGGTCCTTGTTTGACCGGCCGACCGCCCAGCTACTGAAGCTGCGCCGTGACGCCAAGATCCAGAAACTGAAGCAGGGCCAGATCAAGCTGTACCGCCCGATGCCCTCGCTGCCCGCCAAACCCATCATGGAGTCGGCCCCCGACCATCCCGAGTGGCTCATACACGAGGACTGGGCGCTACTACAGGTAAGATTTCCAATGACGTCATCTATACAGGTGAAATACAAGATTCGGCACCCATTATGGGTGCAAAAATATGTTGGTTTAGCCATTTTCAGGATTTGGCATTTGGAACTGTTCCCACCCCTGACTATGTTGACAAATAGAAAACAAAAATATTTGCAGTTGTAGTTTAGTCACTTAGTTATTTATGTGCATGTTTTTGATTTCTGCAGAGCTCCAGATAAGGTGCGTATTGACGTATTTTACGCAATTATTTTATCTGAATACGCATTGATTGTCAAAAGTGGGAGTACAACATACGCACAGCAAAGTGAAAATACGCATTTATTTTCAAATTGAGTAGTGAAATTACTGTCATAAAGTTGAAAATTCACTTAGTTGAGCTGCAAAAAGTATTTGTTTTTTGCAGCTCAAATAAGTGAATGTTTAAATTTGTTGTATTTTTATCATTTGTTCCCTATTTAGTAATGAAGAAAATCAATACAGTCGAACTTGTGCTAACGACCACTTGTAATAAACGACCACCTGCTGTAAGCGACCGGTTTGAATCCCGCCCGACGAATTTCCCATAATAACGTACTTGCAATGAACGACCACCTGCTGTCTGCGACCAGCGACCGTATAAATATAATACCGTCAAAATACGACGCGTTTAACGACCGTCGGCGACTGTCAGCGCCCATGAAAACACGGCTCGAAACACGGCTATAAGCGGTGGCTATAATCCATAAAACGTGTATTTAGCGTTCTATAAATAGACTCGTGTTTCAGCATTATCTGGGTCAGGGTATGGGATCACGTGGTCTATTGTTTACACTGCAGCCCAAGACAATCTCGCTTAAATCGTAAATTTCATTCATCAATATGACTTGCAGCGTAAACAATAGATCACGTGACCCCACATCCTGAGATTATGTACGTATCAACCGCATGAATAGGCAGGACACGTGACCATAGGCATTATTTATTATCAATTAATCCGTTTAAGCGTCTGTTGATCGCGAGTAGTATACATTGTAATAAGCGTCTGTCTATCGCGAGCACTATACAACGTAATAAGCATGATTTTATAAATAACTTGTATGTTTAATACATTAATACATACAAGTTTGTATGTCATAGGCATTATTAATAATTACTTTAACTTCTGTTCAAATGACATGATTTTATATGGGTCCGTTGCTAATGGAATTCCCGCAATAGTTGGTAACCGAAATGCGAATGATACCAGTAACCGTGCAGTACCAGTACCCGTGCATGTCCCGAAATTTTATAACGCGGTCGGATTCGATCGCGGTTTGAAATCTTGGACCCTGACCACCGCGTTATAATGGAGCTGCAGTGTATTCAAACTTATGTTTTCCATTGTACATGTTATTACTTTAATAAACATACATATATGTGTATACATGTTATTACTTGACTGTGTTGTCACTGTGTTGTTTTTTATATATCATCCGTGTACCCACTCCACATGGCTGTCCCTATTAAGAGACCACCTCTGTTAAGAGACCACTTTTGGCAGTTCCCTTGAGTGGTCTCTTAACACAAGTTTGACTGTAATTTGTAAAATACGCAATGATTTTGAAATCAGAGGGTATAGTACGCTTTAGACACAAAGCTTATCTGGAGCTCGGGTTTAAAACAGTATAGTATACACATCCGATCACTACCTATGTGTGTGTCAGCATAGTTTTGACGGGATAAATATAATAAAGGTTTGTGCTGTGAATGCCTCGCTCATTCCGTCCGTTTCACATTCACAACAGTAACCCACTATTCTCTATATATTACACCATCAGATCGCCAAGTCGCCCGCCTGTGTTTCAGTATCAGAAAATATTTATATTTTTCAATGCAGATCAATAATTCGTCAACAAACACGTACTGGGACCGTTTCACTTCGTACGACTAAAATGTTCGTAAGTGCCAAATTATGATAGTCTGTAAATTTCACATTAACAATGTTTTCTTGTAAACAATTGTTGGATTTAGATTTATTGAGCATAGGCTGCATATGCAGCCTATGCTCAATAAATGAAAATCCATCAATTGAAATTTCCAGACGATCCTAAATTTGCACTGACGAACATTTTGTCTTACAAACTTTATTGAAACGGGCCCCTGGTCTTTGTTTCAGAGTGTGCAGAGCCTATTTGACGTGCCCCTGAACCTGATGATTGTGTCCCCGGCCCACACCCCTAACTGGGACATGGTGGCCGACGTCGTCAACAGCATCAGCCGCGTCTACCGCTCCCCGAAGCAGTGTCGACTCCGCTACGAGAACGTGATCATTCCACGCGAGGAGGGCCGCATTCTGTACGACGTCAACCCCCGCAAACAGAAAAAAACGAAAGGCATCTACAAGATGGTAGGGGCTGCTTTAATACTAAAAAATACTTTCATAGTTTTTCCATCTAACTGGTCTTTTAGATGAGACTTAACCAAGGTGTCGTCTATATGACAGCTGTTGCTGAGATGTTAAACCCCATGTTGATGGATGCAAAAATGAATGCTTAATTGTGTTCCTTAATGATATAGTAATCACGATTTTAATTTTTATCACCCAGCACAACGGGTGAAATCTGGGACCCTGTTACCTCAGCATAAAATTACCTTAACAGGCCGTTAAACACCATTAAATGTGGCTGTGGCTGATGAAATGGGGCTTATGGGTTTTGCGACTAGTGTATATCAAGATCAGCCTGTGCATCCAGTCTAATCAGGATCTTAACTGTTTGCCATTACATCAATGAAGCACCCGTTATGCTTCATATGGATAGTTATCACGCTACAAGCCTCATTTCTCCAGTCACAGCCACAAATAAATGAATAAACTGACTCCCCAGACGAAGAACAACCGGCCGATGAAGACGAGCCAGATCCATGGGCAGGACAGCAACAGCGGTATCACGATCCTCTACTCGCTCCGCTTTGACTCTGTGAAGGGCATCGCGACGAAACGCCCTCCGACGATGCGCCAGACACTGGTGAACCCGACGACGAAGAACCCGAAACACGCGAGCGTGCTCCAGGAGAACAGCATCTCATACGACCAGCCCCTCAACCCGATGCAGGTGGCAGAGATCCGCGCCCAGAGGATACAGCGGGAGAAGAAGCAGAGTCAGCAGGCCGCTGCCGTGAGTAACATAAATTTCATTTCAACTCTTTGCCGATATTCGACGTAAACACTTCACTGTTAATTCACTTGCGGAATTATTTCAGGTGGAGAACATTGAAGGTTTGCTTAGCTTTCTCCATGAAACCAGCTTGTAACAGAAAATCTAATGTCATCATTGTATACACGTTTCTCATTTGTATAATTTTATCATTGTATACATGTTGTTCATTTATATTGTTCATCATATTTTTATTTTCACCCTAATCATTTGATTACCTACATCTAACATACTATTTATTATTATTTTCTTCTCCATCCAAACTGCTTGGCCCTAAATGATACTCTTTTGTGTTGAGGGGCTGTTAAGCACCGTGCATTCATTTTAACACTACATACCGCTATAGCAGTGTTTGCAAACTGTAAATCCAGATAGCCGGCTCGTCAGCATCTGCTCTTTTTGAAAATAATGTTCATATTTTTGAGAACAGAAACGCACCATTTTCATAAATGAACTAGTCTGAAAATCATTTTGTGATGGTTGGGCTGGTTGCAAAATTAACATATCAAATTCCAGTCTAGTTACATAGGGTTGAAAGGGTTAATGTATTTCATCAGTTAACTCGCTATGTATTGACCAAATCAGGCTCTGTTTGAAAATGGTAGGACTTGCTGGACAAGCTTCGGAATTCCTACACATTTCCTAAACTTTATATCCAAAGACACTAGCCTCTTTTGTGTTGGTGGGCCGTTAAGCACCATTCCATCGTGGATGGGTTGTGGCCAATCTTCCAATCACATTCATAAGTATTTCCATCCCATTGAGATTAAATTAAACCCATTTATCCCATCAACACAGTGCGTATGTGCCATGAAACACGGTGCCGTGAAACATTTTTGATATCCAGTCAATATTATTTTTGCATTTTACAGCCATTTGAAGGTGTTGACGGGATAAATAGAATAGTAGGTTAGTGCCGTGAATGTGAAAAAATATCTGGCACGGCTCGGAAACGGGATGTGCTCGGCAGAGCCTCGCCCATCCCGTTTCCTAAGCCTTGCCAGATATTTTTTCCCATTCACGGCACTAACCTACTATTCTCCATCTATTTTCCTTATTTCTGAACCAAAGTATAATATGTTGTGACCACTCATTTGAACCGTCTCGGCGAGACGGTTCAAATGAGTGGTCACAACATATACTTCTGATGAGAAATAAAGAAATTCTTGAGCCTTGCCGGATATTTTTCCCATTCACGGCACTAACCTACTATTCTCTATCTATTTTCCTTATTTCTGAACCAAAGTATATGTTGTGACCACTCATTTGAACCGTTTCGGCGAGACGGTTCAAATGAGTGGTCACAACATATACTTCTGATGAGAAATAAAGAAATTCTTGAGCCTTGCCGGATATTTTTCCCATTCACGGCACTAACCTACTATTCTCTATCTATTTTCCTTATTTCTGAACCAAAGTATATGTTGTGACTACTCTTTTTATCTCCCGCTAGCAGCAGGCCCTGACCACTGACCAGCCGGCGGCTACCACCACCCCCGGGGTGGCCAGTGTGGTTCGCCCCGTACAGGGCACCACGATCATCCCCCCACAGGTCTCCGCGGCAACCATCGTCGCCGTGACGTCAGGGGTGGCCACTTCGCAGCTCGCCACCATTGGCAACATCGCGTCCTCTGCCACAGTTCTCGTAAGTGGAAATACTTAGGCAATTGTCTGTATTAGATCGGGGCCTGTGCTTATAAGACTTTTTGACTGCATACTCGAAATTAGGAAATTTTATTGGCCGAGGCTGAGCTAGACTCTAGTCTTGGCCAATCAAAACTGCCTCATTTTTTAGTACAAATTTGGAGCACTAGTCCTTTTTGTCATAAAACTGTTCTAATGAGCACTTAATTTAATCCCCTGCTTGGCGCAAATCGGTTTTAATTTTCATGCTGTCTACGTGATTATCTTCACCTTTCCGGACATTAACTTGTTCCACCTGATGGGCCATATTGAATATTGGTATTCCCTATATAATATAAGACCTAGGAGGTTCAGTCCGGAAACGATAGGAGTGCCACGGACAGCCTAGTATGCGGTTCCTACCCTTGCCTGGTGGTCTATGTACAAGATAGAGCAGTTGATCAGACTCGGCGAGCTTCGGAATTCCTACTTGTTTCCTTAGCCTTTTCTGATAAACCTTAACTATCAGGCTCTGGGGCCCGTTCACTAAAGTTTGTACGAATAAACTGTTCGTAAGTGCAAAATTGTGTAGTGTAAGTGTAAATTTCACATTAACATTTTCTTGTAAATAATTATTGCATTTATTGAGTATAGGATGCATATGCAGCCTATGCTCAATACATGTAAATCCTACTATTGATATTTACAGACGATCCTAAATTTGCACTTACGAACATTTTAGTCGTACAAAATTTTGTGAAACGTGCCTCTGATCGGAAGCGTTAGTAATACCTTGACGAGCCTCGTTATTCCTACACGTTTCCTCGCCTCGCCTGATAATCACACTAACGTGGTATCGTCCATATTGGTAGACTGTAACCGGTCCGCCTATTACCCAGACCGGCGTGAGACAGCGGGCGCCCCTCACCCTCCACGAGACGACCACTGGGCAGATCCCCGTCGCCACGTCCCAGCCCCGCACCCAGCTTCCCGCGGGCACCACCACCGTCACCACGGCGCTTGGCACCGTCCAGCTACAGCAGCGGATCGCAGCGGGAGCTACGACCCTCGCCACCACAGGTAGTCACAACTGTCATCTTGCATGTTAATGAGGCACAATGAGCTTTTTATTGTTTTATCAATATGGGCGGGTTATAGATGGAGGAAGAAATTATTTTGTATTTGCATGGCATAACAGGTAAATAAAGTGCTGTAGTAGGCCAAACAGTGCACATAATGTGTGTCATATAAGTACTAATTATAGTTCACATATTGAATTTTGTGTAAATTAATTTAATAAAAATTCAATATGTGAACTATAACTAACTTATTGTTTGCCACGCCCCATTGTGAGCACATGTTACGTTTGAACAGAGTGCCACCCCCTGTACGCTTGCAAATCCCGATACTATTACATGATTGGCTGTTTTGCAACGAATCAATCATGTACACGCGGTGACATGATGCACGTCACAGGAAATTATGTCAACAAGGCAGAACCTCTGGTATTAAATATAACTTTGCATGTATTACATTTAATAATTAATTTAAATAGATATTGATGAATAGATAAAGCATCGCAATATGCGATTAATTGAGACGAAATACTGTGCTTTCATTGGTCGAGAAACTAGGGCAAACAATACTTTTTATTTACATTGTGAAAATACACATAACGGCAGTATGTACATATTGCGAATAACACGATAACTGGTGTATACCAGAGCTCCAGATAAGGTGCGTATTTGCGTAAATACCCAATTAAAATTGCCAAAAACCCAATTGAAATCAGAAGTAGTGGGCATCAAACAGCAAATATGTAGTATCTTTACCATGCTACAGAAAACATTTCCATGAAAACACATCTTGGTATTTCATTAGAATTGCTTCAAAAATGATGGAGTGACAATACTCAATTACTAATTCCTTATCTGGAGCCCTGCTATACAATGAACTACCATAGAGAAATGAATGAAGTATCAAATTGTTTTAGGACTGATTGATTGATAACGGGTGTGATATGTTGAGCAATTTGCCATTACAGCGACGGTCCAACAGCAGTTACAGGCAGCAGGCAAGACAACCTTGACCCAACAACAGGTACAGATGCTGCGTTCACAGACCCTGCTGAAACAGCAACAACAACAACAGCAGCTGCGCAACATGCAGAAATTCAGTCTGGTACGCACTGATTCTTGTATATTTGCCATTTTGCATTTCTGGTCTGTCTAGATCCTGATCTTCTTATGACATTCCTCCAGTCTGATATATGGATATACATGTATACAGTTTCTTACAAGCAGATTGACTGGGGCTGCACTGGGCACATATCCCATAAGCCCCATTTCTCCAGTCACATCCACAAAGGACTTGTTTAAGCCCCGCCCCCCACCAGGGTTCCCACTGGTTCTTAAATGTCATGGAATTTGGAAAAATGGGTTCCAGGCCTGGAAAGTCATGGAATTTGCCTCTTTTTCTGAAATGGTCATTGAAGTCATGGAATTTGGACTCCTGTCCAATTATTGGTGTTGTTTAGGAAAGTTCAGTGCAATTTCGTGATTTGGCGTGGTAAGATCACTTGGCACCAAATCAGGATTTTGTAAATTCAGAACTGAATTACTACTTCTCTCCCCAACACAGGTGTATTCCAGGCTAGAAATGGCTAGTCAATAAGCCATAAAACACTATTTCATTAGCATCATCCACGAAAATATGGGTCACTGAATTTCGAAAACAGGTCCTTGAAAGTC
Organism: Conchocele bisecta; assembly: GCA_029237695.1. Lineage (NCBI taxonomy): Eukaryota > Metazoa > Mollusca > Bivalvia > Lucinida > Thyasiridae > Conchocele > Conchocele bisecta. Next base: position 84,253,244 of record CM055277.1, read on the forward strand.
ATGGAGAAGTCATGGAATTTAGTCTTCCCAAAAGAGTGGGAACCCTGCCCCCCTGCTCCCCCCTCCCCCCCCCCCCCCCCCCCCCCCCACCCCCCCCACCCCCCCCCCCCCCCCCCCCCCCCCCCCCCCCCCCCCCCCCCCCCCATTCAGTCAATCTGACACATGATTTGATAAAGCTGTGTTGAATACCTGCCTATGTGATATATTGCTGGATAGAAAACAAATGATTTGCGGACTGAAAGCTGAACAGTACATTTGCAACCTAACCTATGCTCAATAAATGTAAATCCAATAATTCAGAAAGTTTTATAGCCTGCCCTGTTGGAGTAAAGGTAGAAAAAGCCGAACGACACTGCAGGTGCACATTCCATGATCACTGCATTGTTTACACGTTGGTCATCTGGATAGACCCTGACTGGAACACCCCGACTGGAACACCCTACACGTATCACAAGCTATTCTATTTCGTCCAATTCTATCGTTTCGTGTTTAAATGAGATTGTGCCACGCATGCGCAGTCCTACACGTATCGCAAGCTATTCCATGGTAACCTGTGGGTGGCAGGTGTTGAGCATGGGATGGGTAATTTAATGTTCGGCGTTCATCCTTAACCGGACACCTGGGGTTTCACTAAACATCGTACGACTAAAATCTTCGTAAGCTCAATTTTAGAATCGTTGGGAAATTTAAATTGATGGATTTACATTTATTGAGCATAGGCTGCATATGCTGCCTACGCTCAATAAATGTAAATCCAACAATTGTTTACAAGAAAACATTGTTAATGTGAAATTTACAGACTATCATAATTTTGCACTTACGAACATTTTAGTCGTAATTAGTTTAGTGAAACGACCCCCTGGCCTGTATCCAATGAAGCACGATATCACATGTTTCCAGCCGGGCCAGTTACGAGACCAGCAGCAGCTGAGACAGTTGAAGGGCCCCGTGATTCAGGGCCAGAAGACAGTCATAGCCCAGCAGCTCGTCACCAGCATGGCACAGGTAACATATATATGTAGTATATACATCCATGGTTCGTGCTGTAGAATATATATGTTCGGTTGAACCTTAGGTAGCGTTATTGGAGCGAGATTTAGCTGGGTCGAAATAAATTCTAAATTTCTAAGGCACTAATCATAATATGTAGTTTCGACTGCAAATAGTACTTGTTTTAACATGTTTGACGCCATAGCGCTAGTCATAATATCGCAATCGAGTTGATCATCCCTCATGTGTATATTTTTCTTTTTGCGTTAGCAAACTCAGCAAGCGTCATTTGCTAGTGCGAAAAAATACACACATTTGTGGGATAAATTTTCTACACTATACAATTCTTTGTCGGATTTACACATGTCAAGGGAAATCGGTATTTCAAAATGGTAGTGGAATAAATTGTATATTACATACTCTTTGAAAAAATGTGAAATTTGCTCTTAGACCAGCTTATAACGTCAAAATGTGACGTCCATTACGTCTCATGAACGTCTAGGAGTAAATGTTTCTTTCGAGGAAATAAATGGCTCGAGAATCGTGGTAAATCACTGTGTAGCATGTACTATTCTATTTCTAGGGATGGAATGTGGCCTAGGGGTTAGAACACCTGTAGCCTATTTCACCAACATTGCAAAGTATACTCATCTAGCAAAGTGTACTTTGAAGGAGAAATTTATTAATTTTTAGCCAGGTTTTCTGGAAAAAAAATCCAGGCTATTGGATTGGCGAAAGCCGGGCGGGCGGGCGGGCGGGTGGCGTCCACAATCAATGTTAAGTTTTCGTGTTTGAGTCCATTTCTTTGTTACTGTACCACCTAGGACCACCAAACTTTCACAGCTTCATAATCAAGGGTGCCCACCACATATCACTATCCAACATGTTACTTTTTTTTTTTAACTTGACCCATTTTTTGCGCGCAGTCGACTTAGCCATTTTCAATGTTAAGTTTTCGCGTTTACAATGTTAAGTTTTCGTGTTTAAGTCCATTTCTTTGGTACTGTACCACCTAGGACCACCAAACTTTCACAGCTTCATAACCAAGGGGTGCCTACCACATACAACTATCCAACATGTGACCATTTTTTTACCTTCACCTATTATTTCTACGTAATTGACTTAGCCATTTTCAACGTTAACTTTTTAACGTACGTCTGGTTAAAGTTTTTTGGTTAAAGCTTTTTCGTTATACTATATTTCTGCAACTGCTTCGCCCATTTCCTTGAAACTTCACATGGGTGTTTATCATCATCCATATTTTCATTCTACCCCCCAACCGTGCGGCCCCTGTGCCCAATGTCAAGGTCAAATTACTTTGAATTTTTTTGTTAAAGTTTTTTCGTGTACTATATCTCTGCATCTGCTTCACCCAATACCTTGATACTTCACATGGGTGTTTATCATCATTGTCGCACCTGCTTGCGGAAAGCGCGATCCTGTGCCCAATGTCAAGGTCAAATTACTTTGATTTTTTTTGTTAAAGTTTTTTCCTGTACTATATCTCTGCAACTGCTTCACCCAATACCTTGATACTTCACATGGGTGTTTATCATCATTGTCGCACCTGCTTGCGGAAAGCGCGATATCATCGGCATTTTGGCATACGTCCGTCCGTTCGTCCATGTGTCCGGTTAAAGTTTTTTGGTTAAATTCCTCCCGCGCATTTTTGCTATATAAAACGCTTTCATTCAACGGTCACTCGTCTAACGCGGCCAGCGGTCATTAATTATCGTCCCAAACTAGTGATCCAATTTCATTAAACGGTCACCTCTAATCTCGATTTCAATGTACCCTGCGGCGATCATTACCGAAGCGCGAATTAACAATGATGTCAGCAGTCAATGCGGGTAATTAAAACACCTAACACGTCGCCGCGTATGCGATATTGAGAGGGTGTTTCACAGGTGCAAATTGTGTTGCCCGAATTGTCGGCGCATTATTGAAAGAACAGCCTATCGCATCCGGGTTCTTGCACCCTTGTCCGTCGATTCGTAATTTCTATAGTTTACCGACACAAATGTTGTAAAAAGGAACAGCCCATTGCCAATTACCAAATTGACAAAACACGAATAGCTGATATAATTGGTGTGTATTGCACAGGACCGAGTGTAACCGGCTCAAATATAATTTAAGCAAATGGTCTCATATGTCGAATATGAGCCAAATGTCGCACTTATTGACTAATCCCACACCATTTCCGATTATACCACATTATGCCCTATTATCTAGTACAATACATTTTCTACAAATGAATCTTGCAGATCAACAGTTGCAGTAGGCTGTAAAATAACAACAAAAACGTGAACATTGGTGTTTTTATTTGTTGACAGATTTTTTATTTCATTAAATGATATAATCCACTCATTACATGTTCAGGTTAAATTTTGAAAATATTAAATAAATATAAAGATACACATTTATATTGCATTAAAACATACATATTTAATCAATATGGTACTCTAAATTAATCATTAATATTATTTATTACATTTGTATTATCAAGTCAACATACATGTCTATGTTATCTTTATCTTCATTTCAATTTTCAAAATTTACCTGAAATGTACCTGAAAACACAACCCTCTATTAAGAGGTCACCTCTGTTAAGCAGCCAGTTTTGTCACTTCCCTTGGGTGGCTGCTTAAGACAGGTTTGACTGTATATCTATTTTTTTAGTGTCCATGCCTTGCCCCACGGCGCGACATGCAGGCCACGGCATTCTAGTCTACAAAAAGTGGGTATAATTATGTTATCCAAGTGTCTATGCTTGGAAAAAACCTGGCCTTCGTGGCTTTGCCTCGTTTCTTGTTATTATACTGAATTTATTACATTATCACAGCCATTTTGGCTGTGATAATGCAATACATGCAGTATAATAATTCTGCATCCTTTTAATCATCAAATATATACAGTGATTAGTTCTATATGAAATAATGTATTTTAGGGAAAATAAATGATTACTGCCTCAAAGTATACTTTGCTAAGTATACATCCCACTAGTCTGTCGGATGAGACTTATTGTGGTCATGTCTCTATATGACCCTAGCTGTTGCTAGGACGTTTAACCCATTCAATTTCATTTGTGTTCTATGTGTATCACTCCAGTGTTGAGTGAGTTGAGTATTCCCGTACCTATTGTAGCCGGTGAAACCCGGGCAGCTGAAATCAGCCCCCGTGACCCACGTGACTCGGCCCCTCACCCAGGACGAGTTGACTCGACTCAAACAGCAACAGTTGGCCCAGAAGGTGGGCCAGGCCGGTTCAGGCTCGGTCGCCCAGATACAACACGCACAGACTGGCCAGGTAACACGCACGGGGCCTAAATGGGGGACATATATTAATGTGTGTTGCTATTGTAGTTGTCCAACCAAGTGCATGGTATAAATAGATTGTTCATTCTGCAATTTTGCCATTTATAACTCCACTAAACAGCCGGTGTCCACCAAACTTTACATGTGCACTCCTATCAAAGGTGGGTGGCAGGTGGGAGCACGCGATGGGTAATTTAACGGTCGGGGTTCATCATTACCGTAATCCCGACTGGAGACCTGGTTTGGCCCTCACATACGTCTTTGGCATTTTGTATGTGACAGTTGAATCTGGTTATACCCCTTATGTGAGTATTACGATATTCTTAATCCTATTTTAGGGGAAGGGGCCAAGTGACTTTGGTGTGGTATGGACCTGGCACCAGGTCAGGTTATTCTAATTTCAGGGCTGAATATATTTGTTCTCGATGTAAATATTCTGTTCTGATTTTGGGATTTTCCCCCCAATGCAGCAGGTTAAAATGGGATCGAACCCGTTTGCCCGGCCTTACATGACCTTAGCTGTTGATAGGCCGTTAAACACTAATAAAGAAACAAACAGTGGATCTCTGACCAATTTCACAGTCACCTAAAAATAGATATTTAATTGTGCATTTCTTTCATTTCCGTGCGGTACCTAGACTACTGCGATGCATCACGCGTACATTCATATCAAACATGCAAAGAGCCTTAACCACGGTCAAGGTCACGGGTGCTTGATTGCTGTTTGTAAGAACCGTCATGCAGGTTAATTATACCCCCCCACAACGAGTTGGGGGGTATACTGGAGTCCGGTTGTCTGTCCGTCCGTGTGTTCGTAAACTTAACATCAGAGAAATATTGTTATAACTTATATTTCCTTCATCTAAAATGCTTAATATTTCAAACATGCATTCCTGTAAGGCTCTACTACCATGCTGTGCCAAATCCACGACCGTCCAACCCCCGCTGATCCCAAGGTCAAGGTCACATACTTAGTCTCTTTACAAAACTTAACATCAGAGAAATATTGTTAAAACTTTCCTTCATCTAAAATGCTTAATATTTCACACATGCATTCCTGTAAGGCTCTACTACCATGCTGTGCCAAATCCACAATCGTCCAACCCCCGCTGATCCCAAGGTCAAGGTCAAATACTTAGTCTCTTTACAAAACTTAACATCAGAGAAATATGTTAGAACTTCTATTTCCTTCTTCTAAAATGCTTAATATTTCACACGTACATTCCTGTAAGGCTCTACTACCATGCTGTGCCAAATCCACGACCGTCCAACCCCACGCTGATCCCAAGGTCAAGGTCAAATACTTGGTCTCTTTACGAAACTTAAGATTTCACTCGTGCATTCCTCTAAGGTTGTGCTATCATGCTGTGACAAATCTATGACCGTCCAACCCCCGCTGATCCCAAGGTCAAGGTCACATACTTACTCTCTTTACATAACTTAACATAACTTTCATAACTTTACATTAAGTTGAATGTTTATGTGGTAAACTCCACACCTTCTCTAAGTTTGGGACAGATATTATATACATGCTTGTTTTAAGACAACATGGGAAAACCACACATTTCACATTATAGGCCCGTAATGACGCATGCAATAATTAGACGGTGGAACCTTTCTAATCCGGACACCTGGGAGGTCCCCAGTACAGTGTGGGAGGTCCCCAGTACAGTGTGGGAGGTCCCCAGTACAGTGTGGGAGGTCCCCAGGGTGTCCGGTTTAGAGAGGTTCCACTGCACAACAGGCAGAGGACTACTTCAAGACACACGTGGGTGCTTTGTGATCTTGAACAGACCTTATCATTGGAGAAAAAGGGCAATAAACAAAATTAAGCGCAAGTAAGTTTCCTCTGTGTCCGGTTTAAAGAGGTTCCACTGTATTATAATTAATCCATTGACAATTACTTCAGTTACAGACGGTGATTGCCCAGGGCCCGGTGCAGCAGGTCGCCCAGTCCCTGTCGGGGGCAACGGCGGGCGCGGCCACACTCGTCAAGACAGTGTCCGCCCCGTCGGGTAGTGTCACCATCCCAGTCAGCATCAACGTGCCGCAGAAGGCCGGCGTCGGTATGTTGTAGCTTCTAGGGAATGTAGCAGGTTAAATACGAGATCGAACCCGTTGGCCTGGCCTTAAATGACCTTAGCTGTTGATACTGATAGGCCGTTAAAAACCAATAAATCAATCTAGGGATGGCTGTACTGGGTTTGACATATTTGCTATATACCCACAAGGATACGGTCATGTTATATATCAAATCGAAGGTATCAATGAGGCGATCACTCTGGTGAATTTTTTGTCGAAATGGGATGGTTATGTCATCCAAGATGGCCGCCGAAAGGTCAAAATTAGAGATTTCAAAATTCTACTTCACATGAACCGCTTAGCCCATGGTAGCCAAAATTAAAAGTTCTGGTCCATGGGTGAAGCCTTTTCAGATTTGTTAAAATGGAAGTCCTCGCTAATCCAAGATGGCCGCCGTCTAAAAATAGCATAAATTTTAAAAAAAATCTTTTCATGAACCACTGGCCGGATTTTGACAAAACTTGGTAGGAATGATCGATGTACAATGCTCTTTCAAAGTTGTGAAAATGGTGACCCCGGGGTAAAAAATGGGCGTGGCCTGTGGGGTCAAATTTTATTTTTGACCGAATATGCTCATGTCGTATATCAAATTGAAGGTATCGATGAGGTGATTGCTCTGGTGCAATATTTGTCTGAATCGGATGATTATGTCACCCATGATGGCCGCCAAAAGGTCCATTTATTCGAGATTTTGAAGGTCTATTTCTCGGGAACCACATGGCCGATGCTGGCCAAACTTCATAGTAAGTTAAGATCCTTGGGTGAAGCATTTTCAGATTTGGTAAAATGAGAGTCGTCGCTTAATCCAAGTTGACCGCCATCTAAAAATAGCACAATTTTTTTAAAACGTATGAACTCAATGTCACATTCTCTGGTGTTCATGGAGTCAGGTGAGCGAATTAGGGCCATCATGGCCCTCTTGTTCTTGTTGCGGAAACATAACGGACAAAAGTCCAGTCTGCCACAGACAGGAATTTTTGTAGTTGCGTGTCCGCTCTATTGTTTTCAGTTACAGAAAAATCTGATCTTGTTACAGCGAAGGTGAGCCAGATCAGCCACCCCCAACTGAAGCAGATGCACCTGCTACAACAGCGGAAACCACCCACAATCCCTGTACAGAAACCAGGTAGGCTCCCATCTCTCACTTACAGATATTCACCAGGGGCTTAAGAAAGACGCCGAAATATAAAGCAACAGCAGACGACATCTGTGATATATAATTTTATACTTTTTATACGCCCGTTTGACAAAAACGGGACGTATTATGTATTCATCTTGTATGGGCACAGCTTGTCCACGCAATAACTAGTCTACTTGACGGATTGTAACCAAATTTGGTATACGTGTTTATCACGGCAAGCCGAAGAAGACTATTGATTTTCAAAAATTCCAGATGACTTATTTCCCCTTGGCGGCCATTTTTATTTTTCGCACTCTGTATCCTTGTCCACGCAATAACTCAAGTTCTACTTCACCGATCGAAATCAAATTCGGTATACATGTTTATCACAGCAAGACAAAGAAGCCTATTGATTTTGAAAAATTTCCAAAACTTATCTCCCCTTCGCAGCCATTTTTAATTTTCGCACTGTATCCTTTTCCACGCAATAACTCAAGTTCTACTTGACCGATCATAACCAAAATCGGTATACATGTTTATCATGGCAAGGCGAAGAAGCCTATTTTTAATTTTCGCACTCTGTATCCTTGTCCACACAATAAGTCGAGTTCTACTTGACGGATCGTAACCAAATTTGGTTTACATTTATCACGTCAAGATGAGTTATCTCCCCTTGTTGACTGGCCTTGCCTCGACGGGCGTACATTGTGACCTTCGGCACTCTTGTTTACTTTTATTTGGATAAATTTTAATTGATATTGGCGAAAGTATTATGTGATAAATCAAATGAAATTCTAGGTTTTTATTGGTCGAGAAACTAGGGCAAACAATAACAGAACTGTAATTTATTGCATAAAATGGGCTTCCACAGTTTGACAACACGGTGTATTGAAAAATCATTATACACTAATGTAATAAATATACAAATGAGCCCGCTACTGAAAACATGTTAAGTAATCAATACAGCTTCGAATTATGATGATATTCTTGTGCAATAAATAGAATCCAACATTTGTGTCAATTTAATACGATATTTATTAAACTTGTCGACTGACATCATAAGATACACGACATAGCATCGTATCTTATGAAATCAATAAATCACGTTGAGATCCTCTTATGTAATCCCCCCGCTGTGTGCTGCAGGTATGGCTCCGAGAGTGGCGACGCCCCAGGTGTTGAGCGCGGTCCAGATCATTCAGCAGGGCGGGGGCCGCGGTCTCACCGTGCACCACCTACAGCAGCTGATGAAAGGCCAGCCCCAGGGGGCCACGATACAGCAGATCATCCACACGTCCCAGCCCACCATCATTGCCACGGTAACACAGGTATATACATCTCGGATCATCCACACGTCCCAGCCCACCATCATTGCCACGGTAACACAGGTATATACATCTCTATCTGGACTGTGGGCACCCCAGGGGGCCACGCAGCATCATTGCCACGGTAACACAGGTATATTTTTCATCTCTATCTGTACTGATGGGGCAGCCCCAGGCCACGATACAGCAGATCATCCACACGTCCCAGCCCACCATCATGCGGTAAACACAGGTATATACATCTCGGATCATCCACACGTCCCAGCCCACCATCATTGCCACGGTAACACAGGTATATACATCTCTATCTGTGACTGATTATGGGGCAGCCCCAGGGGGCCACGATACAGCAGATCATTGCCACGGTAACACAGGTATATTCATCTCTATCTGTGACTGATTATGGGGCAGCCCCAGGGGGCCACGATACAGCAGATCATCCACACGTCCCAGCCCACCATCATTGCCACGGTAACACAGGTATACTATCTGTGACTGATTATGGGGCAACCCCACCACGATACAGCAGATCATTGCCACGGTAACACGGATTCACTCTTTGACTATTATGGGGCGCCCCAGGGGGACGATACAGCAGACTCATCCAACTCTATTGACTGGATTATACAGGGCATCTGTACGATTAGGGGGCGAGTACAGCAGATCATTGCCACGGTAACACAGGTATATACATCTCTATCTGTGACTGATTATGGGGCAGCCCCAGGGGGCCACGATACAGCAGATCATTGCCACGGTAACACAGGTATATTCATCTCTATCTGTCTTGGGGCACCCGGGGACGTTATATACATCCCCCCAACTTGACTGGGGACTATGTATGAGGCAGCCCCAGGGGGCCACGATACAGCAGATCATTGCCGCGGTAACACAGGTATATACATCTCTATCTGTGACTGATTATGGGGCAGCCCCAGGGGGCCACGATACAGCAGATCATCCACACGTCCCAGCCCACCATCATTGCCACGGTAACACAGGTATATACATCTCTATCTGTGACTGACTATGGGGCAGCCCCAGGGGGCCACGATACAGCAGATCATTGCCGCGGTAACACAGGTATATACATCTCTATCTGTGACTGACTATGGGGCACCCCAGCCACGTACAGAGTCATGCCACGGTAACACAGGTATATCTCTCATCTGTGACTGATTATGGGCAGCCCCAGGGGGCCACGAACAGATCATTGCCCAACACAGGTATATTCATCTCTATCGTGACTGATTATGCCCCGGGGCCAGCACGTACCCAGCCCACATCATTCAACACGGTCGCACCATCATGACGGTACAGTATATACATCTCTACTGTACTGCTATGGGGCAGCCCCGGGGGCCACTACTATGTCCCGCACCAGCACGGATACAGCAGATCCCCAGCCCGTACAGTATATACATCTCTATCTGTGACTGACTATGGGGCGCCCAGGGGCCACGTACAGCAGATCATTCCACGCAGCCCCATCATTGCCACGTAACACAACGGTATATATCTCTATCTGTGACTGACTATGGGGCAGCCCCAGGGGGCCACGATACAGCAGATCATTGCCGCGGTAACACAGGTATATACATCTCTATCTGTGACTGACTATGGGGCAGCCCCAGGGGGCCACGATACAGCAGATCATTGCCACGGTAACACAGGTATATCATCTCTATCTGTGCGATATGGCAGCTTGGCCACGATTACACAACATTGCCCCGGGGGCGGTAACAAAGGTATACATCTCTATGTGACTGACTATGGGGCAAGCCCCAGGGGGCCACGATACAGCAGATCATTGCCACGGTAACACAGGTATATACATCTCTATCTGTGACTGATTATGGGGCAGCCCCAGGGGGCCACGATACAGCAGATCATTGCCGCGGTAACACGGGTATATACATCTCTATCTGTGACTGATTATGGGGCAGCCGCAGGGGGCCACGATACAGCAGATCATCCACACGTCCCAGCCCACCATCATTGCCACGGTGGTTAAATGCCAGGTGGTTAAATGTCCGTCAAATACAACAGCCAGGAGTCGAGCCACAGTGGTGTCATATGCCTCCTACATGATCATAGCAGGCATTCCGAAGTTGCACCTGCACATGTCTGATGGTCGATGACGGCTCGTTATTTCAAGGAATTCCTACGTGTTTCCTAGCTGAGCCTGATAATCTGGACATTAACCCTGTCACCCCTAAATTACTGGAATGGATTTTGATATATTAATATTTGCAACCAATCCAATCTGACATCACAAAATTATCTCCATTGATGAAAAGGGGTGATTTTGCTGTAAAAAATATGAAAATTACTTGCAAAATGTGCAGATCCTGACGAGACGGCTCATCAGGATGAACACTGTTTGCCAATACCACTATACAGGTGTGTAGTGTTGAAAGAGTTGAATGACGCTAGCCTGGTATTCTCTATGTGTGACATGTCGGTGTACGGCTGGAGTTCAGTATGTAAAACGATTACGGTGTGTACATTTCAGAGCCAGGCCACCCCGCAGATGGTAACCAAGATGATCGCCACGACAGGAGCCACATCACATGTTCAGTCGCTGGCAGGCACGTCGGTGGGCGGGACGGTAACCGCAGCGACGAGCCCAATGGTCACTCTGTCCCAGGTGCCGTCACTGACCTTGACCTCGCTGACCCCGGGCCACTCGCCCGTGACGGCGTCCATTGTGAAGTCTGCGGACGCCTTGACGACCGTGCAGATCCACCCGGTTACCAGCCTCACCCAGAGCAAGATCTCCACCCTACCCCAGAATGTCGTAGTCCAGCCCCTACAGTCTGTTACCGTGGCGACCAGCCACCCCACCGCCCCGTTGCCACAGCTGGGGCCCATCACCGCACACCCGGGGCTCCACGTGACGGTTGCCGCCCCACCACCCACCCGCCCTCCGCCATCCATTCCCGCCCCCCAGTCCCAGCCCGCCACCCCCACCGTGTCCCCCGCCACAATGACTGTCACAGTTACCCCCACTGCTCCCTCGCCCGTCCACACCCCCCAGCCCACACTCACACACACTCCTGTCCCGGTGGCCTTCACCTCCCCAGCCCAGCCCGCTCCACCGCTGCTCACCTCCCTCTCCACCCAACCAGTATCCGTCTCTGACCAGATAGTACAACAAACGGTCGCAGCCGTACTCCAACCATCGCGCCCAGTATCTCAATCCCCCGTCCTTCCCAGCCACGTCCAGCCGACACCCACCCAAACCGTCCACATCCAGCAGGTGACAGCCCCGCCCACTATTGTCTCCCCCGCCCCCCACTCCTACAGACCCCGTCCACCAGCCAGCCTCCCCCCGGTGTCCTGCCCCAAACGTCCTCACCCCAGTCCGCGGGTAAAGCTGTCGGCGCACCCTACGCCATGAGGACTAGAACTCAGTCGAAATCTCAGTAACTAACATGCCCTACCCTGGGTGAAGTAGTTGATACACTATCGCCTCTGCTAATGTTGCCAATATTCTCATTTTTGGTCATTATATAGACAGCACATTGGCGTACGTACATCTGTCCGCATGTGCGTTTTTGGTTAAAGTTTTTCGGTATACTATCAAAGTCTCGGTGGGCCACTGCCATCCAGTGTTATTTCAAAATACTCAAATACATACTCAAAATACAGCTCGGCGTCAGCCAATCAAACTGCTTGACTGCGAGTTGAGATGTTTAGAAACCTTTGACATCTGGACAAGATTAACGCAGGCGATTGTGTATGGCCTATTCAGAAGTTATATTTTAATAAGGGATAATTTTGTAAAATACAGAGCTCCAGATAAGCTGTGTTGCGTAAATACCCAATTAAAATTGCCAAAAACCCAATTGAAATCAGAAGTAGCAAGTATCAAAAAGCAATAACAAATTTGTGGTACCTTTATCATGTTACATACAACAATAAACAAACCACAAATATAGCATATTTTTCTTATTTTCCATGAAAACACATCTTGGTATTTCATTAGAATTGTCTCCAAGGAGACAATTCTAATGAAATGCCAAGACTTGTTTTCATTTAGAAGCAAACAGTAGTGTGATTTTATTTTACCCAATTAATTTTGAAATACCCAATTGCTTCAGAAATGATTGAGTGACAATACTCAATTACTAACTCCTTATCTGGAGCCCTGGCTTATGGATGTACATTGTTTGCAAACATTAGGATAGGGGTCTCGATCTTTTGTGTTGACAAATGAGCAGACAACTGATAAAAAGGTCTTGGACATCCGAGACACGCCATTTTGTACCTTCGGACTTCTGCATAATTTCATGAAATACGTTTCCAAAATATTTCCGTAAATGGCCTCAAAAGTTGACAAACTTTTCAGAGTACATGCGACGTTTGTCAACTTCTGACTTAATTTATGAAAAATATTGTAAATTTTGTAAACATATTTTAATAAAATTACACAGATGTCCGAAGGTACAAAATCCAATGGCGTGTTTCATAAGTGATCAGTGTAGTGATCATTGTAAGTATTCATCCATCGAGTCAATAGCCTCATCAAGAGTAGTCGTGCAGTGTTCTAAACATTACTACTGTCTGTTTCACAAAACCTGCCCAAATATTACGGCCATATACATGTAAATGTATAAACAATGCAAAAACAATCTTTTTTGTGGTAATATTAAATTAAAGCAAAATTTAAGAATGAGCCTTCTTTTTATTTTGAAATTTTGTCAATATTGATTTTATTGCGAAAAACAATTTCCCCATGTTAAATCCCCATAGACATCTTACAGAGTGAAGATGGCTATCAGGATTTAACATGGGGAAATTTTTAGAATTTCAGAAATACTGGACCGATTTTAAAAATTTAGCTTTTGTTTTCTTAGATAATTTTCAAGCTATCTAGCCAGGTTTCGGAGTCCATTTCCTAAATTTGTTGGTTTTTTTTACTCGTACAGCTCCTCCACCTCCTTTTCCCCCCATGTTAAATTCCCATAGACAAATCAATTTTTCGTAATAAAATCATTATTTGACCAAATTTAACGAAATATAAAGAAGGCTCATTCTTAAATTTTTATAACATTTAATGTTATCAAAAAAAAATATTGTTTTTGCATTGTCTATATGGCTGTAAAATTTGGGCAGGTTTCTTGAAAAAGACAGCGAGTCGGATGCACAGGTTGATCCGGGAGTGTAGTGATTACTGGCGTCCCGTCTAGCGGTCTCTATTCAGCTTTGGGCACTGTCTGATTAGGATCTACACCGTTGTGTCTGTGATGGGAGAACTGGGGCTTATTGCGACCAGTGTTGATCCAGATTCACACTGTCTGATTACGATCTACACTGTTCGCCATTCTATCAATGAAACACCCGATCTGCTTCAACAATATTGTTATCCGGCTTCTGGAGTGTGCTATTTGATCAGGAGATACAAAAACCATAAGTCGCATTTCTTCAGTCACACCCACAATTATGACACTGCTCCCTATTGAATGTTTAAATATTTTGTTAATCAGGGCCCGGTTGCTCAAAACATCTGTTAAGCTAACAAAGGTTTCGAGCAACCGGGCCCAGACAAGGGCAGAAATTTTTGATCACGGCCCATTTCACTAAACTCGTATGACGTAAGAAATTTGTAATTTGTACTTGCAACATTAGCACCTATAGCAGATGTCTGCAAATGTCTGTTCACATTTAATATCTACGTGTATGTGGACATGGATACAGGGCTCCAGATAAGCTTTGTGTCTAAAGCATACTATACCCCCTGATTTCAATATCATTGCATATTTTACTTTTACAAATGAATTATTGATTTTCTTCATTACTAAATAGGGAACAAATGATAAAAAACTACAGTCGAACCTGTGAACAACGACCGGCAAAGGGAAGTGGCCAAAGTGGTCGTTGTTCCAAGGGTCGAACATTTTCCCAATTTCACAACAAAGTCGGCCATGTTTTTAGCATTCTATTGTAATATATATGCATGCTTTTCATCAATTAAAAATTGCACGAAAATGGCTAAAATAGTAAATTTATTTTGTTTTGTCATCTTGTTAGTGTTCTGAACACAGCCTCGCTTTGGAAATTATATACAAAGGGGAGTAATTATCTTCACGATAAGTATATCTCGCGGCCCGCTTTGGTGCACCATTTAATAGCTTGTCGTAATTACATGTAAGTGGTTTAATTTAGCATGACCATTAGTATTTCACACCACCAGTTGAAATTAATAACGGTCATATAGTCTGTATTAAAACGATAGCCTATGTGGCCCGGCCTGTGAAAACCGCGAGTTTTTTTTGTAACAAAAATATTTCATTGAATGCGTCAAGTCGAGTAACCCACACGAGCTAGGTGTCCAAATCAGGAGAGAACACCAGGCTTATTTGCTTTCTGTCCAATGTACTGTATGTCCTGGTCAAGCCCGAATATTTAAGCAGCCTATGACGAATTGGCAATGTCCGCTGACGTAATTACTGATGTTTTTAATTAGAGATTCGCGAGCATTGTAAACCATGTAAACAATGGGCAGACTATGCGAATCCACTGCCTGGTCTGGTCGCTAATGCAATAAGCCGGGATTTGTCGGAGATCGAGACCCAATTCATATAAACACGTTTGTTGTGTCACTTTAGACTGGTTCCCGGTCGCTAGGAATAACGCTATATATACTGCGCATCAGACGGGGTACCAGTCTAGTGTGGACTACGTGACTGATGTCAGCAACCGCGTGTATTGATCTTTGATATGGCCTTGTGCCCCGATGTGTGAAATTTACACTTGACACGCGCGGTGTGTTTGAAGTCTTAGTCTTGTCACTGTAGACGAATCAGCATCGTGTAAACACAGTTTGCCAGCTAATGATCGAGTTTTATGACTTACGCAGAATTACATTATGCCTATT
Source organism: Conchocele bisecta (assembly GCA_029237695.1). Lineage (NCBI taxonomy): Eukaryota > Metazoa > Mollusca > Bivalvia > Lucinida > Thyasiridae > Conchocele > Conchocele bisecta. The sequence continues at coordinate 84,268,958 of CM055277.1, forward strand.
GGAATACACGACACGGAATACATATCGGGAATTACCGTTAATGGATTTATGCCGAGTTTTGTGATGAAAGGAACGAAAATCGCTGGTCGCTGGTCGTTGTTCGGAGGTGGTCGTTATTCCTAGGTCTTTTAAAGAACAAATTGGACGGAGGGTTTTAACTGGCCGTTGTGGACAGGTGGTCGCTATTCACAGGTGGTCGTTAACACAGGTTTGACTGTATATAACAAATTTAAACATTCACTAATTTGAGCAGCAAAAAGCAAACACTTGCTTTTTTGCAGCTCAACTAAGTGAATGTTCAACTTTATGACATTGTTTTCACTACTCGATTTGAACATCAATGCGTATTGTCACATTGCTGTGCGTATTTTGTACTTCCACTTTTGATAATCAATGCGTTTCTGCTAAAATAATTGCGTAACATACGCCAATACGCACCTTATCTGGAGCATGTTGAGATCATTCGTAACGATGCTAATGTTAAGAAACAAATTCATAAAACTCCATGTTTTTCCATTACAAAGTTTAGTCTGTTGAGACATATTTGAATCATGTCCCTGAAGTTTCTATTCTCTATATAAATCACATTGTCGAACAGACATAAACCACATTTAACGATCGTGTTTTGCAATCATGAACATACATAATCATCAGAGGTAATTTACAATGAAACCAATCGTAATTAAATATCCTGATGTTATCTATGTGTCCAGTTTAGCGAGGTTCTACAATGTTCTACAAGCAGAGAAAAGGTACCATACAACATATGTGACCAGCATAGCCCCAGATCAGACTGCAATTTGCGCAGTCTGATCAGGGCCTACGCTGTTTCTATTGTTTCTGACTGAATGTATACAGTGTTGTGCATATGTATCACATCCAGTAGGACAATTTCAGTGGGCATTTTCTATCACAAATGATGGGGAGGTTCTTACATTTGTAGGTGGGAAGATGTCCCTGTGCTCACTCTAGGCACAACACTATATAAGAGGACCAATATATCCAATGGAAGATAATGTTGTAAAATACCTTTTCCCGGCCACTGGCTCGTTTGCATTATTGATCCTAGTCGTCCTTGTTCATCTATGTATTGTGTCTTATTGGCACAAAGTTGTGTCGTTGATTAGCAGTTGTACTAGTGCACAGGTGGGAATTGACAGGGTATGTCCTGAAATCAGGTTATCAGGTTCTTCATAATTGTAGAAAAATACTAATGTTTCAACATGGGAACAACAGTTTTACACATATATTTTTTTAGCCATTTTCATGATTTGGCATTTGGAACTCGTTACCAACCCTGTATATAATTCCGCCACCAACCAAGAAAAGGGATGTTGCGACATTGGTAACAATAATAGACTTGGTTTTCCTCTGCACATTCACAAAGTCCGATTTGAATCAAATGTTTTATCTCGTTACAGTTTGTATACGTCATTGACTGAATGTTGAACAGCTTAGACCCTGATCAGACTGCGCATAATTATGCGCAGGCTGATCTGGGTCTATGCTGGTCACACATGTTGTATGGCAAATTGCGCAGGCTGATCTGGGTCTACGCTGATCGCTAACCTCGTAAGGTACCTTGTGTTAGCCAGGAGTCTATATCCTGTTACATTGATTGGCACAATGTTGTGTTGTTGATTAGCTGTTGGTATGTATTGTTGTTTTTATGCCGCCCGGTCTCCGTAGAGCCGGGATGCATATAGTGATTGGACTGTGTCCGTCCGTGGGGTCGGTTAAAAAGTTAGCTAGAGTTTCTCTAATTTGTCATAACTTTTCTATCCCGTAAAGGATATTTCAATACATCATACTTGTGCACAAATACTACACGTCCATGCTGTCCTTAATATGACCTTGGCCTATTGACCTTCACAATTCTGCTTATCGAAACCATTGGCCCGGCGTAAATGACCGTAGCTGTTAATAGGCTGTTAAACACCAATAAACAAATTAAACACTTGGCACTTTTAGTTAAGAAGTTTGCTGGAGTTTTTCCAATCTGCCACCGGGAGCATTTGCTTGCCGACAGGTGACATTTTCTTGTCTTTGTAGAAATATTCATGTTCATCTGGGGGCCGTTTCACTAAATGTCTTACGACTAAAATGTTCGTAAGTGCCAAATTATGATAGTCTGTACATTTCAAGTTAACACTTTTTTCTTGTGAACAATTAATGGATTTACATTGATTGAACATATGCTGCATATGCAGCTATGTTCAATAAATGTAGATCCATCAATTGCATTTTTCAGACGATCCTAAATTTGCACTTACGAACATTTTAGTCGTACGATGTTTAGTGAAACGGGCCCCTGTATCATATAGTCGCACCACAGTGTACATAGTCTTCATATATGTGAATTATGTATGATGTATCTGTCAGATATTATAGACCATAGTGTACTTGTCTTGCTGTAGATGTGAATGAATAATAGATCATAGTCTGTATACATGTTTATAGCTGAACTATCGCATTTGATAGGCAATGGGTTGCTGTATACCGCCACACTGCCGCTAACGGTGTATATTTGTGGAATAAGGTTTCACTTTGGCGCACTAATATTTAGTATGGGTGGCAGATGGGAGCATGCAATGGGTAATTTAACGATCAGAATTCATCCTTACCGGAATCCCGACCGGAGACCTCAGTAGCCTATTTCACCAACATTGCAAAGTATACTTTGAGGGAGAAATTTTCAATTTAAAGATAAATTTATTAATTTTTATTATACTGAATTTATTACATTATCACAGCCAAAATGGTTATTTAATCATCAAATATATGTAGTCGTTAGTTCTATATGAAATAATGCATTTCGGGGAAAATCAATGCTTTTTGTACATGAGAGTTGAATCTGGTTATAACCATTATAAGAGTAAGAAGGTTATTCCAAATCCTGTTACTTGTATGGGAAGGGGCTCAGTGACTTGGTGTGGTATGGACCTGGCACCAGGTCAGGTTTGTAATATTCTAATTTCAGGGCTAAACACATCTATTCAGTTCTGATTTTGGGATTTCCCCCCAGGTTGAATGTAGGATCAAACCCGTTAAATGACCTTAGATGTTGTTTCTGGTGTGGCGAGGACCTGACATCGGATCAGGATTATTCTGATTTCAGTGCTGATTATATAGTTCTTTTATTGTAAATATTCAGTTCTGATTTTGGGATCCCCACTCTACCCCCTCCCCCCCCCCCCCCCCCCCCCCCCCCCCCCACCCCATTGTTACATGTACTTGAACATGTGCATGTACTTGTACAGGTAATATATGGGATTTAGTACTAAACCCATTGACCCGGCCTTAAATGACCTAGCTGTTGATAGGCCGTTAAACCCCAACAAACAAACGAACAACACCAATAAATCAACTCGAAGGCAAATTTTGCAAGTACTACTGATAACTATTATATAGTGGAATTAGAGTTGTGTACTCGGAATGACCGACATGTATGTTGCTTTGACTGGAGAAATTAGGCTGTTGTTAGAAGCATAATGTGTGTTCCATCGACTGAATGGCGAACAGTACAGAACCTGATCAGTCTGCATATGTACAAGCTGATCAAGGTTCACACCGGTGGCAATGCCTGTAAGCCCCATTTTTCCCCCGTCACAGTCAAATAATCTACACAATTTGTAGCTGTGACTGGAGAAATAGGGCTTATTGGTTTTGCGATCAGTGTAGATCCAGATCAGCCTGTGCATCCGCACAGTCTGATCAAGATCTGCACTACTCGCCATTCCATCGATGAAACACCGGCCATACTTCTTACAAGTCATTTAGATCATTATCATGCTACAGGAGCTACACTGGTCGCAAATCTCATGAGCACCATTCGTCCAGTCACGGCCATAATTCCGGCACTTTAACTCTGCAATGTGTGTCTGTCCTTTCTAATCCTGAACAAACTGGAAACATCTTCAGAGATAAACACCAGTGAAACCCATCAAACTAATTAGAGTTACCAGAATGTCGCGTTTAGACGCACAATTCAGTTATATTTATCACTTCAACATTCTGCATGCATGCCATACTGTTTGTTTCACGTTTTTCTGCCGACTTACTTTGAACCTGGCACCAGGTCAGGTTATTCTAATTTCAGCGCTGAATATATTTTTTCTTGGTGTAAATATTCTGTTCTGATTTTGGGATTTTCCCCCAATTGCAGCAGGTTATAACGGGATCGAACCCGTTTGCCCAGCCTTGCATGACCTTAGCTGTTGATAGGCCATTAACATCAATAAACAAAACAAACTGCCGACCTACTTTGGCTATTAAAACACATTAAATCTTTAAAATAAAATTCCATCAAATATTGATTTTATTGCGAAAAACTATTTTCCTATGGGAATTTTTTAATAGTTAATAGTTTAAATCAATATTTGATGGAAATTTATTTTAAAGATTTATTGCGTTTTAATAGCCAAAAAGGGACATAAAAGAACTGGTGAGTGAGGAGGATCGTCGAAAAACAAAATAATCTTGATAACGATATTTTTGGGATTTAATGTGTTTAACCCTTTGGACCCGAAATCGCGCTATAGCGGTTTACGCAAAAAGTGCAGATCCAGATGAGCCGGCTCATAACAAGCCAGTAATTTTAATATTTTTGAGAACAAAAAATATCCCCTTTTCATAAATGGACTAGTCTGAAAATAATTTTGTGACGGTTGGATTGTTTGTTAAATTAACATATCAAAATACATTCCAGTTACTTAGGGGTGAAAGGATTAATGGCCAAAATTAGGTGGGCAGGAACACGTGGAAAACAGTAGTTCTATCACTGTGTGACTGTCGTGTTCACAAATGATTGTGGTTACTATTTATTGTACATTGATATCTAAATAAAATATGTCTACACAGCATATAGTGGAGTTTGTTTGTAATTGTCCTGCAAGTTATAATGCAAAAGTATTAACCCTTTAAATACCATGCTGAATTAAATTATGTCGTCTGCTGTTTGTTTTTTATTTTCCATTTTTCTCGTCAAAACATGGTTTGACAGCACTTTAGAATCATTTAGAAATGATTCTAAAATGCTGTCAAATCATGTTTTTTATTGAGAAACAAAACAAAATTTAAAACAGGAGCAGACGACACTTCGTTTCCAGCATACTAATGGTTAATGGAGGCCTGTGCTTATTGAACTTTCTGAGCACACACTGTGTTCTCGTACTTAAAATCAGAAAGTTTGAGCTGTACTTGGGTGTTGGTCAATCTAACTGATTTGGAGAATGTGTTGAAGGTTTCACTATCAAGATCGTCCAGATCTTGGCCCGATATACTTTGGTTCATTCTGATGACTGATGTATGATCGTTTGTTAGTCAAGGGGATATTGACTTAACTATCGAAGGTTGTGAGTTCAATCCCTACCCTCGGCAAGAAAAATACTTTGGTAGTACATATTTCCGTCTCGATTGTCTTGCAGAGGAGATTTGAAACGGGCCTTGTTATTAATTTGCTACGTGATCACATTAAAGTGGGTGTGTCTCAGATGTGGATGAAATTTTAGCAAAACAGTTGGTAAAGGAGCATTTAATGGTGGATTTGTATCGGTTTTCTGATCATATATGACATAATTATTATGGGTGACCTGCAAAAAGAAAGTAAAACAAAACACAAATAAAACTAGCGTTGCAAGTGCAAGTTTTGCTAAATATAGAATTCATATTTCCTGCTGATGCACTCGCACTTAGTCGCCACGTGCCTTGCTTTGACTAGACACTGCGTGATCAACGTCGCCATGACATTCAGTTCTTGCATTTTTAAATTTGGTCATTTTTATGAACATGCATGTACAGCATGTGTTAAAGGTACATGCCCACTCGGAAAGCACAAACTTCTTTATAGGGAATTAAATAAGTGTATACCGTAATTGTGTAGCTATTCCACCAGTTCTAAAAGCTACGAGTGCCAGCTATACAGATATAATCATTTCGTAATATTTATTTTACTGATAGTGACTCGCGTTGGTATGCGGCTATTTTCATACTCGAATTAGGCATGATATTTTTTAATTATTTATACTAATTTAATGCGTCACCTGAAAAAAGGATATTTTCGACAGATTATAAAGTATGATCATTGCACATCCAAAAATAAATAGAGATTAAATAGTAATATGCGTTAACATTTTAAGGAATCATGGTTATCGCCCCTGTGGAAATTCACGTCTGATATAAAATGTATAATAATGCCAATCAATATGTGGGGTAATGGTGAATGAACGTTTATTTTGTCAGAAAATGTCTGCTATAAATAACAGTTTGTGCCTACTGAGTGGGCATGTACCTTTAAGGTATTGCAGTGTTTATGGTGATTATATACAAGAGTGCAATGTTGACTATATATTGTATTAAATAAAGCTTTTAAAGTGTTTCAAACAAGTTTGTCTTTGTGTCTTAACTGCAGCAAAGCGGTAGTCTGTGATAATCTGAATTGCTGAAAGGAATTACATCATTATTAGCGTGTTTTTCGATAGATCGCCGAAAGAATTGCGTCACTACTACCGGGTAGTGAGTTTTTCCAGATACTGCCAAGTTAAATTTAGCATGGAATTTCCTTGAATTAATGTTTACGATATCGAAGGCTGACATGCAAATGCGATAATTGCGATGAGAAATGCTTCTTCGGAGGTATCATCGGAGACAACAGCCACTTTTGCGTGCTAACTAATGTTACCATTTTGTACCTACATGCACATATTATTCAATGTGAACACATCAACTACTAAAGTTTTTCCAACATCGGATATTTGTTTAAATGTTATTCTAAACTTAAATTTGCACTTACCATCTTCTTGGTCTTACAAAGTTTAGTGAAACGGGCCCCTGGTCCGTTGCTCAAAGGTCTAGGCACAAGTCGCGCTCAAAACCCATGTCCATAGCTCGAAATTCAAGGTCACACTTAGTGGGTGGTGGTCGGGCGAATGAGACGGCGTAAATTAACGGTATGGGTTCCTCCTTATAGGAATCGCGATTTGCTTGGTTTGGCCCTCGGGTACGTTTTTATCTTTGGCTCTTTAGTTACCTGGGAGTTGAATTGGGTTATTGCCCATTATAAAAGTAGTAAGATTATTACTGATGGGTGGAAGGTGGGAGTATGCGATGGGTAATTTAACGATCGGGGTTCATCCTTACCGGAATTCCGACTGGAGACCTGGTTTGACCCTCACATACGTCTTTGGCATTTTGTATGTGACAATCAAAATTAGAAAAATATAGTTTTCCAGCCCGTACTTTTGTTATGTTTGAGGGATTTTAATATTAATTGACATTAATGTCCATTATGATGAGATGATGTGTCTTGCGCAACACCCAGGTATGTAGCTCAAAATTCAAGGTCACAGTACAAGGTCACAGGTTAGAGTACAACATAGCTTATCCAAATTTGTTATGCATAGATGTTGAAATAATTTCCTACAAATGTTCCACACAATAAGACGATGTGTTGCTCATCACACCCAGCTCCTTGGTCTGAAGGTCAATGTCATAGCAGTGGCGTTTGTGTGCCGACGGGCCAAATTTCTAGTTCATATTATTAGACTAGATATTAACCCTTTCACCCCTAAGTAACTGGAATGAATTTTGATATGTTAATTTTGCAACCAATCCTATCTATCGTTACAAGATTATTTTCAGACTAATCCATTTATGAAAAGGGGGTGTTTTTGTTCTGAAAATATGAAAATTACTTGCAAAAAGTGCAGATCCATATGAGACGGCTCGTCATGAGCCGGCTCGTCTGGATCTGCACTGTTTGCAAATACCGCTATAGCGGTGTGTCGGGTCCAAAGGGTTAATCATTCATGCTATGTAATTGCAAAGTGGTCGGGGTCTACAATTGTTGCACAGATTATAAAAGGAGTAAGATTAATACTAATCCTATTACTCTTATTAAGTGGAGCTAAATGACTCCAGTGTGGTGAGGACCTTGCACCAAATCAGGTTATTCTAATTTCAGTGATGACTATATATTGTTGCCGCTTTTCGTCCATCGTGCGTCCACAATTTCAAACTTTCTTCTTTTCCTGAACCGCTGAGCCAATGTTGGTTAACATTCACAGGTGATCACTGCATTGTATATGGGAAATGCTATAGACAATTATCTACATATAATACAGGCATGTAATTCATTGATAGGACAGGTGTATTTACCAGTGGTAACGGTGTTAGTACTAGTAAGAACTGATTTGGTTTAGAAATGCATACATACAGTTGACTTGTAATTAAGATTTTTAGGCGAGGTGTAACAAAATATGTATATTGTATTTCATAATAAGCATTTCATTGTCCATATCCCAATCCGTTGCCAAGCACCATTACCACACATGTATGCTGGTCCATAAGTTTAGAATTGAAATAAGGTCTTAATTTCAATGTTCACTATACAACTCATTATACCAGCATCTAGCGACAGCAGAGAGATCACGTGACTTACCTGTGGGTGGCAGCTGGGCGCAAGCGATGGGTAATTTAACGATCGGGGTTCATCCTTACCGCAATCCCGATTGGAGACCTGGTTTGGCCCTCACATATGTCTTTCGCATTTTGTATGTGACAGTTGAATCTGGTTATTCCCCTTATGTGAGTATTACAATTATTTGTAATCCTATTCTAGGGGAAGGGGCCAAGTGACTTGGTGTGGTATGAGCCTGGCACCAGGTCAGGTTATTCTAATTTCAGGGCTGAATATACTTTTTCTCGATGTAAATATTCCGTTCTGATTTTGGGATTTTCCCCTTAATGTAGCAGGTTAAAATGGGATCGAACCCGTTTGCCCGGCCTTGCATGACCTTAGCTGTTGATAGGCCGTTAAACACCAATAAACAAACGAACTAACACATGACTTACCTGGAAATTTTAGGTTAAAATGGGATCGAACCCGTTTGCCCGGCCTTGCATGACCTTAGCTGTTGATAGGCCGTTAAACACCAATAAACAAACGAACTAACACATGACTTACCTGGAAATTTTTGATAGCTACATGTAGCACTGTGGGAAAATATTAGAATGAAGATTCTGGTTTTGTAAGGCAATCGTTACAGAAATGTGTGTTACAGAATAGCACCAGGCTAGTTGTAACCAATAACAACAACTACTGGAGTATACTGGGTGCACCGATATCAACTCGTGGGATCTACGACAAGAACAAAGAAGGGACACCAGGATATATTCCAGCATGCATCAACATGATCAAGCACACTGTAAATAATAGGGGAAAATGGAGGTTATTTTTAAACTTCATACGCTCATCAATTATTTACACGTTGAGAGACAGTGCGCCGAAAATACAGCGGCGGATCCATACGGAGGCGATAAATAAGCGCCTGAATTACAGACATACAACAACAACAACAACAACAACAATATATTGTGTTTACATTTGGTAATTTGTCTTGCACAAAGCAGTAGTACTTGTCTCTCGTTCATTGTCATTGAACAACAACCATGTCAACCAGAAGAGCATTGCATTTTGTGTTGAAAGTTGGAAACAGAACAGCTACAGCAAAATTCTTTCGAGAAATATTGGGCATGAAAGTAAGTGGGTCATAGTGCCCCACCCACAGGCAATGTTGAATATCCCCCACCCGCTTGAATTCATGTTGTATACTCTATCTATACAGATTGAATACAATGGAATTATTTTAGTAGCCCTGTGGCCCCACCCCATCGATTTTGTTGGCAATGGCTTTCATACAGTTCATACAGTGTTGGAGACCGGATATAAGCATATGCTTATATAAACTTTGTCAGTTTCTTCGGCCCATTTCGTAGTGTTTTTCCTTATTTTGATATTGCAACGTTGTGCATGATTATATTTTATTCATAAGTCAAATCAAATACAATCGAGATTCCCGGTATTTAGCCGGTACCCATTTACAGCTGGGTGGACTGAAGCAGTGTGGATAAAGTTTAAATAAAGTGTCTTGCTCAAGGACACAACGCACGCCTCTGGTGAGGCTCGAACCCACGACCGTAATATCAGCAGTCCGACGCCTCATCAAATAAAATAAATTGACTAAACGTTGGTCGGATTCAGTATTTTGATCATCCAAAAAACATTGGCTGATTTTACGTGGAACAGACTGTATTATGAGTAGTCAGCATCGGCGGCGGAACCAGAAAATCATTTTGTGATTAAATAAGATGTTCGTTTTTGCTACTTTGTCATAAGGTGATCATGCATACAGCTTGAACTTAATGGCAAGCAGGATAGATACTGATCAGATTGCATGGAATACATGCATGTCTGTATTTACACTGTTTGCAATGGCCGAGTACTGTCAGATTATGACCCATTTACTTCCAGTTTTTGCGCCATGAAGAGTTTGAAGAAGGGTGTAAAGCAACCTGCAATGGGTGAGTATCTCGATAATTATTGTGGCTGTGACTGAAGAAATGGGTCTTATGAGTTGTACCAGTTGATCAGGAGCTAGAAATGTCATAATGACATTTCTAGCTCCTGAGCAACTGGTACACTGCTGCAGGCATATATACTGTTTGTTTATAGAAGAATGTCAGGAATTTACTGGTCTGGCTGACAGTGCTGACGCTGATCAGATGTTGGGCTGATGTCATTTTACACATGTCATAAATGTTGTAAGCCCCATTTCTTCTGTCACAGTCACATATCACACTTAATAGGTGGACATTTTAATGAACATTAATTGTTTCTATTGTCTGTTTTACGAAACCTGCCCAAATTTTACGGTATAAATAATGCAAAAACAATAATTTTTCGATTGTATTAAATTAAAGCAAAATTTAAAAATGAGCCTTCTTTTTATTTTATGAAATTTTGGCCTTATATTGATTGTATGGCAAGAAAACAATGTCTAGGGGGATTTAACATGGGAATTTTTTTTAACTAGACCGATTTTCAAAATATAACTTGTTTTCTTAGTTAAATCATTTCTAAGCTATCCAGCTAGGTTTCGGAGTAATTTTTTTTCATTTTTTGACTCCGCTCACAGCTCCTCCATCTCCTTTTCCCCCATGTTAAATTCCCATAGACAAATAAATTTTTCGTAATAAAATCAATATTTGACCAAATTTCACGAAATAAAAAGAAGGCTCATACTTAAATTTTGATAAAATTGAATATTATCGAAAAAATATTGTTTTTGCATTGTTTATATGGCCGTCAAATTTGGGCATGTTTCGTGAAACAAACAGTAGTTGACTAAGATCTAAGATAACAAATGTCTACATAAGATGTGCATTCGTGAAAATTATTTACAGAAACTGTGATATTTTCTGTAAATGATGTCGATATATTTGTCAAAAGTTTCAGAGCAAATGCAGAATTCTTGCAAAACTTCTGAGAAATATTTAGCAGTACTCCGAAGACGCATTTGTAGTTTTAATTGCGTTTCATACTTGTTGCTTCTGATATGTTTACGATGTACCCCTCAATTGTAGGCCATACGACGGCAAGTGGAGTAAGTCGATGGTGGGGTATGGAGCCGAGGACAGCCATTTTGTGCTTGAACTCACCTACAATTACGGCATTGGCTTGTATGAACGTGGTGACGATCTGCTGGTAAATCGGCCGCCGGCTCACGAAAGGGATCGTATGATATTTGCTACTGGCACATTTTCAAAACTTGTACTCAAAATATGGTACTGTAATTATTCTAACAAACGCCCATGGGGCTATGTAATTTTAATTAGTTTTGGCATTATAACGGTAATGGTATAAAAATTCAGAAATTCGTATTTTGAGATTACTTTACCATGTGGAAATAATTAATTGCACTGAAAATATCTATAGATGGGGGTGGGGGGGCTACTGTTAGAATAAATATGGTATGCTGGTTGCAAATATTGTACAATATTTGCAACCAGCATACCATATTTATTCTGATAAATGCTCCTTGGGCTATGCAATTTTCAGAAAATATACTGGTCTCGGCCAATACAAATGCCAGATTTTGAGTGAAAATTTAAAAAATGTGCCAATGGAAATTTTATATTCATAGTCGTGTTTCTTGGGTGCTGGTTACGTGGGCTGTTGGGCATCTTTCCTTAGTTGTCGGCCCACTTATACTTTCATAAATATTACTTGCAAAAGTGTATTTCATAGCTGATATGTGACTCGCCTCAACAACAAAGGTTTCGTTGTATTTGTGACCAGCATATCTATATCTATATCACAGGTGGAAGACTCGGACCTATGACACAAAAAAAATGCCTATTAAAAAAAATCCCATTACCCCACCCACTTGGTCTCGTACAGTACCATATGCTAATATATAGCATATGGTACTGTACGAGACCAAGTGGGTGGGGTAATGGGATTTTTTTAATAGGCATTTTTTTTGGTGTCATAGGTCCGAGTCTTCCACCTGTGATCTATATAGCCTCGTATTGGTCTACGCAACTGTGCAGTCCGATCAGGGCCACGCCGTTCACTAGTATGATTAACAAAAACATTCTTGGTGACTCTAAACAGAATCTTCCCACTCATATTAGGCTGTATGAATGTGCTAACCTATCAGGAGCTACACTGGTCTACACTTCATAAGACCTTTTTATCCCGTCAACACAGTTCTTATGTACCGTGAAACACGGTGCCGTGAAACATTTTTGATATCCAGTTAATACTATTTTTGCATTTTACAGCCATTTGTAGGTGTTCACGGGATAAATAGAATAGTAGGTTAGTGCCGTGAATGGGAAACAATATCTGGCGCGGCACGGAAACGGGATGTGCTCGGCATAGCCTCGCCCATCCCGTTTCCTGAGCCTTGCCAGATATTTTTTTCCATTCACGGCACTAACCTACTATTCTCTATTTCTCATGCAGGTATCATATTATGTGGCTGTGACTGGAGAAATCGGGCTTATGATGGGTTTTGCGACCAGTGCAGATGAAAATCAGCCTGTGCACGGTGTGATCACTCTGCACTGTTCACCATTCCACCAATGAAACACCTGTCATGCTTCTAACAAGGAATATACATGTAGATTGCTGTCCAGCTACAGGAGTGTGCCATTTGATCAGAAGCTACACTGGTCATAAATTAAAGCCCATAAACCCATAAACCCCATTTCTTCAGTCACAGCCACATATTATGTTCTCGATTTCAGGGTATCCATATAAATTCGCCTGAAGCGTGGGATAATGTGCGTCGCCATGACTACCCACACACTGGTTGTGATGACGACTGCGTGGTTACCAGCCCCGACGGTGTCAAATTCTTCATTTCTAAAGATGCTGTTAAAGAAGGTACATGTACACTTAGCCCTTAGAATGCTGGGAAAGAAAATTGTTGTCTGCTGTTGTTTATATTTTGTCTTCTTTCTCAATAAAACATGCTTTGACAGCACTTTAAAATAATTTCCAGAAATGATTCTAAAGTGCTGTCAAAGCATGTTTTTGATGATAAAAATAGAAAATAAAAAATATACGGCAGACGACGACATGCAATTCGGCAGTATAAGGGTTAATAGTATTTATTACATAACATTTATTTTTTATACATCATATTTTACTATACATCGTTACTGTACATTTGTCTGTCCATCTGTCTGTCCGTGCATTATACATTTTGGGTACCGCTTACCTTTTCATCCCTGAGCCCTGTTGACTTGAAACTTCATATGCTTATTTATCACTATCCATACTTGATTGCCTTGTTTTGTATTGTTAAAATCCTGATCAGTTTTATTAAAATATCACACTATCAAATGAGATATATTTATGATTTAACCCTTAGACCGCTACTCACAACAATTGTTGTCTGTTGTTGCTTTTATATCTTGCCTTATTTCTCAATAAAAACATGGTTTTACAGCACTTCAGAATCATTTCCAATGGAAATTATTCTAAAGTGCTGTCAAAGCATGTTTTTGATGATAAAAGTGGAAAATAGAAAATAAACAGCAGACGACCAAAAAAAGAAGATAGCGGTCTAAAGGTTAATTTGTGATCTGAATATTTTAAGTACATGAATTTAGCATGTTTGATATGTAATCCGTATTTATTTTCCAGATCCTATGAGCAAGGTTGTCCTTCGGTCATCAGACTTACAGAAAACCATCGGTAACTGTATACTATGTGACTTGTTAAGACAAAATGAGTACTTTCACCAGGTAGCTCCTGTTCAGTTGCCAAGTATGTGACTGACTTGCGAAAAATGTGGTTATGGCATTTGTGGCCAGTGTAGATCCAGATCAGCTTGTGCATTCTGATGAGGATCGTCACTCTGCTATTCTGTGAGTAAAATAGCAAGTATGCTTATAATCATAGACTTATTCATACAATGATTCGGCTTATATTTAATGGTGGGAATTGGCTGAAACATACAGCGTAGACATACAGCGTAGACATACAGCGTAGACATACAGCGTAGACATACAGCGTAGACATACAGCGTAGACAGCAAGCTATTTATATGCACCTTCAGTCCACTAGAAACATACAGCGTAGACAGGAAGCTATTTATATGCACCTTCAGTCCACTAGAAACAGCTGGGCCCGGTTGTTCAAAACATCCATTAGCTTAACAGACTGTTAAATCCTTAACTGAATGGTTAAAATCTCTGTTTTAACAGAGATTTTAACCATTCAGTTAAGGATTTAACAGTCCGTTAAGGATTTAACAGTCCGTTAAGCTAACTGGTGTTTTGAACAACCGGGCCCTGGTGTGCCCTAAACTTCACATCTAACTACTCATCGGATTATAAAGTGTAACTTCTAAAACAACCACACAATGATAGAAAACTAGAAATGTGGCCTATCGGCACATGAATGCCCCCGCTGGGAGCCAAAGTAAACGAGGCACATTTGAAAACACAGACCATCAGAGCAACGGGTGTAATTTTCGAAAAAAAATAAAATATTTTTCTTTTTCTTCAAAAATTGTAATTGTTTAGTGTGAAATATCAAGCAGATCCATGACATCATAAGACACTTACCCAAGTTTTGATGCACCAAGTATGTGACCTTGACCCTGTGCTCAGCGTGGGATGGAGGGGGGTGGAGGGGGGGGGGGGGCAACGATCGTGGATTTGATGACAGCAGTGGTTGCAGAAAAAGTGCATTGTTTCATGCTACATAAAATTATGTCCTTGATCCGATCATAGATTCTTATCAGATTGAAAGTGTGCTTAGAAATGTGTTTGGAAATAGAAACTGTATCGCCAGATTTAAATGACTGTGATATGTTCTTGGTGTGCAATATGGACAGGTTCTACTGTGTAATTTCAGACTTCTGGACTGGGCTGTGTGGCATGAATGTGTACACCCGGGGCACCAACAATGTTCTACTGGGTTACGCTGATAACCAGGTACACGAGAATTGACGGCGGACATGATTTTAAATGGTGATAATATGCCATCTGAATTGTTGTTGTGAATTCAAGAACCAATTACTTAACACTCGCCCCTCAGTAAGTCTCAGGACGCATTATTCCATAATAATTTTACAAACTATACTATTTAGGGTATTTTTTATGTCCCACCACGATAGTAGAGGGTGCATTTAGTGTTACCTTCCTCCATCCGTCCGCCCCGTCCGTTCTGTCCGTCACCAAACTTGTAACTCTTTTAAAGCGTACTAGCTACAGACCTGAAACTTGGTATGTAGCTTCCTTATGATGAGTAGATGCACAAAGTTTATATGGATTTTATTCGGCACCCTGGTCATGGATTATCTCTCCCTTTTCGACTTGGGATTTGACTCGTAACTTGTAAAACTTTTAAACCCTAATAGCTACACACCTGAAACGTGGTATGTAACTTCCTTATGATGAGTAGATACACAAACTTTATTTCGATTTTTGATTCGACACCTAGGTCATGGATTATCTCCCCCTTTTTGACTTCGAATTTCACCATTTTTCATAAAACTTCTAAACTGTAATAGCTGGAGGCTTGATGCTTGGTATGTAGCTTCTTTATGGTGTAGATTCACAAAGTGAATTTCTATTTTTGCTCCGACACTGAGCCGTGGATTATTTTCCACGGTTAGACTTGGAATTTTGCCTCGTTTACTATCAAAGCGGTATGTGGGGCATCCGTGTTCTAGGAACACATTTTCTAGTTTGAAACAAAAACAAGAAGCCAAAAAGTAGACAGAAATCATGCAGATACTGATGAGATTGCTCATCTCAAAATTGTCTTTGACAGAACGATGATAATGTATGTCGTGGGCAAACAAATTCACAGGCTGCTGCATACATTTGTAATGACAACATTAAGTTCACATTTTTCCTCATATAACCCTGAATTTTCTGATGTTGTTGTAATTCATAGTTGATAATTGTCAATTGACCCACCGACCGACCGACCAACCAATTGATGTTGCAGTGTAAGCTGGAGTTCGAGGCGGGGGTGGGGGTGGTGGACCATGGCAAGGCTTTCGGCAGGACAGCGTTCTCCTGTCCTCGGGACGAGGTACGTCACCAATGGTACACCATATATATCTGGCTGTCACTGGAGAAATGGGATTCAACACCAGTATAGCTCCCGATGAAATTGAAATGGCAAACTCCCATAGCCTGGAGAGGTCTGTGACTAATGGTACACCAGATATATGAGACTGACAAGCAATGTAGATCATTGTCAGGCTACAGGGGTTTGCTATGTGATTAGAGCTACACTGGTGACAAATCCAGTATGCCCCATTCCTCCAGTCACAGCCACATATGAGAAAAGCCACTTGATTTTGTAGCTAAGAAGATAACTTGTGAAAACTATTTACAACTTTTACAATATTTTCCGTAAGTGGTGCAGAATGTTGACAAAATATTCAGTGCAAATGCAGAATATAATTCCGCATTTGCTATGAACATTTTGTCAACTTGCGACACAATTTTCAGAAAATATAAATTTTTGAAAATAAATTAATGGAATATCTCGCGTCTTAAGTACTAAATCACATGGCTTGTCTCATATGTAGCTGTGACGTTTCATGCTCTGATTGCATGTCCGGAGCATAACTCGAATACCCTTTGGAATATTCTCATTACCTAAAGGTGTGTCGAATATTTTCATAAAACTTTACACATGCATAGACCACGACCAAAAGTTGTGTTGTGCGCAAGAATAACAACCCATGCCTGACTAATTATCTCCATTTTCTTTTTATACGCACTAATTTCGTGTCTGGAGTATAATTTGAATACCGTTTGGAATATTTTCATGCAACACATGCATAGATGTGTCACACTCAAGAAGGACCACTCTTGCATCACTGACTTACTGGGAGTGGGTTACACATGCGCTTGTAGACAAGCGTCCATTTCTAGTTACAGTTGAACCTGTGAACAATGGCCGGCCTAGGGAAGTGGCCAAAGTGGTTGTTGACAGGTGGCCGTTGTTCCAAGGGTCAAACATTTTCCCGGTTCAATAACGAAGTCGGCCATGTATTTTGAATTCTATTGTAATCTATACTGTATGCATGCATAGAAAACGTCCTGGCTGTATACACTTCCACCCGACGATTCATTATTGCATGATCGTGGAGTGGGTCTGCTTTTTATCAGAGATACAGACCCAATTCACATAAACACGTTTGCCGTGTCAGTTTAGTATTGTTTCGGTAGGCACACATCAGACAGGGAACCACATAATAAAGACATCTCAAAATTAAAATTTCTGTGCTTTTATGAAATTATAATACCAAAAGTACTTCAGAAAGTTGCGTAGCCCCAGGGACATTTATTGGAATAATTAGCGTAGGTCTATACCAGGTCACAGGACAGACAGTGCTCAAACATCACAAGGTCATGAGACCCATAAGTCCCATTTTCCAGTCACAACAACGACCACCTACCTATATCTTCAGCTGGCCGGTATAGAAGGGAAGTTGAAGTCGGCCAACCAGACCATCCTGACGCCACTGGTCAGTCTGGACACACCAGGCAAGGCCACGGTCGAGGTGGTCATCCCTGCTGACCCGGTCAGTGTCTGCTTTATTGTAACATCTGAATTTTATCCCTTACAGTGCTGAATTAAAATGTGTCGTCTGGGGCCTGTTTCACTAAACTTTGTACGACTAAGAGGTTTGTAAGTGCAAAATTGAAAGCCACAATAACATTTGTTCTGACAGCCGATTTTTAAAAATCTTTCGTGGATGTGCGACATTAATTTTAATGAAGTGAACATGTAGCTAGAAAATGGTATCATTAGAGAAACACGCTAATGCAATCGGCAAATTCTTAGAAATCTTCGTACAAACATTTTTGTCTTATTAAGTTTATTTTCTATTTTTCTAAAAAAAACATGGTTTGACAGCACTGTGGAATCATTTCCAATGGAAATGATTCTAAAATGCTGCCAAACCATGTTTTTATTTAGAGAAAATACAAAATAATTATCAACAGCAGACAGACATTTTCAGTTCCCGTCTGTTAAGGGTTAAGTTGGTTGACATTGACTAGGTAATTATCACACCACACAAATACTGTGTGTGTATCTTGTATCTTGTATAGAGAATTTACTTCAGTATTTTCTGATTACAAAAATCTACACTTACTTACATGTCCGAAGTATCATTTCAAGTACGTTCTATACGCATGCTCACAAATATTCCACCAATTAACCACAGGACGACCGGGATACATGTTTTGTGGGTGACAAAGCTTTTAGACAACTATTACAGGCCATTGTGCTACAATCGTTCAATCAATACATTATTAATCAGCTGGACGGCGTTGAGATATGTTTTATGAAGGATTATGCCACAAAAACGGCAGTACCAGGTCGTTATCAATCACTCAATCAATCAATATATAAATCAATGCATCAATCAATATACAAATCAGTCAATAAATTAATACATCAATATATCAATCAATTGATCAATCAATAAACCAATTGTCCACAGGACGGCCATGAGGTATGTTTTGTGGGTGACAAAACTTTCAGACGACTGTCCAATAATGTCGTACTGCAAACAAGCAATCAATCAAATAACCAATCAACCAATATCAACCAACCAATTATCCACAGGACGGCCACGAGATATGTTTTGTGGGGGACGAGGCCTTCCGACAACTGTCCCAGGTGGATCCTCAAGCCGACCATCTACTTGACCAGGTAACACTGGGATTGGGAAACTTTCTGAGCATCGTACTCTAATTGGATAGTGTGACTGATCTCATATTTAATATTAGGAAGTTTGGTTATTCGATATTAAGCTGTGCACGAGATGAAAACATACAGGTACTCAAATTATATACTCAAATCAGGAAGTTTAAACTATTTGATTTCGAGTACGAATGTGAGAATGTGCTCAGAAAGTAGCCGATTTCATTAAAATTGCAAAGTACATGTGTATACTTATCTAGCAAAGCGTACTTTGAGGGAGTAATCATTTATTTTTCCCGAAATGCATTATTTCATATAGTACTAACGACTGCATATATTTGATGATTAAAAGTATGCAGAATTATTATAATGAATTTATTACATTATCACAGCCAAAATGGCTGTGATAATGTATAAATAAATTCAGTATAATAAAAAATAATAAATTGCTAGCGAAGTATACTTTGCCATGTTGATGAAATTGGCTACAGATATCAAACATATTAACCCATTGAAGTCTACAAATAAAATACTTTTTATTTCTCCATACAAATATATGTTGTTACCACTCGAATGAATCGTTTCATCGATTTTAGCCCTTTCACAACTAAATACCCGACATCGACTGCTCCATACTAGTTTTTAGTCTATTCCATTAATCAAATAAGGGGTAATGCTTTAAAAATCATGATAAATACTGCAGATCCTGGATCTACAGTGTTTGCAAATGTTTGCTTTATTATTTATATAGCCTGTCACACGAGAGGCCTTTTCTAGTTTGAGCCGTCTCATTAAGATCTACACCATCTGTTGATATTTTTTAATTTTTAGCCAGGTTTTTTGAAAAAAAATCCAGGCTATTGGATTGGCGAAAGCCGGGCGGGTGGGCGGGCGGGGGGCGGGCGGGAGGGCGGCGGGCGGGCGACGGGCGGCGGGTGGCGGGTGGCGGGCGGCGTCGACAATCAATGTTAAGTTTTCGTGTTTGAGTCCATTTCTTTGTTACTGTACCACCTAGGACCACCAAACTTTCACAGCTTCATAATCAAGGGGTGCCCACCACATATCACTATCCAACATGTTACTTTTTTTTGAACTTGACCCATTTTTTCCGCGCAGTCGACTTTTCGCGTTTTCAATGTTAAGTTTTCGTGTTTAAGTCCATTTCTTTGGTACTGTACCACCTAGGACCACCAAACTTTCACAGCTTCATAACCAAGGGGTGCCTACCACATACAACTATCCAACATGTGACCATTTTTTTACCTTCACCTATTATTTCTACGTAATTGACTTAGCCATTTTCAACGTTAACTTTTTAACGTACGTCTGGTTAAATTTTTTTGGTTAAAACTTTTTCGTTATACTATATCTCTGCAACTGCTTCGCCCATTACCTTGAAACTTCACATGGGTGTTTATCATCGTCCATATTTTCATTCTAACCCCCAACCGTGCGGCCCCTGTGCGCAATGTCAAGGTCAAATTACTTTGAATTTATTTGTTAAAGTTTTTTCCTGTACTATATCTCTGCAACTGCTTCACCCATTACCTTGATACTTCACATGGGTGTTTATCATCATTGTCGCACCCGCTTGCGGAAAGCGCGATATCGTCCGCATTTTGGCATACGTCCGTCCGTCCGTGTGTCCGGTTAAAGTTTTTTCGTTAAAGTTTTTCCATCTACTATATCTATTTTTTTAGTGGCCATGCCTCGCCCCAAGGCGCGACATGCAGGCCACGGCCATCTAGAGTCTACAAAAAGTGGGTATAATTATGTTATCCAAGTGTCCATGCTTGGAAAAAACCTGGCCTTCGTGGCTTTGCCTCGTTTCTTGTTACCAAATGAATACGTTTTCTGTATAATGGAACAGTCTCAAACTTAACTTGAAATAGTCCATGTCAGTTACTTAGGGGTGAAAGGGTTAAGACAAGTCTGAGTTTTGAAGTCAAAATCAACGTTATTTTTGTACACAACAGGCAATACAAGCAGACAAGAGCGATGAGTGGTTTGCACAGAAAGGGAAAACAAAAGCTTCTGCATGACACTGATCACCACTAGTTGAGCCATGACACTGTGCCGTGCATGTAACCATGGTAACCAGAGGCAGCCATTGGTGATGGGAAATACAGGATGGAGCTGCTTAACAATTAATATGCAGGGTATCGCATATCACATATATGTGTATCAACTTATAAACCCGGAGTATCCGTATATAAGATCTAAACTAATAGGTGTCTTTCCTCAACAAAATTAGTCGTCAGCTTTTTTTTTAAATTATATAAAGCACAGGCCCGTACGCAGGAATTAATTTAGGGGAGTGTGTTGTCGACGTCGCGAAGGGAAAAAAACTGTTTTTTTGCACATCCACGGACAGACCTCGGCAGATTAACCATTTCACCCCTAAGTTAAGTAACTGGAATGGATTTTGATATTTCAATTTTGCAACCAATCACAAAATGATTTTCAGACCAGTCCATTTATGAACATGGGGTGTTTTTGTTCTCCAAATTATGAAAATTACTTGCAAAAAGTGCAAATCCCGACGAGATGGCTCGTCACGAGTCGGCTCATCTGGATCTACACTGTTTGCCAATACCTCTATACAGGCCTGTGGTGTTGAAAGGGTTAAGGGGGTGTGTTTGTTTGTTTGTTGGGGTTTAACGGCCTATCAACAGCTAAGGTCATTTAAGGCTGGGTCAATGGGTATGGGTGTACTAAATCCCATGTATTACCTGTACAAGTTCACAAGAATATCCGGTTACCCTTTTCTTTTTGGGCTGGGGGTGGAGTGGGGGAGGGGTGATCTTCTTTTTCAGTTCTGAGATTTTGATACCTTTTTATTCCTAATTCCAAGTCCACATAACTCGATTCTGAACATTTTCATTGACCACGAGTAGCTACATACGAGTCTGTGGCACAACTTCATACAGGAATCATTTCTAGATTCAAAATTTCAAATAAACTATCAACAGCTAAGGTCATTCAAGGCCAGGCCAACGGGTTCGGGCCAACGGGTTCGGGCCAACGGGTTCGATCCCACATTTAACCTGCTTCATTGTCCTGAAGTTTTAAAAGCCTTACATTCCAATAATTATGTCAATTATTGAATTATCTTGGCATTCATTATAGGAATGAATGGCCTTTTTGTGGAATTTATCTGGGTATAAACTTGGAAAAGTAGCGGGAATACTGGACGAAGGCCTTCCGGCCTTCGTCCAGTATTCCCGCGACTTTTCCAAGTTTATATCGCCGATAAATTCCACAAAAATGCCATTCATTCCTTATAATTCCAGCATTTGAAATAGATTCATCAAGAAAATGTGTTTATTTTCCGTTTTCTTAAGAATTATTTTAACTGCGCCTCACGGTTACGGAAAGTAGTTCGGCGTGGGAGTTTACTGGGATATAAATTGTGGACAGAGACTTGCTACGGGTCAATCAAATGTTAGGGAATTGTGTAAATATTTTTGTGCTGGAATTATTCCAGTATACGTACATGTATAGTGTATAATGATAGGCCGAGGTTCTGCAGTGTAGCCTCTCTAAACCACCCACTCTGGGAGCTTCCATTGTAAATCAAGTCTGCGAGTTCCCTGTGACAAGTTATAGTGCTTGTCAATTATGGCTGTGACTGGAGAAATGGGGCTTATGGGATTAGTGCAGTGTAGTGCCTGATCTTTAGTACACTCCTGTGGTGTGATGGTGGTCAATACTGCTTTTTAGAAGCATGTGTTTCATTGATGGAATGGCGATCAGTGCAGTGCTTATGGGTACTGCGACCACTGTTGATCCAGATCAGCCTGTGCAGCTGCACTGCTCAGCAGTGCGGATGCACAGGCTGATCTGGATCAAAGTGATCGCAGTACCCATAAGCCCCATTTCTTCAGTCGCAGCCACATATATGTCCCAGAATGTCCGGGTTAGAGAAACTCCACACTATTTATTGAAACATTATTGTATCGTATTCAGAGGGTTGAAAATAAAACTTCTACTGCATATTTTGTAGTCTTTTATTTTGTTTCAAGCATGTGTATACAGAACAAGATGTCATTTAGAAACCTCAAAGAGGTTGTACTAACTAAGGCCATGTCATTGTTTTTCTCTGTTAAGCGTCCACCCGGATGGCCAAAACCTACTTACATATCCAGTAAAAACATACAAGGCTTTGCAAAAAAAAAAACGAATGTAAATTTATGTTAAAAACTTGGGTTTAGGAACTTTTTAACATAAATTTAAATTGCCGCTAAATAATAAAACACTCTAATCATGAACGGATTTAAATAAATTTTCATATTACTTCACCAGTAAATAGTGTAAAATAGCATACACAGTTTGTTTCTTTTTTCATAGAACCACACTCAAAACCTACCCGCATGTGGCCCGCATGTGGACACTTAACAGAGAAAGAACTTTGTATGGCCTGAATAGCAAACAGTCTAGGACATGATTTTATTATAAAACTGCACATACATGTATAGAGATATAACCCACGTAGTGTGGTAAATGTTCTAGCAACAGATGTTGCTCTAAATACTAATATATCCTGACTTTGGAAAGCATTTACAGGGCTCCAGATAAGCTTTGTGTCTAAAGCGTACTATTTCAAAATCATTGCATATTTTACTTTTACAAATGGATTATTGATTTTCTTCATTACTAAATAGGGAACAAATGATAAAAAAAAATATAACAAATTTAAACATTCACTTATTTGAGCTGCAAAAGTGATTTTTTCAGTTCAACTAAGTGAATTTTCAACTTTTTGACAGTATTTTCACGACTCAATTTGAAAATCAATGCGTATTTTCACATTGCTGTGCGTATTTTGTACTCCCACTTTTGATAATTAATGTGTATTGAGCTAAAATAATTGCGTAAAATACGCCAATATGCAGCTTATCTGGAGCACTGGAATAAATGTTTATAATACAAGGCGATCGCCTGCGAGTGTTTCATCCACGAAGGTCGAAGTCACCTGAAGGTCATCAGAAGGTGTCATCATTGTGAGGAAGCCCTGATGAAGGTTAAGGTTACCGGACTGACACAAGGTGGATTGCCATCATTGTGAGGAAGTCATTGTTGAAGTTTGGTAATGATCCGACTAACAGATAAGGAAATATTCAACATTTGGATGTAATTGTTGATGCCGACGACAACGATGACAGATTTTTGACCACTATGCAGATATTTAAAAATAACTCTGTGGCTATGTCTGTAGAAATGGGGCTTTTGGGTTTGGCGACCAGTGTAGCCCCAGATCAGCCTGCGCATCCGCACAGTCTGATCAGGCTCTACACTGTTTGTCATTCAGTCAGTTTATACCTGTTCTGCTTCTAACAAACAGTATAATCCATATCAGACAGGAATTTGCTAGATCAGAATGTAAACTGACCAGAAATGTCATTTATGATTTATCCCGTCAACACAGTGCGTATGTGCCGTGAAACATTTTTGATATCCAGTCAATACAATTTGTGCATTTTACAGCCATTTGTAGGTGTTGACGGGATATATAGAATAGTAGGTTAGTGCCGTGAATGGGAAAAAATATCTGGCACGGCACGGAAACAGGATGTGCTCGGCAGAGCCTCGCCCATCCCGTTTCCTGAGCCTTGCCAGATATTTTTTCCCATTCACGGCACTAACCTACTATTCTCTATAAGCCCCAATTTCTCCAGTCAGGGTCACAAATGAACATGGAAATATTAATATTAAATATTAAAGGGTAAGAAGAGTCTCACTTTATTAAGATCTGTAATAATGCCAGTGAAATAAGGGCCATTTTATAATACATACCAGTGTATTATGGTTTGGTGAGCACTTCGAACTTGCTAAAATATCTATATAGCATTGCATTCTAGGTTTGCATGATAACACCAGTGTTTGCCATCTTGTGATCTCCGGATCAAATTTCCATGTTTTATCAGGTAACCTGTACTGTATTGACCGAATACGTACTGACTGATAACATATTGTTGTATCAGGCATTGACCTGATACAAACATCCGGGTTACAACGAAGTGAAAACTGACATTCCATTGGTCGGATGACGTCACATGACGTTCCTGAATTACGTCCGTGTAATGACGTAACGTAAACAAATCCGCGTTCTGTCCTTAGATAACGACATCAGCTGTGATCGTCGAGCATAAAACGTTACCTGATAAATAGAATACCATACTACTGTCTTTTGATATCAAGGTTATCAGACTTGGCAACTGTAGGAATTCTTAGCCTGGTATTCTCTATGTATTGTCACATTATGGCCAGTACGCCTATTGCTACACAGCTCTGCAGGGGACATGTGGATTTTTGTTATTAATTCGTTCCCACGATATAACAATTCGTTCCCTCAAATTAACAATTTGTTCCCACGAAATGACAATTCGTTCCCTCAATTTAACAATTCATTCCCTCGAATTAACAATTCGTTCCCACGATATAACAATTCGTTCCCACAAATTTTGTGGGAACGAATTGTTAATTCATGGGAACGAATTGTTAAATTGAGGGAACAAATTGTTATTTCGTGGGAACGAATTAATAAAAATAAGAATTGTATGTCCCCTGCGGGGCTACGTATTTTGCAAATAAACAGTACCATGTAAAATACACAATATTTGGTTTACATGTACATTGTAATTGGACTACATCAGTTCTACTTCTCATTAAAAACATAATCTCATAATAAAAGTTTGTCATAAAACTAAACGCAGCCGAGTTTGCATGAATATCATTACAATATGTCGAGGGAAAGAAATCATGAATTTTAAAATCACAACGTAAATAAATTACATATTAGGCCATAAAGAAGTACCTACTTTGGTTCTCAGACATGGGCTTTGCAGGAAGCGACGCAAGATGGATTTTTTAAATATATTTTTTGTACGATATCCTCGTCTCTAAATTGTTTCAAGTCGCCAGATGCATTTTGCATGTCAATTTAATGTTTGATCCACATATATGTAAAATACAGTTACTATTGCCGCTTTCGATATGACAAAATCATGAGATTTTCGTCAGATATTATTGGATTTAACATATTTTTGCATGGTCGTGTTTTTGATTGATCTTTAGTGATGCGCCATGTGATTTTGTACCTTTGGACATCTGAGTAATTTCATTAAATACATTTACAAAATTTACAATATTTTTCATAAATAAAGTCAAAAGTTGAATATAATTCCGCATTTACTCTGAAAAATTTGTCAACTTTTGACGTCATTTACGGAACATATTGTAAAATTTGTAAATGTATTTCATGAAATTACGCAGATGTCCAAAGGTACAAAATCACATGGCGAGTCTTGTATGTTGTTGTGTCCATGACAATAAAAACCTCAGACGTGCGGGGATTTTTCTGACATAGCAGAATCTGAGAACCAAAGTTTATTTATTTATGGCCTTACCTGTACTTTGTGTATTGTAAAATACCTGTAATGGTTTATCCCTTAGAATGCGGGAATCAAAAATTGTCGTCTGTTGTTTTTCATATATTCTATTTTTTCTCATAAAAAATATGGTTTGGCAGCACTTTGGAATCATTTCCATTTGAAATGATTCTAAAGTGCTGCAGAACTATGTTTTTGTTGATAAAAATAAAAAATTAACAAAAACAGCAGACGACAAGATTTAACTCAACACTGAAAGGTTTAAAAGAGGTAAATCATGGTGATTCTGAGAATTTGGACGCGGTCATGTGTAACAATGTAGTATGCTGATGGTTGATTGGTTGGATGATGTCATGTGACGTTAGTGAATGAGGTCAATGTAATGGCGTAAAGTAAAAAAGTCTGTGTTCATTTCAATGGATCATTGAACAAGAACAGTGCACTCACGAAATACCATGCACGCTTTCTACACGCGATCACCTGACTGGAGGCATGAATCCCAGAAAGACTTTCCATGAACCAGAGCTCCAAATAAGCTGCATATTTGCTTAAATACCCAATTAAAATTGCCAAAAACGCAATTGAAATCAGAAGAAGTGAGTATCAAAAAGCAATAAAAGTTTTATGGTACCTTTATCTTGCTGCAGAAAACAATAAACAGACCACAAATTTGCATATTTTTATTATTTTCTATTAAAACACATCTTTGTATTTCATTAGAATTGTCTCCAAGGAGACAATTCTAATGAAATGCCAAGACATGTTTTCATTTCTAAACAAACTATTCAACAATTTCTGTCTGTTGATGTGTAAACAGTAGTGTGATTTTATTTTACCCAATTAAGATTTTGAAATACCCAATTGCTTCAGAAATGATGGAGTGACAATACTCAATTACTAATGGATGGATTCATATTTGTGTGTTTGTTTATTGGTGGTTAATGGACTATCAACAGCTATGGACATTTAAAGCTTGGCCAAAGGGTTCAATCCCGTATTTAACCCGCTGCATTGGGGATAAAAATCCCAAAATCAGAACAGAATATTTACTTCAAAACAAATATATATTCAGCCCTGAAATTGGAATAACCAGACATGGTGCCAGGTCTATATCACACCAAAGTCACTTGGCCCCTTACCCGTTCCCCTAAAAATATTAGGATTAGGAAAAATCTTATTACTCATATAAGGGGTATAAAGGATGAATTTAGTTCATCCGTTGGATTCATAGTTCAGATACGCATACCGGTAATCTCCATCCTGTGGGGGAAGATTAGGAATCGCTAGATGCGCCACAGAATTCTCATGTTTCCAAGCCTTTCTAATAGATATGCTATCAAATGACACACGTCTCGTATTTTTGTATGAAATTTGCTTATCAGTTAGGTAACTAGAAATGTGGCCTGTCAGCACACGAATGCCCCCGCTGGCAGCCAAAGAAAACGAGGCATATTTGATTATAAACCATTTACCCGAGCGTTAAGGTTTCGAACGCACCAAGTCTGTGACCTTGACCCTGGGCTTATCGGGGGCGGGACGAACACGTGGATTTGTCACAGGGTGGCAGAGGACCATTGGAGCAATGCGTGTGTGAAATGTGAAGCAGATCTGAGCAAGGAAACAGAAATTTTAACCATTTACCCGAGCGTTAAGGTTTCGGGACGTATGGACGGACGGACGTACGGATGCCGGTAACTATATGCGGGGGCATAAAAATTGTAAAATATGTGCATTCCCGACAGAGTGCACAGTTTGGTTATAAATGAATGCATGCATGTATAATAGCGGGATTGAATGGAATTTTACATCCATTCAATAACAAGCATGTACAGAAAAGTCAAATAATAAACCGACAGTGCAGTGGCGTAGCCAGGCACTTGCCGTGGGGGCTGCGAATGTGAATTGTCGATTGAGTTTGGCAAGGGGTGCGAGAGCATCCTTCCCTGGAGACATTTAATGGTAGTTTTTTCCTTAAGAACAATGTATGTTAAAGGAAAAATAAACACCTACCTAAATTTCAAGGGATGCGTTCGCACCCCTTGCACTCACCCCACCACCCCCTGGCTACGCAAATGCAGACAAATGACATGGCGAAATGGACATTGCAGCAGCCAGCACTAGTACCGAAGTAGCTATAAATATATCACATTATGATTGGATGATATAAATAGACATGCTATAAATAGATCAATTGCACATGCTCCCATAAATTAACCAATAACATATATACATTATTAATAACAATGCTATACAAGACACTCCATGTGATTTGTATCGAAGAACCGAATTTACAAAATTTATGATAGTTCACGTAAATGACATCGAAAGTTGACGAAATTTTCATAGCAAATGCCATGAAAATTATGTAATCTTTCGAAGTCATTTACAGAAAATACCACTGTTTCTGTAAATATATTTCATGAAAAATCGCACATGTTCTTAGGTACAAAATCACATGGTGTGCCACATATGTGTGCATCGTGTTAGACATCAATGTGGAATAATCACATTTACTGGAACACTGGAGTCAGGGGTCCATTTCACTAAACTTCGTACGACTAAAATGTTTGTAAGTGCACAATTATGTTAGTCTGTAAATTCCACATTAACGTTTTCTTGTAAAAAAATATTGGATTTACATTTATTGAGCATAGGCTGCATATGCAGCCTATGCTCAATAAATGTAAATCCATCAATTGAAATTTCCAGACGATCCTAAATTTTCACATACGAACATTTTAGTTGTACGAAGTTGAGTGAAACGGGGCCCCTGATTTGTCATATGGGATACCAGCTGAAAAAAGGGACCTTTACTGCTGTTGCAAACAGTGTAGCCCCAGACTGTGTGTGTGTGTGTTCCACAGACTGTGTGTGTGTGTGTTCCACAGACTGTGTGTGTGTGTCTTCCACAGACTGTGTGTGTGTGTGTACCACAGACTGTGTGTGTGTGTTCCACAGACTGTGTGTGTGTGTGTTCCACAGACTGTGTGTGTGTGTGTTCCACATACTCTGTGTGTGTGTGTTCCACAGACTGTGTGTGTGTGTGTTCCACAGACTGTGTGTGTGTGTGTTCCACAGACTGTGTGTGTGTGTGTTCCACAGACTGTGTGTGTGTGTGTTCCACAGACTGTGTGTGTGTGTGTGTTCCACAGACTGTGTGTGTGTGTGTTCCACATACTGTGTGTGTGTGTGTTCCACAGACTGTGTGTGTGTGTGTTCCACAGACTGTGTGTGTGTGTGTTCCACAGACCGTCGATGAACTAGGTTTACAGTCGTCCGCAAACTAGTAGACCATAAATAAACTGGAAGCACGTCCAAGCTGATCTGGGTCTACATTGGTCGCAGAGGCAATTTGTCCCCTTCTTGTAACACATGATTAGGTGGCTGTGACTGGAGAAATGGGGTGTGTGTGTGTTTTGCGACCAGTGTAGATCCAGATCAGCCTGTGCGGATGCACAGGCTGATCTGGATCTACACTGGTCGCATGGCTTATGGGCTTTTGTGACCAATGTAGATACATCTGCACTGTTCGCCATTTCATCAATGAAACACCCGTCATGCTTCTATAAACAAGCAAAAAATATCGTTATCAGGCTACATGAGTGTGCTATTTGATCAGGAGCTACAATGGTCACAAACCCCATAGGCCCCGTTTTCTCCTGTCACAGCCAGTTGCTAGATTAAATTACATAGTAATTGTTTTTGAATCTGCATTAGATATTTATACTCACAAACACGAAGAACACACTACTGTCTGTTCCACGTTTTTCTGCCGACAAACTTTTGGCCATTAAACACATTAAATCATAAAAATATTTAAATGTAAGTACTTTTTCATCAACCATTGAACATAAAAGTCACCCTCCCCAAAAAATGTTGTTTGATGAAATTCCATCAAATTTTATAGCGAAAAAACGATTTTCATGGGGGGAAAAAGGTGGAAGCGCTGTGGGAGGAGTAAAAAAACGAAAAAAAGAAATTTGGGAAATTGACTCCGAAACCTGGCTAGATAGCTTGGAAATGATGTTTATCCCATCAACGCAGTGCCTATGTGCCGTGAAACAAGGTGCCGTGAAACATATTTGATATCCTGTCAATACGACCTAATCACAATTCATACGCGTCATTCGTGTTGGTGACTACTTTCCCCAGTATACTTATTGAGTTGACTGAATAGTCTGATGGAAATGGAACTGTTTACAGTGTGAGTTAAATTTGGCAAATAAAAACGATATCGCCAGAAAATAAAATTAAGTGCATGCCATTTTCTGAATGTCAAATCAATTTCCATTACGACCCTCAATTTCCAATTGCATTTGCTCTCTACCCATTCCGTGCGTCATTCAGACATGACTGACGCCATATTTATATTTACGTCAATAAGTCTACTACGTCATCTAAAATAAAAATGGCTGCTCCCAGTGATTCCAGTCAGGTAAGGAAATGAACGAAATAAAATGGTGTTTGTGTTGTTGATTTTTATTCTGGACAGATCGCAATCGTTGCAGAATCTGCCCCAAATGGAAATGGATGGGTCTGGTGAATTTTGAGAGTGTATTTTGTTGAAAAGAAGCTGTAATTTCACATTGTCAGTGACAAAATATAAAGTATCAACAGCGAGTGAGTGAGTGAGTGAATAGGGTTTAACGTCCGCTTTTCTGACATAGAGGTACAAGCCTCAGGGAGTCTACACGCAGACGGGTCAACGGGGTCGTGTCCCGTATCCACCTGTCCGAGGGGGGTAAATCCCAACTTCAGAACTCAATATTTACAATCAAAATATATATTCAGTCCTGAAATTAGAACAACCTGATCTGGTGCCAGGCCCTCGCCACACCAGCATCATTTATCCCATCCCCTAAAAGTAATAAGATTAGCGCTAATCTTACTTTTATATATGGGGCAAAGCCCGACTCAACTCTCACATACAAGAAAGCCAAAAATGTACATGAGGGCCAAATCCGGTATAGTGGGTTCCGGAAAGTATGAACCCAATCGTTAAGCCAGTTTAGTCGCCTTTTACGACAAGCAATGGCTACTGCAGCACTATTCTCAGGATCAGTTGATCCCGCCCCGGTGCCTGCACGGGGCAAAGTATCAACAGAACATTTATCTGTTGAACCTGCCTGAAGTACACGTTTTAATGGTTAATTCGGGATGGATGGTTGCCATTCTAAATAGGATTAAATTGTAAAGCTGCCATCTTGTTTTTTTTTCTTTCATTTCCATGATTCACGAACGGTGAAAAGAACAGAAACAAAATCGTTGTAACATTTTAAGATTGTTCGTGAAACATTTTGATGTGTAAAGTTCCTAAAGTCTAAAACAATTATTGATCAATTTACTGTTATGACTGTTGATTAAGGGATTTTACAACCATACTTTATCCAACTATGTTCTGTGCGCCAATGAGTGTTTGATGTAATTCGGTTCTAACTTATCTCGCTTTTGAAGGCTAAATTAACTAAATCAAGTTGATTTAAATGCTGTTTTAGAATGTTAACAGGATAAATAGAATAGTAGGTTAGTGCCGTGAATGGGAAAAAATATCTGGCTCGGCACGGAAACCGGATAGGCTCGGCAGAGCCTCGCCCATCCAGTTTCCTAAGCCTCGCCAGATATTTTTTCCCATTCACGGCACTAACCTACTATTCTCTATAACTAAGAAAACAAAAGTTAGATTTTGAAAATCGGTCCACAAATAAAAAATTATTTAAAAAATATATTTTTAGCCCCAAGTTAAATTCCCATAGGAAAATAGTTTTTTCGCAATAAAATCAATACCGTATTTGACGGAATTTCATCAAATAAAACAATTTGGGGAGGGTGACTTTTTTGTTATTGTTGAAAAGGTACTTTTTAAGATTTAATGTGTGTAATGGCCAATACATGTACATGTATTTGTATTGTGAGTATATAACATCACACATGTACATGTATTTGTATTGTGAGTATATAACATCACACATGTACATGTATTTGTATTGTGAGTATATAACATCACACATGTACATGTATTTGTATTGTGAGTATATAACATCACATACGTATTTGTATTGTGAGTATAAATCACACATGTATGTATTTGAGAGTATATAACATCACACATGTACATGTATTTGTATTGTGAGTATATAACATCACACATGTACGTATTTGTATTGTGTTAACATCATCATCATGTGTATTGTGATATAACATCACCATGTACTGTATGTATGTATTGTGAGTATATAACATCACATGTACATTTGATTGTGAGTATAACATCACACGTACTATTTGTATTGTGAGTATATAACATCACACATGTACATGTATTTGTATTGTGAGTATATAACATCACACATGTACATGTATAGTATGTGAGTATATAACATCACACATGTACATGTATTGTGAGTATATATCACATGACATGTGTTGTATATACATCACACATGTACATGTATTTGTATTGTGAGTATATAACATCACACATGTACATGTATTTGTATTGTGAGTATATAACATCACACATGTACATGTATTTGTATTGTGAGTATATAACATCACACATGTACATGTATTTGTATTGTGAGTATAACATCACATCATACACATGTACATGTATTTGTATTGTGAGTATATAACATCACATGCATGTAACATGTATGTATGATTTGTAGTAGTATAACATCACACTGTACATGTATGTATTGTGAGTATATAACATCACACATGTACATGAGTATGTATTGTGAGTATATAACATCACACATGTACATGTATTTGTATTGTGAGTATATAACATCACACATGTACATGTATTTGTATTGTGAGTATATAACATCACACATGTGCATGTATTTGTATTGTGAGTATATAACATCACACATGTACATGTATTTGTATTGTGAGTATATAACATCACACATGTACATGTATTTGTATTGTGAGTATAACATCACACATGTACATGTATTTGTATTGTGAGTATATAACATCACACATGTGCATTATATAAATATGTACACACACAAAAGTCATCGTATATTTATCACAACCTGTGCTAAGAAATTGCTGACATTTTGCTACCGGTATATATTTCTCGGTATGTTTCAGATTTTTTTCTTGAAATAAAGTTTGCTGATAAATGGGACAGACCAAAAACATCACAATGGAACTGTTGGTCAATGTCAAATATTCAACAAATATTGTCGTCTGCTGGTTTTTCATACGTTCAATATTCTTGGCAAAAACATGTTTTATCCCGTCAACACAGTGCGTATGTGTCGTGAAACACGGTGCCGTCAAACATTTTTGATATCCAGTCAATACTATTTTTGCATTTTACAGCCATTTGTAGGTGTTGACGGGATAAATAGAATAGTAGGTTGGTTAGTGCCGTGAATGGGAAAAAATATCTGGCGCGGCCCGTTTCCTGAGCCTTGCCAGATATTTTTTCCCATTCACGGCACTAACCTACTATTCTCTACCTATTTTCCTTATTTCTGAACCAAAATATATGTTGTGACCATTTATTTGAACCGTCTCGGCGAGAGGTTCAAATGAGAGGTCACAACATATACTTCTGATGAGAAATAAAGAAATTCTTGAGCCTTGCCGGATATTTTTTCCCATTCACGGCACTAACCTACTATTCTCTATTTAACAGCCCATGAGATGATTCGTTTGATAACAAATATTTAACAAATACAGGCAATGATTTATTTCCTAGCGCGTCGCACGTCAAATACTTACAATTTTGGATTTGACGCACTAAAATTTAGAAATGTTATTATTTTCCCTTAGTATGACACATCATGTTTTGAGAAGAGACCAATTTGACACCAACTCAAAATGGTAGATAAATACTGAAACGTAGGAATGTTTGGTTCATATATCGAAAAATATTTTGCCGCTAAGACATTAGACAAACATAAAACAACAGATCGGAATAGTCGGTGAATAGGATTCTCGTGAGCTGTCGAAACATTTTCTCAAAAAAAAACCCAAACAAATTCAGGCAAAAATGATAAACAGCAGACGACAATATTCATTGCTAATGCGCCTGTAATACTATCAATGACTGGGAGCATGTGCGACTATCGTTTAAAGCTGTCGTTGCTGCTGAGACTCCAGTATCGCGATCGCCGTCGGACGCGACACCGAGATCGACTGCGCGGCCGCCGGTACTGGTACGAGTCGTCACTGCTGTCAGAACTGGGCGGCGGTGTTGGGCGGTGGTACGGCACTGGTCGCTTACGTGCACTGGAATCGGTAACTTCTTTTAGAACGGGAACATAACTATAATCTTTTAGAACGGGAACATAACCATAATCTTTTAGAACGGTAACCATAATCTTTTAGAACGGGAACACAACCATAATCTTTAAGAACGGGAACATAACCATAATCACCGTAAATATTTGAACACAATTTGTTTTGGAAAAACAAATTGTGTCCAAATACATTGTACGAGGGCCATTCAATGACAGTTGAGCTATTTATAGTTTTGGTCTATTAATATTTTAATTCTGGGAGCATTCATTGGACTGTGAGGCTATTAAACGAGGCATCAATGGGACAGTGAAGCTATATATTGGTCATATATAAACATTGTACGAGGGCCATTCAATGACAGTGAGGCTAATATAGGGAATGTCTAGGGCCTTAATTATAAGATTGGTCTATATATAAATCAGTCGAGGGCCATTCAATGACATTTGAGCTATTAAGATTGGTCTATAAAATTACATGTTCGGGGACATCATTTGAGTGAAGGCATTTTAAGGTCTTAATATATATACATTGTACGAGGGGCCAATTATCATTGACAATGAGTATTTATAGGATGCGTTCTATATTAAATATTGACAGGGCATTTCATTGACATTTGAGCTATTTATAAGATTGGTCTATAAATATACATGTGCGTGACACATGACATTGAGCTATTTATAAGATTGGTCTATATAAATATTGTACGAGGGCCATTCAATGACAGTTGAGCTATTTATAAGATTGGTCTATATAAATACATTGTACGAGGGCCATTCAATGACAGTTGAGCTATTTATAAGATTGGTCTATATAAATACATTGTACGAGGGCCATTCAATGACAGTTGAGCTATTTATAAGATTGGTCTATTAAAATTTAACATGTAGAAAGGGCATTCAATTTGCAGGTTGAAGCCCTAATTTAGTAGATTGGTCGATATAAATACATTGTACGAGGGCCATTCAATGACAGTAGTTGAGCTATTTATAAGATTGGTCTATATAAATACATTGTACGAGGGCCATTCAATGACAGTTGAGCTATTTAATAAGATTGGTCTATATAAATTACATTGTACGAAGGGTCCATTCAATGACCAGTTGAGCTATTTATAAGGATTTGGTCTATAGAAATACATTGTACGAGGGCCATTCAATGAACAGTTGAGCTATTATTAAGATTGGTCTATTTAAATACATTGTACGAGCGGCCATCAATGACAGTGAAGCTAATTTATTAAGGATTGGTCCTATAATAAATACATTGTACGAGGGCCATTCAATGACAGTTGAGCTATTTATAAGATTGGTCTATATAAATACATGTACGAGGGCCATTCAATGACAGTTGAGCTATTTATAAGATTGGTCTATATAAATACATGTACGAGGGCCATTCAATGACAGTTGAGCTATTTATAAGATTGGTCTATATAAATACATTGTACGAGGGCCATTCAATACAGTTGAGTATTTATGATTGGTCATATAAATATACAGGGCCATCAATGACAGTTAGCTATTTATAAGATTGCATATAAATACATTGTACAGGGCCCATTCAATGACAGTTGAGCTATTTATAAGATTGGTCTATATACATAGAGGCCATTCATTACGTTGAGCTATTTATGATTGGTCTATATAAACATTTGTGAGCCATTCAATGACATTTGAGCTATTTATAAGATTGGTCTATATAAATACATGTACGAGGGCCATTCAATGACAGTTGAGCTATTTATAAGATTGGTCTATATAAATACATGTACGAGGGCCTTCAATACATGACTATTTATAAGATTGGTCTATAATAAATCAATACAAGGGCATAATACAGATGAGCAATACAACTAATGATGGATGACAAACAAAATATTTTTTTAATATTCATAAGTTGCCGAAATCGATTGATGTAAATTTTGATTTCTATTTGAATATTGGTGACAAATTACTACGTGATGGAATGAGTTTAATAACACTACACAAAGGGTAGCTATTGATTAGGATTGTTTTCAGAATCTAAGGTTAGTTTTCTCCACAGTATTGCGTATACGAACCGTCATGCAGGTTAATTTAATCTGTTTCTGAAGGTGGAATTCATCAATTAACCCTTAGATCGCTACTCACAACAATTGTCGTCTGCTGTTGCTTTTATATATTGCCTTATTTCTCAATAAAAACATGGTTTGACAGCACTTTAGTTCCAATGGAAATGATTCTAAGTGCTGTCAAAGCATGTTGTAAATTATTCTAAAGTACTGTTAAAGCATGTTTTTGATGATAAAAATGGAAAATAGAAAATAAACAGCAGACGACAAAACAAATATGATAGCGGTCTAAGGGTTAAGTTTCTTGGTGTCTGGTTTAGAAAGGTTATACTGTATTACTGGGTCAATTTAACCTTTCCACCTCTAATTGTCTAACAGCCTATTTCCAAGTTAATTGTTGGACTATTTCAATAATAAAATAAATGATATTTTGGGGGGAATTGAACAATACGGGCAAATGCTGTAGATTCTGATGAGATGGCTCGTTGCGAGCATTGTTTGCATATGGTGGATATTTGGCATGTGGGGGTCGTAAGGGTTAAGGCGTGTGAGTTTCCATAACCAAGTAGGTCAGGTTACAAGTATTAAAATCATGCAACTAAAATAAACTGGAACATGCAAACAAGTTGACAAACAAAACAAATATTGATTAAAACAACACAAAGTGAAATCAGCATTGCTGCTGGTGGCCGGATTAGCTCAGTAGGTAGAGCGTCGGATTGCGGATCGGGAGACCCCGGGTTCGATTCCCACCTTGACCCACTGTGAATGGCCGATCCGGCGTATCCTTGGGCAAGACAACTTTGTGCTAGCCTAGTCCTATCGAATGGGGACTTAACTAGTCGGTCCCGACATGCAAGGTCATCGAGCCAGTGCCGTCGTTAAATCAAAGCATTTACATCAACATTGCACTATGTTTCTATGGCAACATGCAGAGATGACATGAACAATGATGGAACGGGCCCCTTTATAAGGATCCTTAAGACATTTGCAACCCACAACCTCTGTAGCCGATTTCACCAACATTGCAAAGTATACTTTTAGGGAGTAATAATTTATTTTTCCTGAAATGCATTATTTCATATAGAACTAACGACTGCATATATTTGATGATTAAAAGTACATGTATGTAGAATTATTAAATTAATAAATTTATCTTAAAATTGAAAATTTCTCCCTCAAAGGATACTTTGCTAGAAAAGTATACTTTGTAATGTTGGTGAAATCGGCTACTGGTATTGAAATCCAATGATCTCGCTCTAATCCACAACCCAACCCTACAATTTTAACAGACATGATACTTACATATTCATTTTACAGAAAAAAATAAATTAGACATACTTTTTCTATGATGTCCTCCATTTTAGAAATGTGAGTCAGATAGTCATTATTATTAATATTATTATATAGACACAGAACCTCGGTTTCAAGTCTCGTGTGAAAGACCTGAGGTATGAAAATACTATGAAAGTTGGGCGGTAGTGAGGGATTGAACCGATAACCTCCAGTATTGATGTGCAATTCTCTACCATTAGTTCTTTGTTTGTTGGTGTTTAACGGCCTATCAGTTTAACAGCTAAGGTCATTTAAGGCCGGGCCAATGGCTTCGATCCCGTATTCAACTTACTCCATTGGGGGGAAAATCCCAAACTCAGAACGGAATATTTACATCGAAACAAAATATATATTCCGCCCTGAAATTAGAATAACCTGACCTGGTGCCAGGTCTGTACCACACCAGTCACTTGGCCCCTGAATGTAATAGGATTACTCATGTAAGGGGTATAACCAGATTCAACTCTCACATACAAGAAAGCCAAAGATCTCTGGTCGGGATTCCAATACGGATATATCCCGATCGTTAAATTGCCCATCGCTCCCACCTGCCAGTACTATCATTACACTATGGAGCCATCTCTCTGGGTTACAAACGTTACCCTGTCATAGTAAATGCACACATGCATGTACATGCACTGGTATACTCTTATTCTGCATTTTTGTCGTCTGCTGTTTATTTTCTATTTTCCATTTTTATCATCAAAAACGTGTTTTGACGGCACTTTAGAATAATTTACAACATGTTTTGACAGCACTTCAGAATCATTTCCATTGGAAATGATTCTGAAGTGCTGTCACACCATGTTAATATTGAGAAATAAGGCAATATATAAAAGCAACAGCAGACGACAAGTGTAGTAGCGGTCTAAGGGTTAAAATTGTATTTACATGCGGAATACATCTTTACAGGTATGAACTTTTTTTTATATTTTATTTTTGTTATTTGTCAACAAAAGTATATGTTGCTACCACTCATTTGAACCGTCTCGATGAGACGGTTCAAATGGTGGTCGCGACATATACTTCTAAGCACATCTATAGAAAATATTTATGATTTTCCCAAATCAAAATGGCATATCCTCAGCACGAACTGGGTTGATCTATGATAGCAACAATATTTATATATTTTTCTTCGGAATACGGTTAATGCCCAATGGTAATCTACACTGTATATGATGAAGTAACTTCAGTTACTATAAATAAATGATATATTTCAATACCAACTCGTCTTAATTGACCAATAAATTTGTCTTGGAAAATGATTGCTAGTCGTTTGGCTGTATTGGATTTCTACCATTCTGTTCAATTTTGGCTCATCTATCATTGTAGCAACACATTTCAGTGGTTAATCAACATCAATTAAAGAGAGATATAAGCGATATATAACCCTAAATTTAATCTGAAATTAATACGAGTATAAATCACAATTACAACATTGAAAACCATGATTTATTTGCCATTCAAAACCACGACTTATTTCAGTCTCACTCTATATCGTGCTAGTTTGTCTGCAACACTGTAATGGATTTCTAAAAATAAATGCTTTCAACTGCGTAGGTAAAGTAATAAATTTAGAGAAATTACCTACTTATGCTACAGTACTTGTCATAGCTGCTCCGACAGTTTAACACCCACGTTTGAGGGTTATCCTGTGCCCAGTCTAGGATAGAATTGTCACATTGTTAAAATATTTACTTTCAGAGATTGGACATACAGTGGAACCTCTCTAAACCGGCTTATTTTTATCGGGTTCATTGCCATTTATCTCTGATGATAATGACTGTTCGTGATCGCCAAACACCCGCGTGTGTCTTGACATCTGTTTGTTTTACAGTGCAACCTCTCTAAGCCGGACACCATGGGAACTTCCCAGGGTGTCCAGTTTAGAGAGGTTGCACTGTACGTTAAATAAATTGTTTGAACATAATTAAAATAGTGTATTTAGTTCGTTTCGGATCAAATTGTTATAGTTTAACCACTTATTGCTCTCTTTAAACTTATGTCATGCTTCAATATAATACCAACATTTTAATCGAACTATAAATTTAGTAAACTTCTGAAATAATTAGTAACGATTAGTTTTGTTAATGTTGCAACTGCAAACCAGGCATAAACTCTGTACCCCTTGTTTGTTCATGTTCCCTTAATAGTTATTCCTCGCCTGCCATTGCCGTTGGTGATACTGAGGTGAAGGTGATCGTCGTGGCGACCGCGACCTTGATCGCTGGTAGCTGTGACCTTCCTGCCGTCTGTCACGTGACCTTGACCTTTACAACATAAACACAAACAACATAAAGAAAACAAATCATAATAACAAAATATAAGGATAAATAAATAAGATAGAACATAATCTTAGATAAAATAACACATTCTGACAAAATATGGTTCATTCATTTTTAACTAGAATTGCTACATCAATAATGGTAAACATTGTAAAAGGCGGGAAATTTATTTTCATCTGATAATCTAATAGGCCAGTGCAGCAAAATATTTTGTCACCGGTGTTTCATATTTGTCTTAAAATAAAATCATGTTTTGGCAGCACATGAAAATTGGAGATGCTACCAAATCATGACCAGTGTAGATCAGCTAGCAAACTCTTGCAGTCTGGTAATTTGAGAGTTAAAATTTTCAAAAGTGGACAAATATTACGCCAACAACCAGTGTGTGTAGCCCCAGATCGGACTGTGCAAACATAAAGTCAACCAGTCTCTTTTGATACTGAGTCAATGAGTATAACTTTTCATCCTGTGCTAAAACAAAACACATTTTGTCAGAATAATTGTCAAATAAAATAGAAGTAAACCAGACTTGATTGTATGAAGCAGACGACAAGTCATAAATGTTTAATAAAGTGTCCCCAATTGGCTGCCATGGTTACCTGAAAATGCTGATAAATAGAACAAGAACTCAGTAAGATGGATGTATCTTTCATAAACGTCAAAGCAAATTTAAGAAAACAACTTCAACCCTTAGACCGCTATCTTACTTTTTTTTGTTTATTTTCTTTTTGCCATTTTTATCATCAAAAACATGCTTTAACAGCACTTTAGAATAATTTACAACATGTTTTTATTGAGAAATAAGACCAGATATAAAAGCAACAGCAGACGACAATTGTTGTGAGCAGCGGTATAAGGGTTAACGCAATAATGTAAGTCATTTGACATTGACCTTGAGCACAGTGGCCTCATGGATGGGCGAAAAAATGAAAATATGGATGGTGACAAATAAGAATATAAAGTTATTATGGTAACAGATAGTGGGTAGCCGAAAACTTTTAACGCAAATCTCAGACAGACAGACGAACAGACGGACAGGGTGACGACTATATGTACCCAGTATAAGTAATTTTTTTGGGGTACATAATGAATCAGACGATATATAATAACATGGTAAATGGTAGTTAGCTGTGAATGCATTTATTCTAAACTAGACGGCCGCGGCCCGCATGTCACGCCCGCCGAGGCTTTGACAGTATACCGATAATTTAACCCAGAGGGACTATGTCAATGTGTAATGTGGTCCTTCTCAATGTAATAACATGGTGTTTTAAAAGTAATAATAAGGTAGTGTAATAAATATTCAACTGAATGAACTGGTGCTTAACGGCCCATCGACACAGGAGAGTATCATTTAACCCTTACACTGCTGAATTAAATTTTGACGTCTGCTGTTTATTTTTTTATTTACCATTTTTCTCATAAAAACATGGTTTGACAGCACTTTAGAATCATTTCCAGTGGAAATGATTCTAAAATGCTGTCAAACCATGTTTTTATTGAGAAAGAAGGCAAAATATAAGACAACAGCAGACGACAAGTTTCGTTCCCAGCATTCTGAGGGTTAAGGCAAATGAGAGCACTATAGAAAACTGATTATGTGGTCAGTACATCTTTAATGTATGCTACTGTGCTTATGCAATACGTGATCAAGACGTTGGTTGAGCTTATGTGATTTAAAACATGTAATTTTTCTTTATCTTACGATGGTCAGGCTAAATGTTTTAAAACTTTCATAAAACAATTTGCCAAGAATGCCGGGATCAGTTTACAGGGGAAAGTCGGCGAAATTCTCTCCCTAAATTGTCTGATTTCTCCCTATTTTGAGTCGAGTGAGAAGTTTTTCACTATGTAGAACATAAATTTTGGAGAAAAAAATGGTCTATTTTCTCAAATCTTTTATATTGTCCTTATTACGTAACGGATTTTGATGAAATATGGTGCATCAAATGCGTCTAGTTAAGCTGCATTTTGTGGTCTCTGTATTATTTCCCAAACTTCTATTGTTTTTGCGAAGAATCGATTTCCGTGTCTAAACGACATAAGTCTGTGCCGAATCCCATGGACCACCAAATGCATCTCTTGAAGACGCGTTTGTTGCGCCATATTTCATAAAAATCCGTTGCATATTAAGGAAAATATCAAATAATACTTACTTTGGAGTGGGCGACGTTGTTGTTGTAACCACGTGATCATGCACCTTATATACATGGGTATAATTCCAGCACAAAAATATTTACACAATTCCCTAACATTTGATTGGCCCGTAGCAAGTCTCTGTCCAAGATTTATATCCCAGTAAACTCCCACGCCGAACTACTTTCCGTAACCGTGAGGCGCAGTTAAAATAATTCTTAAGAAAACGGAAAATAAACACATTTTCTTGATGAACTTATTTCAAATGCTGGAATTCTAAGGAATGAATGGCCTTTTTGTGGAATTTATCGGGGATATAAACTTGGAAAAGTCGCGGGAATACTGGACGAGTCCTTCCGGCCTTTGTCCAGTATTCCCGCGACTTTTCCAAGTTTATACCCCGATAAATTCCACAAAAAGGCCATTCATTCCTATAGTAAAAGCGAGATCATGCAAGCAATAATAACAACACAGAATTATACAACAGCGGACCACCAAAATAAAAACAAAGCTTAAAACCAGGTGAAGAGATAATCAAATGGAGAGTGACAAATGTAAATAAATACATGTATTAAATGAATAGAGCTTGATACGACATCGAGATTACTAAAATCTAAAAAAAAAAGATTTCATTGGTAATATCTAATTACAATATATAAAAGAATCACTCATGGCAAAGTTCGGTCGCTATATGAATAATATCTAATTACAATATATAAAAGAATCACTCAAGGCAAAGTTTGGTCGCTATATGAATTTGAGTGACAATTTTGGTAGATGCTGAAAACTATCTTGTGCAAGCTCTGATTATAGTCAAAATTTCTGTTCCAAATGTTTGGAACAAATTTCACAATTATCATACATTGCATTTGAGGAATAAATCCAACCAAAATTTCCTCTGGTAAAATATA
The DNA here is from genome assembly GCA_029237695.1 of Conchocele bisecta. Lineage (NCBI taxonomy): Eukaryota > Metazoa > Mollusca > Bivalvia > Lucinida > Thyasiridae > Conchocele > Conchocele bisecta. The sequence continues at coordinate 84,312,370 of CM055277.1, forward strand.
TATGTGGAGAACAGTAGGTTAATGCCGTGAATGGGAATATATATCTAGCACGGCTTAGGAAACCGGATGGGCGAGGCTCTGCCGAGCACATCCCGTTTCCGTGCCGCGCCAGATATTTTTTCCCATTCACGGCACTAACCTACTATTCTATTTATCCCGTCAACAACTACAAATAGCTATAAACTGCAATAAAAATAACCCCAGCCACCGTACATATTCATACGCAGTGATTAGGTCGTATTGACAGGATATCACGGCACATATGCACTGTGTTGACGGGATAAAAACCTAATAATAGTGCACACCATTTACTGAATTATACAAATATTTCTCATTTCCTACAATTTTCAACAAATAGTGCCGGGTATGGAAGGTGTTTGAGCCAATCCACCCTTATATATAATCCGAAACAAAACAAAACAAATTGTGGAAGTGCCACTGAAGCAGTTCACTGTTTGCACACCAGTACTAAAATACCAGTGAAAGACTCGGACATCTGAATAAAAAATGGACATTACAAACTCACACTAACCCAGCCACTTGCTTTTGTACAGTACAAAGCATGTTACACATAATTTGCTGTACAAAAGCAAGTGGGTGGGGTAGAGTGTTTCTTTTATGGCATATGTGTACGTATTTCACCTATGTGCTGAAATACAACTGAAATAGTCATCAAGCAAAGAGGAAAGTTAACTAAAAGATGTACACATATATGGTGAATGTGTTTCTTAATGCCCGTTTTTGGGCCATTATTTGGACACATTCCTAACAAAATGTTTATTTCCCAATCCGCACGGTCTGATCAGCATATACACTGTTCACCATCAATGAAACACTCGTCATGCTTCTAACAAGCAATACAGAGAGATCAATATCAGGACTGTGTTACTTGACCAGGAGCCACACTGGTCACAGATGCCATAAGCCCCATTTCTCCAGTCACAGCCACAAATTTATCCCAGAACGCGCTCGTTTCATACCTTGTTATTCGGCGTCTGTCCAGGTGACTGGGAGATCCTTTTCGCCGTCGGATTGACGGGCTGCGTGACTTTCTGTTACGTGACCTACTTCTGCTCCTGGATAATGACCGTCGTGACCTACTTTTTGATCTATAAATAGAACAAATGCATGGGTACGGAAGTCTTAGAAACCCCGCCCTTATATATTACTACTTATTTACTGGATGTGAATTATGTGGAATATAATTAACCCTCACACCGCTATCTTAATTCTTTTGTCGTCTGCAGTTTATTTTCTATTTTACATTTTTATCATCAAAAACATGCTTTGACAGCACTTTACAATAATTTACAACATGCTTTGACAGCACTTCAGAATCATTTCCATTGGAAATGATTCTGAAGTGCTGTCAAAACAAGTTTTTATTGAGAAATGAGGCAAGATATAAAGGCAACAGCAGACGACAATTGTTGTGAGTAGCGGTCTAAGGGTTAATTCTTGTCAACATTATACTCTAAATCACAGATGAAAAAAGTTAAAAAGTTTAACGTCCCAGCAACAGCTAAGGTCATATAGAGACGCGGCCTCAGCTTCCAGTCTCATCCGAAAGACCAGTGGGATGGAATGTATGAAAAATGAAAATAGAGAATAGTAGGTTAGTGCCATGAATGGGAAAAAGTATCTGGCAACGCTTAGGAAATGGGATGGGCGAGGCTCTGCCAAGCACATCCCGTTTCGGTGCCGCGCCAGATATTTTTCCCATTCACGGCACTAACCTACTATTCTATTTATCCCGTCAACACATACAAATAGCTTTAAAATGCAAAAAATAACCCAAGCCGCATTGTCAAAATTGGAGAATCGACTAGTATGACAACCGAACATATTCATACGCAGTGATTAGGTCGTATTGACAGGATAGCAAAAAAGGTTTCACGGCACCGTGTTTCACGGCACATACGAACTGTGTTGACGGGATAAATATTGTTTCATGCCTCTGGTGGCGATTCAAGCCATAACACAACATTGAAGTGCACTGTTTGTTATTAAACTCATTGAATAATATCACACAGCCTTGTTTCTTATGAAATCAGTAAACTTGTTGAACAAATATCATATTAAATCATCACTCATGTAAGATCCTCTATATTACCCCATTTCATCAAGATCGCCAGTAGTTGTCAACATTTTTCTGATATTCAACAAAATATACAAGCACCCCAATAATGATGGAATGGGAAATAACTGAACAAGAAACAGTGCATGTCAGGTACTCAGGGGTGAAAGGTGAACACTGATTCCTAATTTACCTACCTTGACCTTCGTCTCAACGGTGACCTTGACTGTGACCTTGACCCCTTTTTCCGGCGATTGCCCCTAGGTGACTCGGATTTTTTGGCCGGCTTTCTTCCTGGTGATACTGACTTTCTCCTCCTCCCAACTGGAGAGTAGCTATGAGAGTGGCTATGTCGCTGGCGGCTGTCCGCGGGCGAGTGGCTATGTCTGCGGTGGCTGGCGGAGGGTGAACTGCTATAGCTCCGGCGGGATGGGGAGGGTGACGGGGTCAATGAGGACAAAGACAAACTTCTGTCGTCTGCTCGGCCATTTCTCGACCTGGAAAATATTTAATGTTGCTAAATAATATAAAGCCTTTGTAACCCTTAAAAATCTTGTATAATGACATAACATCTTTGTCACTCATAAAAAGGGCAGGAAATACTGTCATCTACTTAACCATTTCTTGATTTGTGAAATATTTAATTTTGTGAAATTGTATAAAGCCTTTTTAATGCTTAAATACTGTCATCTGTCATTGACTATTTCTAAATCTGGAAAATGTTTAATGAGGTAAGATATAACCTTTAACCCATACCAGAACGCCGTCAACATCGAGAATTAATAAATGTGGGGACATCTACTGAACTGGTCATTTGACCTTGACCTAGAGCATGGGGAAAGCGAGAAATGAAAATATGGATGATGACCAACATGCACATGAAATTTGAAGCAAATTGCTCATACGGTAAAGAAGTTATGGCAGAATTAATCAACTGTACCAAGTTAAAATCTACTGAACATGACACCTGTATGACCTCGACCTTGGGCACTGGGGAGCATGGGTTGGGTGGGGAATGAAAATATGAATGAGAAACATGCACATGCAGTTTCAAGCCAATCACTCATACAGTTATACTAGTAAATCTGAACAACAATACTAACATTAAACATTTGGACACTGTTGTGGGAAACCATATATATGTGTTTTTCCCAGAATAAATTTAATTCAAATACTTACAGGGTGATTACGGTACAACCAGGTCCTAAGGTAAAATGTTATTGTTACCTCAGTGACGGTGACCTTGATGAATCAGACTCGGAATCCGACCTTGGTCCCTGTGGCGACCTTGACCTTCTGTTGTCTGACCGGGAGATGTGTTGTTTTCTCGTGACATCAGTGTTCTTGTCATCATCGTCAGAACTACGACATGTTGACAACTTTATAATTCCAGCACAAAAATATTTACACAATTCCCTAACATTTGGTTGGCCCGTAGCAAGTCTCTGTCCAAAATTTATATCCAAGTAATCTCCCACGCCAAATTACTTTCCGTAACCGTGAGGCACAGTTAAAATAATTCTTAAGAAAATGGAAAATAAACACATTTTCTTGATGAATTTATTTAAAATGCTGGAATTATAAGGAATGAATGGCCTTTTTGTGGAATTTATCGGGGATATAAACTTGGAAAAGTCGTGGGAATACTGGACGAGGCCTTAAACAAATTACAATTTTCGAAAAAAAAGAAAAAAAAAGAAATTGTAATTTTTTATCACTTCGTCCAGTATTCCCGCAACTTTTCCAAGTTTATACCCCGATAAATTCCACAAAAAGGCCATTCATTCCTATATTAAATGCACTGGCAGTAGAACCTCTTCAAACAGGACACCGAGGAACAATGAGTGAATGAGCGTGTTTCATTTTTATGTGTTTCACTGTTTTACTCATGCATCTCTAATTGTAATGTGTGTACATCATGGAGCCTTCTAAGGGACATGAGAAGAGAAACAAATGTTCTGACTAATTCGATTATTTTGTTCTAACAAATTCTAATTCGTTAAAACGCATTCCAATTTGTTCTAACGATTTCAATTATTTCGTTCTAATGCACTAGAATTCGTTCTAATGCATTCCAATTTGTTCTAACAATTTCAATTATTTCGTTCTAATGCACTAGAATTCGTTCTAATGCATTCCAATTCGTTACAATGATTTCAATTATTTTGTTCTAATGCATTCAAATTCGTTTTAACGATTTCAATTATTTTGTTCTAACAAATTCAAATTCATTCTAACGCATTCTAATTCGTTCTAACACATTCCAATTCGTCTATCGCATTCCAATACGTTCTAATGATTTCAAATATTTTGTTCTAACGCATTCAAATTCATTTTAATGATTTCAATTATTTTGTTCTAACAAATTCAAATTTGTTCCAACGCATTCAAATTCGTTCTATCGCATTCCAATTTGTTCTATTTTGAAATTGGAATGCGTTCTAACGAATTAGAATTGTTAGAAAGAAATAATCAAATTGGTCAGAACATTTGTGTCTTCTCATGTCCCTTATAAGGCTCCGTAGTACGTGATTTTAACCCTTAAAAGGCGGGAACCGAAAAGTGTCGTCTGCTGTTGTTTCATATTTTGTATTCTTTTTAATAAAAACATGGTTTGACAGCACTTTAGAATCATTTCCATTGGAAATGATTCTAAAGTGCTGTCAAATCATGTTTTTCAGGAGAAAAATGTAAAATAAAACCTAAGCAGCAGACGATAAATTCTAATTCAGCACTGTAAGGGTTAAATCATAACGTACAAACATGTCTACACAATTTATTGGAAATACAACAGCTCTAAATTGTCACAGATCGTTTCAGTGGTTATTTTATATTGTAAAATGTTGGAAATAAAGTACAAGAAAATCTATGGGAATTTCACTTTTATTGCAAGACTTGTGGATCAATACATGTCGGTAGTGAATTGTTTAGCTTACCTGTTGTCGTGTGATTGTGCATCCGAGCTCGACTCTGATCCAGAATTCAGCGAATCTCGTCTTCGTGGTTTCTTAGCTTTCTTATCATGTGACTCACTGGAAGAAAAAAGTGACAGTGAGCGGATTTAACGTCCCAGCAACACAGTCTCATTCAAGAGACCGGAAGAAAAGGGAATGTGGGTCATGTGATTGTTATTTGAACTATAGATGATATCAGTGCCAAATATTACAGGTCTTTAACCCTTACAATGCTCAATTAACTTTGTCGTCTGCTGATTATTTTCTATTTTTATTTTGTCTCATCAAAAACATGGTTTGACAGCACTGAAATGGAAATGATTCTAAAGAGCTGTCAAATGATGCTTTTATCGAGAAAGAATATAAAACAACGGCAGACGACAATTTTTGTTTCCGGCAATCGAATAGTTAACATCTTTGAAATCAAAATCTAGAACGTATTCCTACGCAGAACTGAAAGATAAATATATCATCGTCATATTTGGACTCATGCTTAAAAAGCAATAGTCTATTATTCCATGCTAAAAATAGCGTTGATTTGTCGAGGACTATGCTGCTTTGCTCAGTCTCCGCCAACCAAATTGCCTGATTTCGAGTACTTTTGAAAGCATGTTCATAAATTTCAGACTATTTGCACGTTAATATGCTTAGTGCCGTCTGACTCTGTTACTTGTGTACCAGATGAAGCTTACATGATTTCTGTGTTGGACACTTTTATTTCTTTTTTATCATTATAAATTTCATATACATATACAAACATAACACATCCTTGTAAATAGTGTAAGTAACTAGACATTAATATGGATATGCCCCCGTGGCATACTGGACTCTAACTGGAGAAACTCTTACAAACTTTTCGACTTTTCGAAGTAACTGTACATGGACGGACGGATGGATGGACGGAACCTTAAGAGCAATGCAATATGCCCCCTTGCTACCACATAGGGGGCATAAAATAAGCCAGCTTATAACAAGGCATGTCTTCAGGATCTGCATTGGTTTGAGCAAGCTAACAAATAACGTCAGCAGTGGTTTTTGTTTGTTTGTTTGTTGGGGTTTAACGGCCTATCAACAGCTAAGGTCATCTAAGGCAGGGTCAATGAGCTTAGTACTAAAATCACATATATTACCTGTACAAGTACATGTACATGTTCAAGTACATGTACAAATGGGGGGAAATTCCCAAAATCAGAACTGAATATTTACAATAAAAATATATATATTCAGCCCTGAAATCAGAATAATCCTGATCTGATGCCAGGTCCTCACCACACCAGAATCATTTGGCCCCTCCCAAAAGCAGTAGGATCAGTAATAATCTTACTACTTTTATAATGGGCAATAACCCAATTCAACTCCCAGGTAACAAAAGAGCCAAAGATAAAAACGTACCTGAGGGCCAAACCAGGCAAATCGTGATTCCTATAAGGAGGAACCCCTACCGTTAATTTACGCCTTCATTTCACCCGACCAACCACCCACTGTCAGCAGTGGTGCTCCTCTGCAAATTGGTAATTATGTCTAATGAGCCACTTACCTTTTCTTATGCTTATGCTTTCGTTTAGTTTTACTTTTTCTACTTTCGGACCTAAAATGTAGCATTTAAAACCATTTACACGACCTACATGTGCCGGAGATACGGTACAATGTTGCTGGACGTATATATTACACGTCTAATATTTTATAACGGCAGCTGAAATGTTAATTATTAATGACCATTGATCACAGGATTGCATGCATGTGTTTGGCATACAAGGAAAAGCAGCAAAACGTTAGAGAAAAATTTGACTGTTGTGAACTTTTTTAATCACCTACATTAAAATATACTTCAGCCTTTGTATCAATTTGAAGTAACCTTTCAAAGTAGGAACATATTATATCATGTTATGCCAGTACTGGAGCCGCCTTCATGGTTCTCATGTGCTATCAAAATATTTATATGCTGAAGCAATAATGAAAATAAACCGGAACAGATTTAACCCTTACAACGCTGAATTAAAGTTTGTTGTCTGCTAGAAATGTTTTATTTTCAACGTTTCTCGATAAAGATCTGTTTTGACAGCGCATGAGAATCGTCTCCACTGTGCTTCCAAAACAGGTTTTTTTAAGAATTACGGCAAAAATTAAAAGCAGCAGACGACAATTTTTGTCTCCCGTGTAGTGAGGGTTAATGGGGCTTTACATCTGTTCAACAGCCAGGTCATATACAGACAGAAAAATGGACAAGAGGTGCCAAACTGTTTCTCCATTACAATGGGTCCATTTGCCGTGGAGTTGGGAGCTGTATTACAGTAAAACCTCTCCAAACTGGACAGCCTGGGGACCATCCCCTCCCCCTCACCCCCCGGGTGTCTGGTTTAGACATGTGACCGCTCAAAGGTGTGTATGTGTGCTTTATAATCACAAAGACATTATCAACAGAAATAAATGACAATAAAAGCATCAAAATTAACCCATTTCAGTCCAAGGATACGATAATTTTTGTTGAAAAAATCTCATTAATTTGCTTATTTGTCCATAAAGGTGTATGTTATTACCACTCATTTGAACCGGCTCATCGAGATGGTTCAAATGTGTGGTAACAACATATACTTTCGAGATGAAATAAAGAAAATATTGATTTGTTTTCTCTCAAAAAATGTCATACTACTATAATTGTATCGCGTCTCTAATGGTTAAGGAGATAGGGGATTCCAAGGTGTTCTGCTTAGAGAGGTCAAACTGTACATGTATATTAAATTGGTCTTGGACAGCAAGCCATGTATTAATTATATACAGGCACAACACCAATATTGTCTTTATTCTGCGTGGCTAGTGTCATATCAACACTATCAGGAGCCTATTTCACCAAAATTGCAAAGCATACTTATCTAACAAAGTGTACTTTGAGGGAGTAATCATTTATTTTTCCCGAAATGCATTATTTCATATAGAACTAACGAATGCATATATTTGATGATTAAAAGTATGAATAATTATTATACGGAATTTATTACATTATCACAGCCAAAATGGCAGTGATAATGTAATAAAGTCTGTATAATAAAACTTAATAAATTTATCCTTAAATTGAATTTTTTCCCCCTCAAAGTATACTTAGCAAGATAAGTATACTTTGCAATTTTGATGAAATAGGCTACAGGACTCGATCGTACACGGATACATGGAACACAATCTACCGATGCTACAATATTATCAGTCCACCACTAACAGTGGGACCTTAACATGAAGATAATGTGAAACACACTCGTCTCTCCTACGTATATAGTATTCACATACCAATATCCTTTTCAAATTTTGTTCATTAACCCTTAGACCGCTACTCACAACAATTGTCGCCTGCTGTTTTATGTATTGCCTTATTTCTCAATGAAAACATGTTTTGACAGCACTTCAGTGCTGTCAAAACAGCACTTCAGTGCTGTCAAAGCATGTTTTTGATGATAAAAATGGAAAATAGAAAATAAACAGCAGGCGACAAAAAAATAAGATAGCGGTGGAAGGGTTAAAATTCCCACATTGGATCACAAAGAATGAAGCCTGGCAGGAGCACAATTACAGCACTGTACATGTACTTAGAATATTTTAGATTTTTGTTTTTGTATTCTTCTTGAAAGTCTATGTCGCTCGATGAGGCGGTTCTTTTTTAAACCAATTCACATGCAATAACATGCACATATGGCATGTATGTGTAAATCAACTGTTTGAATGGAGCAGATAATCAAAGTACCGAAAGTACTGCATAATTATATTCTCTAATTGCATGATATTTCCGACTGAAATGAAACAATAACGTTCGACCATGTCCAGCCATTGGTAAATATTTGCCATGGCCCTCGGGAACTGTTTGAACCCGCGGCCTACGGCCTTGGGGTTCAAACAGTTCCCTCATGCCACGGCAAATGTTTACCCACGGCTGGACATTGTCAAACCATATATTTTAACCGATATTGACCGAGATGAAAATGGAATTGATACTGAACAGAAATTTAATCTGCCTATGATCTGAGATTGTTATCAACTTTGGATGTCATTTGTGGAAAATATGGCTGACTAAAAAAAAAACTAGTACCGGTAATGCAATAAGGCAGGCAATTCCAGAGCCAGGCCCATATGAGACACACCATGTGATTTTGTACCTTGGATGGTGCGCAGATTTGAAAAAATATTTGCAGAAACTGAGATGTTTTCTGGATATGATGTCGAAAGTGGATGAAATTTTGCAATGCAAATTTCATAAATGTTCAACCTCATTTACAGAAAATATGGAAAATATTGTAAATATTTTTCACGAAAACTGAATTGCACATTTTCTTCGTTCAAAGTCACATGTGTTTGTCGCATATGTAACTTACCTTCGCTGTACTTCGTCGGTTTCATTGCTTATTGTTGTCAAGAAGACTTTCCAATACATAACATAGCCAAAATGGACAACATATCATTGCATTTGCCCCAAAGTCATTATGTGACACACATTAATCCTTAGACCGCTACTCACAACAATTGTCGTCTGCTGTTGCTATTATATATTGCCTTATTTCTCTATAAAAACATGGTTTGACAGCACTTCAGAATCATTTCCAATGGAAATGATTCTGAAGTGCTGTCAAAGCATGTTGTAAATTATTATAAAGTGTTGTCAAAGCATGTTTTTGATGATAAAAATGGAAAATAGAAAATAAACAGCAGACGACAAATAAATTTTGAACAATACATGAACACACAGATGTTGGATTCGCCCTTGAACTCTTGACTTAAAATTTTAATAGCATGCTCATAGTGCTAAAACGAGACTTGGATACGATACTAACTCACACACATTTCTGTTTAGAACATTTCTTGTATGGCAAATTAACCCTTAGACCGCTATCTTATTTATTTTTTTGTCTGCTGTTTATTTTCTATTTTCCATTTTTATCATCAAAAACATGCTTTGACAGCACTTTAAAATAATTTACAACATGCTTTGACAGACCATGTTTTTATTGAGAAATAAGGCAAGATATAAAAGCAACAGCAGTTGACAATTGTTGTGAGTAGCGGTCTAAGGGTTAAAGGTACATGCCCACTCAGTAGGCACAAACTGTTATTTGTATCAGAGACATCATCTGATACATTTTCTGGCAAAACAAACATTCATTCACCATTACCCCACATATTGATTGACATTATTACACATTTTATATCAGACATAAATTTCCACACTGATTATCAGGGGCGATAACCGTGTTTCCTTAAAAATTTAACGGACATTACTATTTATACGCTGTATTTATTTTTTGATGTGCAATTATCATACTTTATAATCTGTCGAAAATGTTAGTATAAATAATTAAAAAATACCATGCCTCATTTGCATATGAAAATAACCTGATACCAACGCGCGTCACTATCAGTAAAATAAATATTACTAAATGATTATACCTGTATAGCGGCGACTCGTAATCTTTAGAAATGGTGCAATAGTGACAAAATTATACACTTACGGTATTTAATTCCTATATTAAATGAACATTTTGTGCCTACTCAGTACTGAGTGGGCATGCACCTTTAAGATTACAGAACTGCAAAGGCTCATATTTTCATCCGAGGCTAAAATCTACATCACAATATTGAGGATATTGGTAGGTGAATACATTACAACTACTGGTATTATCAATGTATGAAGCAATGATGTTTGACTTTCCCTGCCCGTGAAACCTTTTGTACCAGAAACAGTGGTCGAGATTATTTAACCCTTTCACCCCTACGTAACTGGAATGGACTGCGATATGTTAATTTTCCGACCAATCCAATCATCACAAAGTGATTTTCAGACTAGTCCATGTATGATACGAGGGTATTTTTGTTCTCAAAAATATGAAAATTACTTGCAAAAAGTGTAGATCCTGATGAGACGGCTCATGTGACGAGCTGGCTCATCTGGATCTACACTGTTTGCCAATACCACTATACAGGTCTGTGGTGTTGAAAGGGTTAATTATAAGTTCTGTGTAGTGTCTACTTCATGCCAGATACTGACTCGCAGATTAATAATTTGTATTTACCCTTAGACCACTTACTCACAACAATTGTCATCTGCTGTTGCTTTTATATCTTATTTCTCAATTAAAACATGGTTTGACATCACTTCAAATGATTCTAAAGTGCTGTCAAAGCATGTTGTAAATTATTTTAAAGTGCTGTCAACGCATGTTTTTGATGATAAACCTGGAAAATAGAAAATAAACAGCAGACGACAACAAAATGAAGACAGCGATGTAAGGGTTAACAAGAGTTGTCAGATGATAAGGAAGCTCGGCTGCTCGCAGCCAGGAATCATAGGTGGAGCTGTTACTAGAGTTTTTGTTTGTTTATTGGTGTTTAACGGCCTATCAACAGCTAAGGTCATGGAAGGCCGGTCAAATGGGTTCGATCCCGTTATAACCTGCTAGAGAGACACCAGGTGAGTATGAATATATTTTATCAAGGGAAGGAAAATATTTAAGCAATTTAACTCAACATTAACCCTTAGACCGCTATCTTATTTGTTTTGTCGTCTGCTATTTATTTTCTATTTTCCATTTTTATCATCAAAAACATGCTTTGACAGCACTTTAGAATAATTTACAACATGCTTTGACAGCACTTCAGAGTCATTTCCATTGGAAATGATTCTGAAGTGCTGTCAAAGCATGTTTTATTGAAAAATAAGGCAAGATATAAAAGCAACAGCAGACGACAATTTTTGTGAGTAGCGGTCTAAGGGTTAAGAGTATATGCTGACAAAGGACAGATGTCAGCGACATTGACCCCGAGGTCGGGGGCTGATACTGTGTGTGATATTGAATAATGTTACAAAAAAATCTACTATACATAAAGTATTATGTGAAGGGAAACATATTTTTTTATAACTAATTTGACATGGACATACGTGGGTGACCTAGACCTTGGAGTTAAGGTGGCATGGGGTATTTGGTGCAGAGTGATGTGACAAACACAAGTATGACAGAAACCTATGATGAATGAAAACAGAACTTGTGTGGATTTGGCACAGCATGTTAGAGAACTATAAAAGGAATGTACCAGGTACGTATGAAATATCAAGAGGAAACAGAGATTATAAGAAATTTACCCAGACGTTTAAGTTTGTGGACAATAATGGCATGAAGTGACTTGACCTTGATACATTGTATTATCACAAGCTTACCAATAGGCAATAATCTCGTCCGACTGCTCAAAACTTAACGGACTGTCAGATCATTAATGGTGTTAACGGGGCCCCGTTGCTCATAACCTCTGTTAGCTTAACGGACTGTTAAATCCTTAATGGTGTGAACAGGGCCTGGTTGCTCAAAACCTGTTAGCTTAATGGACTATTAAATCCTTAACAGTGTTAAGGATGTAATAGTCCATTAAGCGAACACAGGTTCTGAGTAACTGGACCCAGATCACGTATGTACAATGGCTGTGGCGACCGATGAGTCACTGCGATAATAAATACAGAAGACGGAACGTTACAAATGTATATATCACCCCATGCTTACCTTGGCTGGCACACAGCGCAATGTGATTTGCATTCAAAAAAGGAGGGTGAAATTTAATATGATTAAAATGGTAGAAATGAACAGTTAAATACATGCATGACGATATTTAATGCAGGATCGTTGTGTTAATACAGTTTGACAAACGCTGTATACCAATATGCAACCAATACATTTTGTAGGTGGTACCTGTAAGTGTTTTTCATAATATTATACCAGCTTATAAATTCATCATAATATTAGGCATATCATATTAAAGGTTCCCTGTAATGAATTTAGAGGCTGGTATAATAGTAATATACAATTATTGAACCCTTAGAGGGTCAGTAAATGTTTGTTTATTGGTATTTAACGGCCTATCAACAGCTAAGGTCATGTAAGGCCGGGCAAACGGGTTCATAATCCCGTTACTGCATTGGGGAAAAACGCTAAAGTCAGAACGGAATATTTATATAGAGAAAAAACATATTCAGCCCTGAAATTAGAATAACCTATGACATGGTGCATGCAGGTCCATACCACACCAAAGTCACTTGGCCCCTTCCCCTTTCACCCCTAAGTAACTGGGATGGACTGTGATATGCTAATTTTCCGACCAATCCAATTGTCACAAATTAGTTTTCAAACTAGTCCATTTGTAAAAAGGGGCTGTTTATTTTTCTGAAAAAAAGAAAGAAAATTACTTGGAAAAAGTGCAGATCCAGATCGGCTCATCTGGATCTACACTATTTGCCAATACCACTATACAGGCCTTAATACAGGGTTAATACACTTGCAAATGCCCAGTTTATGTATATACAGACATCTACCAAATGTAAAGGTTGAACATCGTACAGTGTAATTACATAGAACTACTGTCTGTTCCACATTTTTCTGCCGACAAACTTTTGGCTATTAAACACATTAAATCTTAAAAATATTTAAATGTACCGTAAGTACTTTTTCATCAATAACAAAAAGGTCGCCCTCCCCAAAAAATTATTTGATGAAATTCCGTAAAATATTGATTTTATTGCGAAAAAACGATTTTCCTACAGGGATCCTCCAGATTATCGAACAAAAATGGCAGTTTTGTAACGATATTTTTCTTAAAATAGCAGCTACGGGCATAAACTTTTCACAGAACAATCGTCGGTTCTTGCTTTCTCAACGCATGTAAACTATTTAGCAAACTGTGCCATCTTTCTCGCTTAAAATCGGGTCAGATGATCAGTCATAAAATTGCCCCAAAATTAACATCGACAATCAGTTATCCGGACAAACATATACTCGTCTTATAACTTGTATTCTCAACATGAAATCATAATTGTATCGCTTGTAAACCAGTGTAAACAGCGTTGTGTAGTCCTCAGAAAAAACAATCATCATTCGCTTCTTGGAAAACAACGTATTTATAGAATTTATTTTATTTATAGAACAACTCAGAAATGACGTAATGGGCGTATTCGATTCAAGCCCCCGCGAGACTTTTGATGTTGTAAACAACTTGTGGACAGAGTAGAGGAATATTTTCAGCAAATATTACTAAAATGTTTACCGTGGCAATATATTTTTCACACTGTCATGGAAACAGCAAGCACCTGCGTGACTTAGATGTATTTGATGCAAATTCTGATCAAACGAATGCTCTTAATTAACAGGTATTTTCATTTGTCCGATAAACTGATTGTCCGGATAATTGGTATGAGCCTGTATGGGAATTTAACATGGGGGCTAAAAATATAAAATCTAGCTTTTGTTTTCTTAGTTAAATCATTTCAAAGCTATCTAGACAGGTTTCGGAGTCAATTTATAAAACTCTTTGTTTTTTGACCCCTCCTCTTCTGCCTCTTTTTCCCCTCATGTTTTTTTGCTATTAAATCAATATTTGATGGGATTTCATCAGACAAAAAAATTTGGGGAGGGCGACTTTTTTGTTATTGGTGAAAAAGTACTTACAGTTAAATATGTTTTAGATTTAATGTGTTTAATAGCCAAAAGTTCGTCGGCAGGAAAATGTGGAACAGACAGTAAAGAGATTGCTTGACAGACTGTTAGTTGTCTATACATGGTATTGTTAATAAGGGCGGCAAAAACTATTACATTCAACTACAGTAATTCTATTCTGTTAACATACAATCTTGAGGTTGTGCAAATTGTTACATGCAAATACATATAACTTGATTGATTAATTGATGTTTTATGTCCATTCAATCAAACACAAATAACTTTATTGATTGATTGATTGGTGTTTTATGTCAATTCAATCAAACACAAATAACTTTATTGATTGATTGGTTGGGGCTTTCCTTCCATTCAATCAAACACAAATAACTTTATTGATTGATTGGTTGGGGCTTTCCGTCCATTCAATCAAACACGAATAAAGGATACATGTCCCCAATGAAACTACATGTAATGTATATACATGTATGTATATGTATATATACCATTAAACATTTACAGTCCATATATATACGCATTTAGATGTATGGAAATGTAGAAATATTATATTTTCTTATCTCATGGTGTGACAATTCATTGAAGCTGATGAGGCAGCTCAAATGGTGGTCACAACACATACTTCTCATGGGCGGATTCAGGGGGGGGGGGGGGACGGACCCGGCGCACGCCCCCCCTAAAATTCGCCGAGTAAAGATTTTTTACAAGTTACAAGGCACGTTTCATGCCAAGTGCCATGTATTCCATGCATTTTTCGGTCGTTTTCTTATTGTTTCAAAATTTAAACGTTTGCAAAATCTTTCGGGTGGGAATGCCCCCGGACCCCACTAGTGCTATCTCCACTATTTTGCAATACTTGACTATATTATCGAATGAGCTTAGCTCGTTCGATAATATAGTCAAGTATTGCAAAATAGTTACGCCCCCACTAACCCGAAATCGTGGATCAGCGCCTGCTTCTGATGAGAAATATTAGTATTTTCTTACAGTAAAATGGTGTATCCTCACAATGTAAAGGATTACCTTAATGACCCTAAATATTCGGACACAATTTATTCTGGGAAACACACATTAATACATGGTTTCTCACAGCCAGGCATAAACAGACTGTTATGTGGTCCATCATCAGTGAGTCATACACTAATCCACCATCCACATGTATCATTCTGCGCACGATGTAATTGCAAACACTATATATATACCGCACATTTCTGGGGCCGAGTTGTGACAATATAGGCAATACCAGAGTATATAAACACAAATGAGACACACCATGGGATTTTGTCCTTTGGACATCTGCGTAATTTCATTAAATACGTTTTATATTCAAAAGTTGACAAAATTTTCAGAGTACGGTACATGCGGAATCTCGGAACTTTTGTCAACTTTCGATGCCTTTTACGGAAAATATTGTAATTTTTGTAAACGTAGTTCATGAAATACAGCATGTGTCCAAAGTACATAATCACATGGTGTCTCATATAGGCAATTTACGAGAGTATATAAACACAAATTCATACTATGCAATGTATGTCAGAATCCTGTTTGCAAAACAAAGGTGCATCACATGTATGTATATCACTTAGCATATAGAAATAAATCTTGTTTAACCCTTAGACCGCTACTCACAACAATTCTCGTCAGCTGTTGCTTTTATATCTTGCCTTATTTCTCAATAAAAACATGGTTTGACAGCACTTCAGAATCATTTCCAATGGAAATGACTCTGAAGTGATGTCAAAGCATGTTGTAAATTATTCTAAAGTGCGGTCAAAGCATGTTTTTGATTACAAAAATGGACAATACAAAATAAACAGCAGAGGACAAAAAAATGAAGATAACGGTGTAAGAGTTAAACTATGTGTATAAAACAAAGGTGGGATATTATGCAACAGCTACATGTATTATACCAATTCTTGTCAGCTGTTAAGATAGTGGTGTAAGAGTTACCAATCATGTAGTATAAAACAAAGGTGGGATATTATGCAACAGCTACATGTATTATACCAATTCTTGTCAGCTGTTAAGATAGTGGTGTAAGAGTTAAACTATGTGTATAAAACAAAGGTGGGATATTATGCAACAGCTACATGTATTATACCATTTCGTCATTGGAAAAAAAAAGGACTAAATCCATAACATTACTGACTTAGCATACAAACTTACTGTCTGTTCCACGTTTTTCTGCTGACAAACTTTTGGCTATTAAACACATTAAATCAAATTTTTTTTTAAATGTACCGGTAAGTACTTTTTCACCAATAACAAAAAAGTCACCCTCCCCAAAATATTGATTTTATATCGAAAAAAAACATTTTCCTATGCAGGGCTGTACAAATAGATTTTTTAGCCACTTGTCCCGGACAAGTGACTTGACAAAAGTGACTTGCCCGGACTTGTCCCGGAAATATAATTTTCAGGGCAAGTAATTTTGAAAAAGTGACTTGTCCTCGTAAAATTTCTTATATGAAACTGTCCCAAAACAAAAACTATTATCATAGTTGTTAAATATAATACAATTGAGCACTTGGCACATATACATATTATATTAAATATCTATAATAATAAACATTGTATAGTACATATTTATTCTTGTGGTCTTTTGTCACTGTGCCACCGCGGACATAACGTTGCGACAAGTGCATACTCAAAACACATTTATCGACAATAATCAAACATAAAAATCGTTTCCTAAAATAATGAGAATCGTCTGCGTTTTCGCGATCTCGCATTTCGCTTTTGAAAAATTTGTCTCGCGTTTTCGCGATCTCGCCTTTCCCTTTTGAAAAATTCGGATTAGTTTTGCTCATGCATCATGTGCATGTGCGGTGTGTTTGCAAAACGCAAGATTGAATATGATAGAATTTCGCGTTTTCGTCTCCAAAGCTGGAAAACGCGAGGTTGCCACATGTCCCTAATAGGACACGTAAACATTGTCTTATGAGACGATTCTCATGTGCTGCAAAAACATTTTTACGTTTTTATTAAGAAATAGAACACATGTGGACAAACATCTATATTTCTTGACAACAAAAACATAATTTGAGAAAAAATGATACTCGTCTTAGGACACGATTCTAATGTGCTGCCAATACACGTTTATTGAGAAAAAAAATACATATTTCGATACGTGTTATTGGTTAGGCTACTGCATCGCATCGTCGACCTATACACAAGATAGTGAAAACGTGAGATTCTATTGTATTCATTCTCGCGTTTTCGCCTGGCTATCTCGCGTTTTCGAGACCGCGATGTCACGTTTTCGCCTCGGCCTTTTCACAGTGTCGCCTTCCGCTTTTGGAAATACGTTTGTTCAAGTCATTATGCAGGCCCGTAGCTGGGGGCGTCCCCCCCCTCCCCCGCCCAGCCTCGAAGCAGGAAAAAAAATCGGGTATGGAAGGTGACAGTTAGAAGCTCGGCTGTTGCGGAGAATGCAGGAAATTGCATTTCAGACCACCCACCTATATTTCAATTTTTCCCGGGGGGGGGGGGGGGGGGGGGGGGGGGGGGGTGGGGGGCATGCCGCCGGACCCCCTAGATACCTCAGGCCCCTTGGGCCTTCGAAACGACCACCAACCCCACCCCCCATCAAACAGGTCTGGCTACGGGCCTCTAATATGTGTGTGTAGAATGCATGCGTGTTGAAATTGAGTTTTGCGCATACATTACATGTACGTACGTACGTAGAATGCAATTCCAATAGCATGCTTTATATACATGTACGTACGTAGAACCAAATCCAACACACATGCTGTCTACACATGCATGGGCAAATCGTATTTCCAAAAGCGGAAGGCGAGATCGAGATCGCAAAAATGCGAGATTGTAACAAAAAAGAAATATGGCCGTACCCACCCATCCCCAATTAGCACATTTGCGACATATCATTTTCGGTCTAGCTGCACACATCAGGTGTTTACAATCATCAGTCGCTAATCCAGTTTCACGTGCAAAGTGTGACTGACCTTTAGAATTCTGTGGAAACAAACATACCAAAACCATGCTATGTAGTCGCTCACGTCATCGCATAGCCGATGAATTGACAATTACGCATTAGCTTGTGGAATTTCACATTTGTTTGCTTTTTTGATAAAACCAAGATTTGGCAGCACATGAGAATCGTTTCCTAAGACGATTCTCAAATGTTGTCAAAATATGTTTTTGTAAAAAAATATCAATGTATTCGGGTTTTCTTTTCACATTTGTCCGATGTCTTAATAAAACATGTTTTGCTAACACATGAGAATTGTCTCCTTAGACGATTCTAATATTTTGTAAAAAGAATTGTCACATTTGTTTGATTTCTTAGACCGTACAAACAATTGACACATTCAGAAATCCACAACTTAATTTGTGTTTCTCGAGTCGGGTTTCATATGATGGCGAGGAAATAAGATCGATTACACACCGTGAAAATCTTGTTGGAACGTAAATGTCAATTGTCATGTAGGCCATTTCAGTTTACCGCGCGTTACGTCAGCTGTTATTCTAAGTACGTATGGTCGCTCGTTAGGAGCATTTCTTTCCTTCGTTTATAAGGTATGGGTTGTGACCAAGGGCTTAGAACACCGACTTCCAATCTGGAGGTTGTGGGTTCAAACATCGCCTTGGGAATCAAACATACCTTCATAGTATGTCCATCCCATTCAATTTCACTTTTTTTCGTTTATATGCCGCGTAGAAACGATAATTTAATTAAGAACCTTAAATTCCATTTCCACCCCGTGAAGGAACATACATTTATTTCTCTAAAGTTAGGTCTCTTGGCCTGTCGACGCAGTGAGACGAAAACGTTAACATACATAACATAAATCAATAACCATCGATCGCCGCAGAATATTTTCGCTAATTCGCTAATTACTTTCAAATTCGATTACATTAATATAATCAGGGTCGCTGTAGATTGCTATATCACTTTATTGCGATACACAGGTACTGTGTAACACAGTAGCTGCGAATCGCCAGGAAGCCCGCAGCGTTATCGATCGATAAAGTGGTCAGTTTTGGGATTAAGTTTATGACAGTCCGGTTCCAAAAAACGGGCTTGTGGCGGGACGTTCTAACAGAAAATAGTGACTTGCCCGGGACTAAATTCCAGCATAGAGGCACTTGCCCGAGATTAAAACCGACTTGTCCCGGGCGTCGGGCGTGCCAATTCGTACAGCCCTGCTATGATTTTAACATGGGGGAAAAAGAGGTGGAAGAGGTGGAGGTGTCAACAAATGAATTGTTTTTGGTAATTTACTCCGAAACCCGTCTCGATAGCTTGGAAATGATGTAAATAAGAAAACAAAAGTTAGATTTTGAAAATTGGTCCACAAATAAAAACAAGAGGACCATGATGGCCCTAATTCGCTCACCTGACTCCATGAACACCAGAGGAGAATGTGACATTGAGTTCATGTGTTTTAAAAACATTGTGCTATTTTTAGATGGCGGTCATCTTGGATTAAGCAATGACTCTCATTTTACCAAATCTGAAAATGCTTCACCCAAGGATCTTAACTTACTATGAAGTTTGGCCATCATCGGCCATGTGGTTTCTGAGAAAAAGACGTTCAAAATCTTGAATAAATGACCTTTTGGCGGCCATCATGGATGACATAATCATCCGATTCCGAAAAATATTGCACCAGAGCAATCGCCTCATCGATACCTTCAATTTGATATATGACATTAGCATATTCGGTCAAAAATAAAATTTGACCTCACAGGCCACGCCCATTTTTGACCCTGGGGTCACCATTTTCACAAATTTGAAAGAGCATTGTATATCAATCATTCCTACCAAGTTTCATCGAAATCCGGCCAGCGGTTCATGAGAAGAAGATTTAAGAATTTGTGCTATTTTTAGACGGTGGCCATCTTGGATTAGCGACGATCTCCATTTTAACAAATCTGAAAAGGCTTCACCCATGGACCATAACTCTTAAGTTTGGCTACCATGGGCCAAGCGGTTCATGTGAAGAAGAATTTTGAAATCTCTATTTGATATATAACATGACCATATTCGGTCAAAAATAAAATTTGACCCCACGGGCCATGCCCATTTTTGACCCCGGGGTCACCATTTTAACAAAATTTGACCCCACAGGCCACGCCCATTTTTGACCCGGGGTCACCATTTTAACAACTTTGAAAGAGCATTGTACATCGATCATTCCTACCAAGTTTCGTCGAAATCAGGCTAGCGGTTCATGAGAAGGTTTTTTAAGAATTTATGCTATTTTTAGACGGCGGCCATCTTGGATTAGCGATGACCTTCATTTTAACAAATCTGAAAATGCTTCACCCATGGACCATAACTCTTAAGTTTGGCTACCATGGGCCAAGCGGTTCATGTGAAGAAGAATTTTGAAATCTCTAATAAAAGAACGACCTTTTGACCTTTCCGCGGCCATCTTGGATGACCTAACCATCCAATTTCGTTCCAACCTCGTTGATACCTTCAATTTGATATATGACCTTACCATATTCGGTCAAAAATAAAATTTGACCCCAATTTGACCCCACGGGCCACGCCCATTTTTGACCCCAGGGTCACCATTTTAACAACTTTGAAAGAACATTGTACATCGATCAGTCCTACCAAGTTTTGTCGAAATCCGGTTGGCGGTTCTTGAGAAGAAGATTTTTGAAGAATTTGTGCTATTTTTAGACGGCGGCCATCTTGGATTACGTAATGATGTAATTTTAACAATTTTGTAATCCCCCTACCTAAGGACCATGACCATGAAGTTTGGTGACTATAGGTCCAATGGTTACCGAGGAGAAGACGTTTGAAAATGTTCACGAACGACGACGACGGACGACGGACACATTGCGGTAACAATAGCTCACATGAGCTTCGCTCAGGTGAGCTAAACAAACATTTAATAAAATCTGTTTTTAGCCCCCATGTTAAATTCCCATAGGAAAATTTCTTCAAATATTTTGTTTGGGGGAGGGTGACTTTTTTGTTATCTATGAAAAAGTACTTACATTTAAATATTTTTAGATTTAACGTGTTTCATAGCCAAAAGTTTGTTGGCAGCAAAACGTGGAACAGACAGTAGTTACTACCTCATTTCGCCAGACAGACACATATGAAATCTGCACAGTCTGATCAGGATCTACACTGTTCACCATTCCACCAATCAATGAAACACCCATGGGTTACACTGGTTATGTGGAACAGACGTCAAAGCTTCTGTTAGCTTAACAGACTGTTAAATCCTTAGCATTGCTAAGGATTTAACAGTCTGTTAAGCTAACAGAAGCTTTGACTGTAGTGCCCTTCTTTCACCGACCGCTTCAATGTTAGCTGCATTTGGATAAGTATGGCTACACACCTATATGACCTACATGTAGACATATCACACATGTAGCTTACAACCATTTAGATGGCTTAAATAATATTATCCATTGTCTGATCAGAACCCATATGGTTCCACCTAGAAACAAAATTGCTACCCGCTCCATAGCGAGGATAGCAATTTAACCCCATCTCTTTAATGTAATGCATGGAAGAGTGATTTTTTTGCAATCGGTTGTCCAGAATGTTTGATATGTTGTTGATATAAAAATGTCAAAGCTGTATCAATAAATTATTAATAAAGAACATACACATACAGAAATTGGTTATTGTACTGTGTCATGGTGCTTATCTGACATTTACATGTATATCTTGTAAATTTGAAAGCTTCATTTCGTTTTCCATGGGAAAATTATTACCCTGTTATATTACTTTTGGCAATTTACTTGTTCTACATCAAAGATTATTTGTTTAAAGGTATAAAATATACAGTTTACTAAATTTTGACCTACATGCAACAAGTTTGGGTATGCACCTTTTTGAATGGGTCAAATTGTTGCCGTAGTTAACATATTGAGATAGGTTCCACCATGCTAGCTTTGTTTTCAATGAATTACATTTAAAACTTAGTGTATTTTGATGATAACCAAATACGATAAACTATGTATTTAATATTAACCCTTACACCGCTATCTTATTTTTTTTGTCGTCTGCTGTTTATTTTCTATTTTCCATTTTTATCATCAAAAGCATGCTTTGACAGCACTTTTAAATAATTTACAACAAGCTTTGACAGCACTTCAGAATAATTTCCATTGGAAATGAATCTGAAGTGCTTTCAAACCATGTTTTGATTGAGAAATAAGGCAAGATATAAAAGCAACAGCAGACGACAATTGTTGTGAGTAGCGATCTAAGGGTTAACATCAAATGTAAGTATTTAACTTTCTTCAAAGAAATACAGTGGAACCTCGCTAAACCGGACTCTCTGGGAGGGAGGTCCCCAGGTTGTACGGTTTAACGAGATTCAACTGTAGTCCTCGAATATGAACACGGCACGATATGCTAGTGTGATTTGTGATCATGAACATACATTATTATTAGATATCAAATATAGCAAAAGCTTTTGAAAATAAAACATTGGTGTGTTCTGAGTGTCCATTACAGCGAGATTTTATTGAATAAATGACAAAGCATGTACATGTTAGCAAAGGGAAAGGTGGAAAAAGAAAGATAAATTGCAAAATGGTGTTGGTTAATTACTATACAAGGGATATAAGAAAGAATAAATCACACTGTATTTACAGTAGTTTATTTACAACATCGCCGTCATGTACAGATATACACTGAAGTACAGTGGTACTCGCTACTGGGGACCTCCCAGGGTGTCCGGTGTAGCGAGGCTCCACTATATAATGAACATTAAAACACAACAACATGCTACGGCCACTTGAAGACCATGGGAATAAAACGTAATACTTCAATACGACATCTATTGTAATACACTATAGGATGGATGAAATACAATATTAATGAGACAGGCAGATGATTAATTAACATTTAAAAGGCGGAAATAAATACTTTTCGCCTGCATTTTTAAATCAAAAAAGCACTTATTATTTACGAAAGGAAAACACATGATATTGGCAGTACATGAGAATCGTCTCATTGGAGACAATTATCGTGTGCTCTCAAAATATGTTTTCGTCGAAAAAGGAAAGAAAATACATGTAAATAATAATAAAACTAGAAAATGTGTTCATAGAACATAAATGCCCCACATATTGCTTTGATAATAAATGAGGCCAAATTCCAAGTCAAATTTATTTTTTACCGGAGCGTTAAAGTTTTTGAAGCACCAAGTATGTGACCTTGACCCTGGGCTTGGCGGGGGCAGGACAAATGTGGATTTGGCACAGGGCGGTAGAGGACCATTAGAGCAATGTGTATATGAAATATGAAGCTGATCCGTGAATGGAAAGAGAAATTATAAGATATTTACCTGAGCGTTAAAGTTTTTGAAGCACCAAGTATGTGACCTTGACCCTGGGCTTGGCAGGGGCACATGGATTTCGCACAGGGCGGTAGAAGACCATTAGAGCAATGTGTATATGAAATATGAAGCAGATCGGTCGAAGGATGAAGAAATTATGAGACATTTACCTGAGCGTTAAAGTTTTGTGACAGACGGACGGGACGGGACGGGACGGGACGGGACGGACAGACAAGGTGTAACACTAAATGCCCCCTCCACTATCGTGGTGGGGCATAAAAACAGTCTACACTGAAAGACATGTGTCCTGATCTGGTGCCAGGCATCCTTACTACACCGGATTACTTGGCCCCAGGTGTGAATCCACTGTTAAGATATGAATCCTTAAGGATTCATCGCTAAGATATACATACCCTCCCATCCTCAGATAAAACAAATTCACGGATGAATGAAGGCCAAAAAAAACTTGTCCACCCAGGGCTCCAGGTAAGGAATTAGTAATTGAGTATTGTCACTCCATCATTTCTGAAGTAATCGGGTATTTCAAAATTTTAATCGGGTAAAATAAAATCACACTACTGTTTACACATCAACAGACAGCAATTATTGAATAGTTTGCTTAGAAATTAAAACATGTCTTGGCAGTTCATTAGACTTGTATCCTTGGAGACAATTCTAATGAAATACCAAGATTTGGAAAATAAGAAAAAATATGCTATATTTGTGATCTGTTTATTGTTTTCTGCAGCATGATAAAGGTACCACAATTTTTTTGCTTTTTGACACGGACTTCTGATTTCAATTGGGTTTTTGGCTATCTTAATTGGGCATTTAAGCAAATACGCAGCTTATCTGGAGCTCTGGTTCACCAATGTTATAGGGGTATACAGAACATTGAATGTCTGACCAATAGTCGGGACCCAGAACAGCCTGCGTGTACAAAATACATGCACCCATACAAACCACATTTCCAAGCTAACTCGGGATTGCATTGAGGTGTGCATACAAATCTCTTATACTCTGTATTTGCTTTACAAACTGATTAGTACATTTTAGT
This sequence comes from Conchocele bisecta, assembly GCA_029237695.1. NCBI lineage: Eukaryota > Metazoa > Mollusca > Bivalvia > Lucinida > Thyasiridae > Conchocele > Conchocele bisecta. The sequence goes on from CM055277.1 coordinate 84,337,209, forward strand.
TTGCCGATAACATTCTTAATTATATTAGATACATGTACCAGACTATTTGGTGATTTATATTTATATCAACAGTATCGGAAACTATAGAGGTTTGCTGGACAAGCAAAACATAGGGTTGTCTGCAAAGGTAACATCTATCCCAGTTTGCCCTATGCAACCCGATACTATTAACACAAATAGTCGGGATACAAAGGGTGAATAATTAAGGTCAATGTATGTTTGTTTGTTTGTTTATTGGTGTTTAACGGCCTATCAACAGCTAAGGTCATGTAAGGCCGGGTCAGTGTAAATATGATAGTTTACTGCAAGAGTGACAAATATAGGACCAAACAGTTTATAGTTGGTGGTCAGATCATACAATGCAATATTATATACAGATTGTGAGATATGAGACACGCCATGTGATTTTGTACCGAAGAAGCTGTGCATTATCTCATGAAAAATATTTACAAAATTTACGATATTTTCGGTAAATAAAGCCGAAAATTGACAAAATTTTGTCAAGTTCCGATATCATTTACAGAAAATATCACTGTTTCTATAAATATAATATCATGATAAATCGTACACGTTCTTTGGTAAGAAAAGCACATGCCGTGTCTCATATAAGGAATAAAATCACAAACAAAATACATTTAAAACATGCAATACGACATATACATACATGCTGTTGTCAGGTAAAAAATACCTCAAGTCATTTGTCACCAGTGTAGATTGGATCAACACAAGTCCTGTAGCGGATTTCATCAAAATTGCAAAGTATACTTTTCTATCAAAGTATACTTTGAGGGAGAAATCGTTTATTTTTTCCTGAAATGCATTATGTCCTATAGAACTAACGACTGCATATATTTGATGATTAAAAGTATGCAGAATTATTATACTGAATTTATTACATTATCACAGCCAAAATGGCTGTGATAATGTAATAAATTCAGTATAATAAAAATTAATAAATTTATCCTAAATTTATCCCTCAAAGTATAATTTGCTAGAAAAGTATACTTTGCAATGTTGGTGAAATAGGCTACTGATATGGCTGTAAATCATCCTGATTATCTGGCAGATTTACAGCCATATCAGGACTTGTGTTGATTAACCATTAAACGAGGGAATTTGATTTGATTTATTGGTGTTTAACTGCCTATCAACAGCTAAGGTCATTTAAGCCGGGTTAAACTAAATCTTGTTGTACACTGTTTTTTTTGTGTTTTTTTTTACTCATTCCTTAATGCAAGATGGTTGCAGCTTGCATAGCGAGCATTTAATAGGAGGCATTTGATAGTCCAAGGAAGTGTTAATGGTTCCACACACAGGTTGCAGTAACGGACTGATGTCTATAATACATTAAATATACCTAAAAGCATTAATAAGTGAAAAAGAATAAGCTAAACAAATTGTTTACCCCCACCTATATACATGTACAGTAGCTTATAGACCTCCGTTACTCCAACCTCTGGTTGCACGCTGTGTGTTTGTAGAGTAAAGGTGAAGGTCATATTAAGGGCAGCGTGCATATGTGGCATTTGTGTACAAGTATGATGTATTGAAATATTAATTTAATCCTTCAAGGAATATAGAAGTCTGACAGCATTTAGAAACTCTGGCAAACTGCTCCATTGGATTGATGGACGGACAGACATACAATTAGAGATTATGTGTAAAACATGGATATGCCCCCATGACATACTCGACTCTAACTAGAGATTGTGTGTAAAACATGGATATGCCCCCATGGCATACTGGACTCTAACTAGAGATTGTGTGTAAACAAAAGGAGAAAACGTTAAATTTACGCAAATTTCAAAGTCATTTAAGAAAGTCTCACAAACTTTTGGATGTAAGAAAATGGCTACGTGTTTCAGCACCATTTCAAACATCACAAAGGTCAAGGTCGTGTCATTGGTGGTGCGAGTGCATCATGCATGTTCAGGTGAATGAACTGTCCAAATATTAAAGCAATACTTCAAGTAATAGTGTAGATATTACATGATGGAGAAACTCTTACAAACATTTTGACTTAACAAAGTGTTTCAGCACCATTTCGAAGGTCACAAAGGTCAAGGTCATGTCATTGGTGGTGCGTGTACATCACACATGTTCAGGTGAATGAGCTGTCCAAATATTAAATCAATCCTTCACGTATTATTGAAGATATTACACGATGGGAGACAAACGGACGGAACCTCAAGAGCAACGCAATATGCAACCCTTGCTATTGCATAGGGGGCATAATCAGGTTTAATCCAGTCTTCTAAAAGCCACATAGTAATTAATTCTAAACTGGTGCCAAAACAGAATGAGGTACTGATTGTCTGCAAACAGTCTATTAACTCTTTTCATGCTGGGAAATTTGTGGGATATAAATAGTTAAAAAATAGCAATGACAATTCATTATATTTTCTTTTATTTCTCCTTATAAATGTCTTGAATATGTCTTGGAATTTCATTAGAATTGCGTCCATAGTTTCAACACATATTTACAGAGAGAAATAAAACATATACTCTTAATTCGTTTGACGGATATTTTCACCGCTAGCATGTAAAGAGTTAAATGGCATATAATTCAGAACGCACTATTTAACTCGAGTAAAACAGAAGACGCATATTACATCATTTAAAAGGACAGAAAATTGTGATATTCTAGTTGAAACAATGGGGTACAATGATAGATCTAGAAATGGTTACAAAACACTACAGTATTTATTATTTAATGGTGTTTAACGGCCTGTTAACAGCTAAGTTCATTTTAGTCCGGGGTTAACTGGGTGGAATCCCATACGTCACCTGCTGTGATGTACAGAAAACACTTGCTCTAATAGTGCATTCTGAACACAGGTGAGTTGAAACAAAAGTGTTAATATGTACACATATCTGGCTCTTAACACTTAGAATGTAGGAAACATAGATTGCCGTCTGCTGTTGTTTTATATTACAACAATTTAGAATCATTTCCAATGGAAATGATTCTAAAGTGTTGTAAAACCATGATTTTTATTTCAACAGCAGACGACAAATTTAATTCAGCATTGTAAGGGTTAACTAACATGATACAAAATCACTCAGGACCCACAATAATAGAAACAGTTTCGAAGAACATTATCAAAATCTGTAAATATACTCGAAATCAAACAGTTTGATTGGCTGAGCTTGAGCAAAGCTCGGCCTCAGCCAATCAACATGCTTGATTTCGAGCATGATATTCGAGTATATGCTTAGAAAATGTTTATATCACTTGCCCAGGACTACAAGCTAGATTACAAACAAAGACAGTAAACACGTAAACACACACCAGGCATGGACAGACAGACAGACAGACAGACAGACAGATATTGTATTCCAACTGTTAACCCTTACTTCGCTGAATGAATTTTTTTCGTCTGCTGGAAATGTTTTATTTTCAATATTTCTCGACAAAAACCTTTTTTGACAGCGCATGAGAATCGTCTCCACTGGAGACGATTCTCATGTGCTGTCAAAGCAGGTTTTTTGTTAAGAATTAAGGCAAAAATGAAAAACAGCAGATGACAATTTCTGTCTCCCGCATAGTGAGGCTTAATGGTTATAACTCGTTCATAGATCAGTCTTATAAATAAATTACTATAAATAAACAAAGTTAGTTTGTGAACTTGGAAACTCATGAGGAACGACCTTACTACAAATGGAAGCATCCTTGAAGTTGGAATTGCTGGAAATCTTCCTTCTGTATAATCACCTTGTTTAGTTTCTCCCCTTGATTTTTCCAGTTACTTTAACCCGTACACCGCTATCTTATTTTTTTTGTCGTCTGGCGTTTATTTTCTATTTTCCATTTTTATCATAAAAAACATGCTTTGACAGCACTTTAGAATAATTTACAACATCCCTTGACAGCACTTTAGAATAATTTGGTTTGAACATATTTTATTTGTATATTATTTACAAGTAAGGCATCAATCGTAGTACATGTACATACAGAATTATGCAAATGGGATTAGATTGAAAGCAAGCTTACATAAACCCTACAATAATTTACAACATGCTTTGACAGCACTTCAGAATCATTTCCATTGGAAATGATTCTGAAGTGCTGTCAAAACATGATTTTATAGAGAAATAAGGCAATATATAAAAGCAACAGCAGACGACAAATTGATGTGAGTAGCGATCTAGGGTTAACAGGGATTTCCCTAGGATTTTTTAAATGTGGGTCCCAGGGGCGCGTTTCACTAAGTGCAAACTTGGAATTCAGAATAAAATTTGCACTGATGGGCTTTTAGTGGATGTGTTCGCATGAAATGATGTGCACATGTAGGCGGACAATGGCAACATTAGTTAGCCACGTTAGTGTGAGAAGCAAATTAATAAAAATCTTCGTACAAACTTTTTTTTATCGTACAAAGTTTAGTGAAACGATCCCCAGGACTCCCAACTTTACTATTTTGGGGATCCCTGGTGATTTTGTTAGGGTCCCAAGTTTCATACACATATTTCATTAAAAATAATATCAAAATGGTATTGACAGTCCTGAATTATCTGAAAACTGTTTTCTATAACGAACTGTCACACAGGTTCTCCCAAAAAGTGTAAAAATGCTGTAAACTTTTGAAAATGATTCATTTGCACCGCCAAGTTTTTAGGGTCCACGGGATGCAGTGTGAATTGTCAGTGTGGGTCCTCGGCCAATAAAATGCATCAGGGATGCAGAAAACAGGGGTCAGGGAAATATAATTGAGTGGCGTCTAATACTCAGACACGAGATGTCCATGGTTTTCAGGTTTTGTCCGTGAAAGAAAAAAATTCATCGTAGATTCTAATGGACATCATTTTGATCACAATGTCCAGCTGAGAGCAAGGGGGTTCGACAAAAAAACATTTTGAAAATAATAGTTAATTTAACAACACAGACACATGTCGGCATACATGTACATGTAATTATGTACAGCTACAACCATATTAATCTATTTTTACATAATTCTTGGCTTGAATCATCTCCAATGTCGTTGTATCTCCGTATTTCACCGCTATTTATTTTGAAAATCAGTTAATTTTTGCAGACAAGACATTAAAAATTTACCAAAAAATTCCGAGCTCAATTTTCGATGTCATTTACAGAAAATGTTGCTTTAAAAACCAAATCCAGCGAAAAGTTACATACTGCCGATTTTGACTTTGAAAATCAGTTAAATTTTCCAAACATCACATACAAAAATTGACAAAAAAATTCCGAGCTCATGCGGAATTGAATTCCGCATGAGCTCAGAATTTTGTGTCAATTTTCGATGTCATTTACAGGAAATGTGAAAATGAAATCCGACACAATACGATAAAGGGAGGCAATACGAGAGCCACGTGTATATATGATATGCCTCGACAGAATGGGAGAAAATGACACAAATCCATGCAGTGAAATCATGATCTACACTGTTCAGCGAGACATCCTCTTGTCTACTAAACAATGTAGATCCGTATCAGGCCGCAGGAGTAATAGCCCCATTTTGTCAGGCATGTGACATAATTATACACACTAATATATGGACTGGCAGCTGGTAATTATCTAGCAACGGGTGAAAGTAGTGCGATCCCTGATCAGCATATGAACCCGGTCTGGTAAAATTTGGTAAAAATCTATTTTATCAAAACACATTTCATTTTTAATAAATTTATCGAGACTGTGTGAGTATGCATGATGATCAGGATCTACAATGATCAAAAAATGTCCCAATTACTTTCCTCAACTACCAGCACAAATATCAGGGTACACACATACAAAGAAATACAAACAAAATGAAAATGTATCCAAATATTCCGGCATTCAAGCAGAGTGACTGTTATTCCCCCGTGTGAAAGCCAGAAAATTTGGGATCAACAAAAATGTGAAACAAAATGTGTTTTTGTTACCCAATATCCGAGTGACAAACAAACATGTGCAAGGTTCTACTAAAACAAGGGGTTTTACCCCTTACAATGCGGAATTAAATTGTGTCGTCTGCTGTTTATTTTTTATGTTCCATTTTTCTCATAAAAAACATGTTTTGACAGCACTTTAGAATCATTTCCAAAAGAAATGATTCTGAAGTGCTGTCAAACCATGTTTTTATTGAGAAAAAAGGCAAAATATTAAGCAACAGCAGACGACACTTTTCATTTCCAGCATTCTAAAGGTTAAAGAAGATCTGAGCTCATTTAACGACAGAATAATTTGTGCACTTAGACACATCATTTTGTAAATAAAAACATCTGCCAGGAATGAAAACTCCCAGAACGTGACGCCCTCAGCCCAACATTCACTAATGGTAAAACAAATTGAGGTGGCACAGAGCGAACCAGGGTTTGTGATTATAAAACATTCTGAGCATGTATTTGATGCTCATTCTCAAAATCAGACAGTTTGTGTGGCCAAAACTGAGCTGTGCTCAGTCTTGGCCAATCAAACTGCATGATTTCCATCTGTGTTCAGTCTTGGCCAATAAAACTGCATGATTTCCAGCTGTGCTCAGTCTCGGCCAATGAAACTGCCTGATTGCAATGAGAATCTTGAGAACGTGCTCAGACAGAAATAACCATGAGCCCAGTTGTGGGTCTTATCAAAATGGCAAACTCTGAATAATATTTCCTTATTGAATTCATACAATTTATATATTTGTTTTGAAAATCAGTAATATTTTTCATTAATGGTGTTGAATGCTGACAAAATTTAAAGTGTTCTGAATTTGTTTTCCTAAAGCCGAAATTAATTAAACAATGTTTTTTTTTTGTAATTGATCTATATGTGCATAAATAATTGCCAAATATGACTATGTGACAAGGTAGGTGCATTCAATGGCGAGTCCAAATTAAATGGAAAAGGCACAGCCACATGTATGTATTATCCACCACATAAGGAACACACTAGCTAGTTGTCTCCCTTTGAATTTATGTATAGAAATCCGGTCCAACTTGTGTAGTTTGAGGTCTTATTGCTGGTAAAAAGAGCAAATGTAGAATGATATGATGGGAAAAGGAGCAATTATAGTGATTTTGACTAGTGTTCATCCAGATCATAGTACATATCTACGCAATCTGATCAGGGACTACATTATTTGTCAAATTTGTATATTGCAAACAGTGTAGACTCAGATCAGACTGCACAGGTGTGCAGTCTGATCTGGGTCCTGTGCAGTCTGATCTGGGTCTACTCTGTTCGCAAAACTCAATTGTTGTGCTATTCAGTAAGAAATAAACGCTGAAATACAGCATAGGACTGGATCTCTATAAATAGATTTGCAAAGGGAGATAAGGTACTGAGGTGTTGTCAGTAAATAAAGAGTTCTGTATAGCTTGAATTGGCAGCTGGTTATGCGAAGATGTACCTTTTCACTTACACAAACTCAAGTAAAATAGCATGTTGCAAACCAAAGTGTTTTACACATACAAGCATAGTACAAAATGGAGTGAAATTGAACAGAAGCAAAATTATAGCATCAAGCAAAGCAGAGTTACCGTGATATTTCCGACCACAACTCACAATACTGACAACATTAAATGTTATAAGCGGCATGCACTAAGGCAAAGAAGGCATTTTTGTAATACGCAATCAATTGATTGATTGATTGATGGAATGATATGCAGTTTAATGGCCCACAAACAGAGAAGAACATTACTGGGTCGACATTTAGTCCAATTTAGATTCAGATGAATCGGTTAATAATAAACATGTAGGATGCTTGCAAACATAGTAATTCAGCATTTACTGTGAAGTTTCTGTTAATTGTTTAACCCAACACAAGGACAGATCTATGCTAATTGGTTCTACTGATAAAAATATCATAATTTTCTTTAAATATCAGCAAACAACTGACAAACACTGTAGATCCGAGTGAGACGGCTCGTTTCGAGCCGTCTCACTCGGATCTACAGCGTTTGCAAGTATTGGATATACATGCATGGGCCGCGAGGATGTGCGGGGTTAACATAGTTGGTATAAAGGGTTTGGTCAAGGCCTTCTGTGACTTGGTGCAGTGCCTTGGGAGATAATGAACCATATGCAGGTGTGTCCACGGCTCACGTGAAGTGAATTAGTGCCACAATTATGAAATATATTTCTCCTTATTTTCCTGTGAATGCTGTAAATTGCGAGAGCTTCTGAATGCCTCAATATTAAACTTCCAAGCTAGTTTATGTACAGTAAACATACTAAGTGAAATGGGTCTTTGCCTAGAAAAAGAGACCTTACGGAATTTGCAACCAAAGTAAATCTTCAACATGCTGCAAATTCGCAATGAGATCATGTCTTCTTTTTTTTGTCAAGAGGAAGGAACCTTTCAGTAGGCTTTGTTGAGATTTTTTAAATTTCAGTCTTAAGTTTTTATTCCTGTACATAGTCATATACAAACAAAAAATGTTTTGAGGTTTTATCTTTTTATTTGTTAGCTTTTGATCTTCTTACCGACAGAAGCATACTTTAGTGACTGAATGGCGAATAACAGATATGCCGACGGTTACAGAGGTTACAAATATTCATAAGCCCATCTTTGTCAGTCAGAGACCTAATAATGAAGTTCTAGCTTACGAGCCATGGACATGCCTGGCGATGAAGGAACCAGGAAATGAAAATGTCAAAATGAGTTGCAATTTCTGTGCAGTGAAATTCTGTGATTACTATTTCAGGCCAGATTGACTTTCAAAACTGATCTTATTATTTTGTTTATATTGATTTGAAAACTTATCATATTTAACGTAAATGATATAGAAAGTTGGCAACCATTACAGAACCAATGCGGAATTGTATTCCGCATTAGTCCATAATTTTGCCAACTTTCTGTGTCAATTGTAGGATAAATGTCTCAAAACAATATCATCAAAACATGGTGTGGGACTTCAAACAGCATTATATTTTCATGGAAAAATCAAAAAAGAAACTTTGTGTTATTTTGTTAGATAAATTGAAATCTGGCTTGAAATGAGTAACCAATTGCAAGCCCTGATCAATTTACACAGCAGTGAAGTCTGATTGGAGTCTACACTGTCTGCAATTATTGTCAAGGCCGCGTCTGCTCATGCACACCCACAGCTATCCCATGATCATGACTGGTTCCCCCATAATCACTGATATGTGCAGGTAGAATTACTCTCAGCCTGGTACCAGTCTATGTCTATTTATAGGTGTCTATTTATAGATGTTCACTCCACATACCGATCATGTCTGTGCTTCCGTTTCTTCTTCTTGTGATGTCGGTCCGGCGAGTCACTTTTGTCCCTGGAACGAACGGGAAGTGATCGTGAATGGGACAGAATTGATTGAATCAAGTTAAAGTGACACTAGACTAAACTGAATAGACAGCACTTAGGGACGGCTTTCGTTGCTACGGTGCGTGGCTGGACATACACGATGGGCAGGGTGACAGTTCCCAACGTCTTGTTATTTATGACCGTCACTGGACAACTGGGGCTTATGGCATTTGTGGTCAGTTTAGTTCCCAGTTTTTGATAGGAGAAATGGGGCTTATGGCATTTGTGATCATTCTTATATATATGAGACACGCCATGTGATTTTGTACCTTTGGACATCTGCGTAATTTCATGAAATACATTTACAAAATTTACAATATTTTCTGTAAATGGTGTCAAAAGTTGACAAAATTGTCAGAGTACAGGCGGAATTAAATTTTGTCAACTTTTAACTTTATTTATGAAAAATATTGGAAATTTTGTAAACGTATTTAATGAAATTACGCAAATGTCCGAAAGTACAAAATCACATGGTGTGTCTCATTTGTGGCCAGTCTTCCTCCCGACATGCATACTGTGTCTCCTGTCTGTTCCACGTAATATCAGTAATGTCCGTCTATTTATTTCGTGGAATTTCATAAAATATCAATTTTATTACGAAAATATAATGTGAAGATGTCTATGTGAGTTTAACGACTGTATGACTACCGGAACTACTCTGGTTACAAAGGCGAGAATCCCCATTTCCTCAGCTACATCTAGTCCTTGGAAAGTCAATATTGCAATGTCTCATACATATCTCTCAGAAGCAATTTAAATTGGTGTCAAAACATATTTTCCTTACAAATGATAGATCAATGTTTTCTCGGTTATAAAAATCAGTGAATTTACTTTTGAATTGTGAAGATCCCCCCTGGGTGTAAAACTAGATGTTCTGCCTTTGTGGGCAGTGTAGTTTGTTTGTTTGTTTATTGGCGTTTAACGGCCTATCAACAGCTAAGGTCATGTAAGGCCGGGCAAACAGGTTCGATCCCGTTTTAACCTGCTGCATTGGGGGGAAAATCCCAAAATCAGAACGGAATATTTACATCGAGATACAACATATTCAGCCCTGAAATTAGAATAACTTGACCTGGTGCCAGGTCCATACCGCATCAAAGTCACTTGGCCCCTTCCCCTATTTAATACCGGTAGGATTACTCTTATAAGGGGTATAACCAGATTCAACTGTCACATACAAAATGCCAAAGACGTATGTGAGGGCCAAACCAGGTCTCCAGTCGGGATTCCGGTAAGGATGAACCCCGATCGTTAAATTACCCATCGCATGCTCCCACCTGTCACCCACCTTGTGGGCAGTGTAGATCCAGATCAGTCTGACTGCTTACCGTGACTTTGATTTCTTCTTGCGTTTGGGCGCAGGTGACGGTGACCGATCTGATCCACTGTCCGAGTCTTGGACAATCCTGTAACATAAACATCGGGTTGATTGATTGTTTCCGGTTTTATGTCTGTTCAAGGGCAAGGTCATATGTGGCTGTGACTGGAGAAATGGGGCTTGTGCAGCCCCTGATCACATAGTACACTCCTGTAGCCTGACAACAATCTATATTGCTTGTTTGAAACATGTGTTTCATTGTTGGAATCCCGAACAGTGGATCTACACTGGTCACAAAACCCATAACCCCCATTTTTCCAGCAGTGTATAGTCAAAACTGAAATTAAAATAAAAGCTTTCAGCCATGAAATACAGGGTCCTGGTATGGTGCCAGGAATCCTTACAGCACTGTATAACTTGGCCCCGGCTATGAATCCAAGTAGGATTCACAGTTATGATCTGTAAGGATGGATTCATCACCAAGTCTACAATATGCATACCCTCCCTTCATCCCAGCATACACGTCGGTATAACCTTCCTTTACAGAGATTTATTTCTCATCTGTCTTGCTTGGTTGGCACACAGGTATGTCTTTGGCTTTCTTGTATGTCAGAGTCGATCTGGTTATACTCCTTATATAAGTAATCCTACCGGTATTACTTTCAGGGAAATGGGCCAAGTGACTTTGGTGTGGATTGGACCTGCCACCAGGTCAAGTTATTCTAAACAATAACATAACATTTAACAAGAGTGCCGAAGGTTACAATATACGCCCGTCGAGGCAAGGCCAGCCAACAAGGGGAGATAACTCACAGAAAACCAATAGGGTTCTTCATATTGACGTGATAAAGATGTTTCCCAAATTTGGTTACGATCCGTCAAGTAGAACTCAAGTTATTGCGTGGACAAGGATACAGAGTCTGAAAAGTAAAAATGGCCACCAACGGAGACAAGTTATCGGAAATGTTTCAAAATCAATAGGCTTCTTCGTCTTGCCGTGATAAACATGTGTATCGAATTTGGTTACGATCGGTCAAGTAGAACTTGATTTATTGTGTGGACAAGGATACAGAGTGCGAAAATTAAAAATGGCTGCCAAGGGGAGATAAGTCATCAGCTGTGCCCGCCCGCCCACTCACCCACCCGCCTGTACAAGGTGAATACATAATACGTCCTGTTGTTTTCCAACGGGCGTATAACAAGTAATGACACCGAAGCATATAACACAGAGCTCATAATGAATCACATCCCGATAATCACGGGATAATGAAAGTTATATAACTTGTGACGACTACTTTATTTTCTGTCCAATGTGTGCCTCGGCTGGGTGTGAATGTGTCGTACATTAAACGTGGTTGTGACTGGAGAAATGGGGCGGCTTAAGGGTTTTGCGACTAGTGTAGATCCAGATCAGCCTGTGCATTCGCACAGTCTGATCAGGATCTGCACTGTTCGCCATTCCATCAATGAAACACCCGCCATGCTTATAACAAGCAATATAGATCATTATGGTCATAAAACCCATAAGGCCCATTTCTCCAGTCACAGCCACAAATGGCAACTAGCAGAAGCGGTATATGTCATTAAGCAGATAGATGAGCGCTGCATTAATCCACTAGTCATGCAATTTCAGAAGGATTTACGACGCGGTAAAACACAGGAACAGTCAGAATACATAATGTCTCATTGCTGGCGAGACTAGGAACTGAGGATGAATCTGGGGACCGCAATTATCACTGGGCCAGATCCGACAAACATGACTTACTGCAGTAGCAGCCAGTGCAAACAGAATATTGTCTGCCAGAATATTGTCTGCCAGAAATGTGGCTGTGACAGGAGAATGGGGGCTATGGGATTTTGTGACCAATGTCGCTCCTGCACACCCTGTCGCAAAACCCATAATCCCCATTTTTTCAGTCACAAATTCCACCGTTTTGTAAACAAAATGTCACATCACTGTAGTCTGACCAGGGCCATCATACCTGATCAGGAACAATGAATGCTTTTTTGTAATTCAGTCCATGAAGCACCATAGACACGACAAGCCATCAGGCTCCATTTTGCCACAACTTATGTGTATTTTTTCCTGTGCCACAACACGTGTATTTTTTCGGTGCCACAACGTACGTGTATTTTTTCTGCGCCACAACTTACACATATTTTTTCTGCACCACAACTTATGTGTATTTTTTCTGCACCACAACTGACATGTATTTTTTCTGCACCACAACTGACATCAATTTTTTCTGCGCCACAACTTACATGTATTTTTTCTGCGCCACAACTTACATGCATTTTTTCTGCGCCACAACTTACGTATATTTTTTCTGCGCCATCGCGAGAGCCTTTGCGGCTTCCTCCTTCTTCCTGCGATCGGGGTCGAACGAGCTGCCGTCAACGTAGTGCTCACCGAGGCCGAACGCGTCCTTGAGTCGAGCATTCTTCTCCTCGGCAGCTTGTGCAATCTGGTGGGTCTCCTTGGCTCTGGAAATATATGGGAGGTGACCGTATGATTTTGTACATTAGAAGACATCATCTCATGAAATGTATGTATCTACAAAATTTACATTATTTCCTAAATGTTCAGAGCAAATGCGAAAATATCCGCCAAAGAAATTAGGACTATATGTTTTATTTCTTGTAAATATCATGAATATGTCTTGGAATTTCATTAGAATTGAGTCCTGAGGACTCAATTCTAATGAAATTCAAAAACATATTTGCAGAGAGAAATAAAACATATAGTCCTAATTTCTTTGGCGGATATTTTCGCCGCTAGCATGCAAAGAGTTAATGGTGTTTGAAGGTCTGTCAAAAGTAAAAGGTAATTTTAGGCCAGGTCCTATCCTGTATTCCACCTGCATGGATGGGGCGAAAAATCCCAAAAAATCCCCACTAAATATTTACATAAACAAGAAAATATGGCTTGCTGGCACGCAAATATCTTCGGTGGCAAATTGGAGAAAATTTGGCAAACTTCTTAATCGGACCCTCGGACATATCAACATTTGGTATTATGGGCTTTTTCCATTGTTTGAGATCAAAGAAAAAGCTCATAATGTTTTTAAGATATTGTGAGCTTACTGAATAACTCCTATGTTCCTAAGCCCATAACACCCAAATGTTGGTCCGGACGGACACACAGGTGAAACACTATATGATTCCTGGCTCTATGGAACTGGGGGCATAGAAATATGTAGTCAGCTGTGAAAGTAGAATCACCAGATCTGGAGCCAGGTCCTCACCACAACCTTATATTTGGATTAGACTATATGTGGGTGAGTCTGGAGAAATGGGGCTCATGGGATTTGTGACTAGTGTAGATCCAGATCAGCCTGTGCATCCGCAGTCTGATCAGGATCTGCACTGTTAGCCATTCCAGCAAACACCTGTCATGCTACCGACCAGCAATATAGATCATGATCAGTGTGCTATTTGATCAGGAGCTACACTGGCCACAAATCCTATAAGCCCCATTTCTCCAGTCACAGCCACATATTACACCAGCAATCATTCAATACATTTTCCATGTCACATGTCACAATTTAAAGGCAATTATGTAGCCTACTGGGGGTTTCACTAAACTTTGTACGACTAAAATGTTTGTAAGTGCAAAATTATGATAGTCTGTAAATTTCACATTAACAATATTTTCTTGTAAACAATTATTGGGTTTACATTTATTTAACATATGCTGAATAAATGTAAATCCATCAATTTAAATTTCCAGACGATCCTAAATTTGCACTTACGAACATTTTAGTTGTACAAAGTTTAGTGAAACGGCCCCAGATAATTATGCAGCCTACAGCCAACTTACAGGTAAACATTGTAACAACCAAGTGGAATACCCAGGGGTTGCACGGCAACCGGCAGATGCATTCTGGGACAATCCACACACTCGTGATTAACTATCGACTTAGACGGTGCGTTAAACTTCTCCCAGAATATATCAAATATCGCCCTGCGTGACGACACTCCATAACGAGGTCGGGCGTCACAGCAATGACAAACATGGTTACACTCGCGCACATCCTGACGAGCAGAGGTCATCGACACCTTGCGTAGCAACAACACTCCTTGGTTGCCATGGTAATTAAATTCCTGGTCACCAAAGTAATTAGGTTTACACCTTCTTGATCTCCGAGGAAATTCATCCTGCTGCTTATTCATAGTGTCGGTGAATTAGTTCGAGTTAATGTTCATCCATGTTTTTTACATTATGTAGGTCAACTCTAATTTTACCCTTGCAATAAAGTTTGCCATCTACTGTTTATTTTACTCTTTTTTTTCTTTTTTTTTTCGATGAAACAGTGTATGGCATGATGTTCCCACCTTTTATTGAACAATTTAATGAGATACTTACAGATGGGATCAATGGCAGTATTACAAAAAAATTTGGAGAAAAAAATCCCTATTTTCTCCATTTTGTCTCGAAAGAAAATGTTGTTGGCACTATAATTTAAACTGTCTCAATGAGACGACGGTTCATATGAGTGGTAACAATATATACTTCTAAGGAGAAATAAATAAATCAAGAATAATATTTTATTATATACCTACCCATGAAATACATAGTTTTACAATGTAAATAAAAATCATATGTTCTCATCGATGAAATAAACAACTTCCATGAAAATACGACTACTTCTGCTATCTATATTCATAACGCGCATCTGCAGTGCCGGACTGTAAATAGGCTGCAAATACACATTCATTACCTTATACAGTCTAAAAAACTGATAATTTCCATGGAGCAGTATATAATAAATAGAATATTCATATTTTGCAACGAATATGACATATATGTTCATCGAGTTGTGTGAAATGTACGTATTTCACTTGTGCCTAATGGCACTTGTGAAATAATGAATATCCTCTATGTATCCTCAAACATTGTGCATATGAAATGTCACTATTGTTTCACAATATTTATCAGTTATTTGATTTGTATGTGGATATATGCATGAGTTCCATTACGTGCGATATTGCACGACTTCAGGAGCGTAATATCGTTGCTCGGCGGAATGAGTGGCATATATCCACATACAAATCAAATAACCTTTTTATTATACATTGTATACGTAAATTACTTGCAATTTACATGTATATGCGCCTCAAAAAATATAAATAAAATAAAGAAATTAGTGATGATTTAGAAGGAACTATTTTCCGAGGTGAAACGTAGCACGAACCAACTAACTAATATCAACCCACGCGACCGCAATATGGGCAAATATTCACGTCTTACGTCCAGTGTGTTTCAATGGGAAACGAAACTATGTATATAATAATTCAGAATATAGCTCACTCACTAAATTGTTTTAAATATTTCAGAATATAGCTCACTTTCTACGTCAAATAAAATTTCGCAAAAATGTTTCACATAATTTCAGAAATATCTTGTTTTTTTACATATTTCATCACATAGCAGCTGACTTGACATCAAATTATCCGGCTCCATTTCCATCACCTGAGCCTCGTCATAATTACTTCCATGAATCAGTCACACACGTTGATTAACAATAGTTTACATAATCCACTTCCCATTTCATTTGGCCCTAATTGAATCTGCAACCCTTAAATGTCTGGGGGAGACGCGGCCGTTGTTTGTATGTTATCAATAGGAACACGTGAAGTTTAATCCTTTAGATGCGAGGAACATAATTATTTTCCATGAGATATTGATCACACTTGCTTTTCTAATATTATTTCACTACACTTTATCGCAATTTATTAAATTACACATTTTTCCTAATTTACTTGACAAAACAATAAAATTTTGTTGAAAAACAAACACTAAAACTAATTTCACCATCTCGAAGAGTTAACCCTTAAAAGGCTTAAATATTGTCATCTGCTGATTTTTCATTATTTTTATATTTTTTAATAAACACATGTTTTGGCAGCAGATGAGAATCGTCTCCATTGGAGACGATTCTCATGTGCTGCTAAAATATGTTTTTCTTGAAAAAAATACAAAGCAGATGACAATTTAATTCAGCATGGTTAGGGTTAGCATCCATGATAGCAACAGGCTCGACTTGTCTGTTGGAGGAACTAAGGTTATGATCAGTCTACGAGGGGTGTTCAATAATCAGTGACACTTGTGGTGATGGTAGAGTACAATAGAGTCCTGACACGATAAAAGATAAAACGAGACTAACTAAGGTCATGATGAGTCTATGAGGGGCGTTGAATAATCAGGGACACTTGTGGTGATGGTGGGGTACAATAGTCCTAACTGTTAAAACAGGACTAACTAGGTAGATCAGGTTACGAGGGGCGGGGTTCAATAATCATGACACTTGTTGTGATGGGGGGTCAATAGTCCTAACATGAAAAACGGGGGACTAAAACTAAGGTTATTGCATCTACAGGGCTTCAATAATCAGGATTGTGGTGATGGTGGGATACAATAGAGTCCAAACACATAAAACGAGATTAACAAGTTATGATCATCTACGAGGGGGTTCAATAATCAGACACTTGTGTGATGGTGGGGATACATAGATTCCTAACATGATAAAACGACTAACTAAGGTTGGATCATCTACAGGTGTTCAATAATCGGGACACTGTATGGTGAGTACAATAGTTCTAACATGATAAAACAGGACTAACTAAGTTAGGGGACATCTACGAGTTCAATAATCAGGACACTTGTGGTGATGGTGGAGTACAATATTCCTATGATAAAAACGGGATAACTAAGGTGATTATCTACGAGGGTGTTCAATAATCAGACCACTTTGTGGTGTGGTGGAGTACAATAGATTCCTAACACGATAAAACAGGACTAACTAAGGTTGATCAGTCTACGAGGGGCGTTCAATAATCGGGACACTTGTGGTATGGTGGAGTACAATAGATTCCTCAATGAATAAAACGGACTAACTAGGTTGGATCATCTTACGAGTGTTCAATAATCAGGGACACTTGTGGTGATGGTGGAGTACAATAGATTCCTAACTGATAAAACGAGGACTAACTAAGGTTATATCAGTCTACGAGGGGTGTTCAATAATCAGAGGACACTTTGTGGTGATGGTGGAGTACAATAGATTCCTAACATGATAAAACAGGGACAACTAAGGTTATGATCAGTCTATAACGAGGGGGCGTTTCAACTAATCATGGGACACTTGTGGTGATGGAGGAGTGACAATAGAATTCCCTAAACATGATAAAACGGTGGGACTAACTAAGGTTTATGATTAGTCTACGAGGGGTGTTTCAATAATTCAGTGGACACTTGTTGGTGATGGTGGAGGATACAATAAAAGATTCCTAAACAACGATAAAACAAGGACTAACTAAGGTTATGGAATCAGGTCTACGGAGGGGCCGATTCAATAATCAGGGACACTTGGTGGAGATGGTGGAGTACAATAGATTCCTAACATGATAAAACGGGAATACTAACTAAGGTTATGATCAGTCTACGAGGGGTGTTCAATAATCAGGGACACTTGTGGTGAGGTGGAGTACAATAGAATTCCTAACCATGAATAAAACAGGACTAAACTAAAGGTTATGCTCAGTCTACGAGGGGCGTTCAAATAATCATGGTACACTTGGTGGTGATGGTGGATGTACCAATAGATTCCTAACATTGATTAAAACGGGGAACTAACTAAGGTTAATGATTAGTCTAGCGAGGGGTGTTTCAATAATCATGGGACAACTTGTGGTTATGTGTGGAGTTAATAGAGTCCCTGACACGATAAAACGTGGACTAACCTAAGGTTATGATGCAGTCCTACGAGGGGTGTTCAATAATCAGGGACAACTTGAGGTGAATGGTGGAGTGTTAATAGAGTCCTGACCAACGATAAAACTGGGAAACTTAACTAAGTTATGATCAGTCCTGAACTTACAGGGGCGTTCAATAAATCAGCGACACTTTGTGGTGAATGTGGGAGTACAATAGAATTCCTAACACGATAAAATGGGACTAACCTAAGGTTAATGATCAAGTCCCTATCGAGGGTGTTTCCAAATAACCAGGGACACTTGGGTGATGGTGAACTTACAATAGGATTCCTAACATGATAAACGTGAACTAACTAAGTTATGGGGATTGATTCTAACGAAGGGGGGCTCAATAATCAGGACACTTGTTTGGTAATGGTGGGGTACAATAGAGGTCCAAACACGATATAAACGGGACTAACTAAGGTTATGAATGAATCTACGAGGGGCGTTCCATAATCTGGGACACTTGTGGTGATGGTGGAGTACCATAGATCCTAACCCGATCAAAACGGTGGGACTAATCTAAGGTTATGAATGAGTCTAACGAGGGGTCGTTCAATAATCAGGAACACTTGTTTTGGTGAGGTGGGGTACAATAGAGGGGGTCCTAACAACGATCAAGATAAAACGAGAATACTAAGGTTTTGATGAGTCTAAACGAGGGCGTTAATAAAAATCAGGGCACTTTGTGGTTATGGTGGAGTAACCTTAAGATTCCTTTAACACGAATAAAACAGGCAGAGACTAACTAAGTTATGATCATTCTACGAGGGGGGCGTCAATAATCAGGGACACTTGTGGTATGGTGGGTTACATAGAAGTCCAAACACGATAAAAACAGGAACTAAACTAAGGTAATGATCAGATCCTTAAACGATGGGCGGTTACAATAATCAGGGACACTTGTGGTGGATGCGTGGAAGTACAATTAGAGTCCTAACAACACGATAAAACCGGGACTAACTAAAGTGGTTAATGATCGAGTCTACGAGGGGTCGTTCAACTAATTCCAGGAACACTGGTTTGGTGATGGTGGGGTACAATAGATTCCAAACACGATAAAACGGGACTAACTAAGGTTATGATCAGTCTACGAGGGGTGTTCAATAATCAGGGACACTTGTGGTGATGGTGGAGTTAATAGAGTCCTGACACGATAAAACAAAGGGACTAACTAAGGTTATGTGATCAGTCTACGGAAGTGTATCAATAATCAGAAAAAAAAGGGACACTGAGTGATGGTACACTTGTGTGATGGTGGAGTTAATAGAGTCCTGACACAATAAAACGGGACTAACTAAGGTTATGATCAGTCTACGAGGGGCGTTCAATAATCAGTGACACTTGTGGTGATGGTGGGGTACAATAGAGTCCAAACACGATAAAACGGGACTAACTAAGGTTATGATCAGTCTACGAGGGGCGTTAAAAAGGCAAGGATAATCAGGGTGAACGGACTTGTGTGATGGTGGAGTTAATACAATAGAATCCTAACACACGATAAAACGGGAATAACAAAGTTAAGACAGTCTACGAGGGGCGTTCAATAATCAGGACACTTGTGTGATGGTGGGGTACAATAGAGTCCAAAACACGGATAAAACGGGACTAACTAAGGTTATGTGATGAGAATCACGAGGTGAATCGAATAATCAGGGACACAATTATGTGTGAGGGTGTGTTAGATACAAATAGATTTCCTAACACGATTAAAACGGGACTAACTAAGGTTATGATCAGTCTACGAGGGTGTTCAATAATCAGGGGACAGCTTGTGGTGATGGTGGAGTTAATAGAGTCCAGACAAACCTCGATAAAACTGGACTAACTAACGTATATGATCAGTCTACTAGGG
Source organism: Conchocele bisecta (assembly GCA_029237695.1). Classification (NCBI taxonomy): domain Eukaryota; kingdom Metazoa; phylum Mollusca; class Bivalvia; order Lucinida; family Thyasiridae; genus Conchocele; species Conchocele bisecta. Next base: position 84,357,389 of record CM055277.1, read on the forward strand.
GCGTTCAATAATCAGGGACACTTGTGGTGATGGTGGAGTACAATAGATCCTAACACGATAAAACGGGACTAACTAAAGTTATGATCAGTCTACGAGGGGAGTTCATAATCAGGGACACTTGTGGTGATGGTGGGTATTTAATAGAGTCCAAAAGACACAATAAAACACGGACTAACTAATGTTATGATCAGATTCTACGAGGTGGGGCGTTCAAGAAAAATCAGAATGACACTTGTGTTAATATGTGGAGTACAATAGATTCAACTAAACACGAAAAAAACAGACTAACTAAAGGTTATGATCAGCAAGCTACGAGGGGCGTTCAATAATCAGGGACACTTGTGGGTGATGGTGGGGTACAATAGAGTCCAACACTACGATTAAAACGAGGGACTAAAAACCTAAGTTAAAAAGATCAAGAGTACTACGAGGGGCGTTCAATAATCAGGGACACTTGTGGTGAGGTGGAGTACAAAATAAAAGATAACCTAACACGATAAAACGGGACTAAGGTTATGATGAGTCAACGAGGGGTGTTCAATAATCAGGGACACTTGTGGTGATGGTGGAGTTAATAGAGTCCTGACACGATAAAACGGGACTAACTAAGGTAATGATCAGTCTACGAGGGGCGTTCAATAATCAGGGACACTTGTGGTGATGGTGGAGTACAATAGATTCCTAACACGATAAAATGGGACTAACTAAGGTTATGATCAGTCCTACGAGGCGTCAATAATCAGGGACACTTGTGGTGATGGTGGAGTACAATAGATTCCTAACATGATAAAACGGGACTAACTAAGGTTATGATCAGTCTACGAGGGGTGTTCAATAATCAGGGACACTTGTGGTGATGGTGGAGTTAATAGAGTCCTGACACGATAAAACGGGACTAACTAAGGTTATGATCAGTCTACGAGGGGTGTTCAATAATCAGGGACACTTGTGGTGATGGTACACTTGTGGTGATGGTGGAGTTAATAGCGTCCCGACACAATAAAACGGGACTAACTAAGGTTATGATCAGTCTACGAGGGGCGTTCAATAATCAGTGACACTTGTGGTGATGGTGGGGTACAATAGAGTCCAAACACGATAAAACCGGACTAACTAAGGTTATGATCAGTCTACGAGGGGCGTTCAATAATCAGGGACACTTGTGGTGATCGGTGGAGTACATAGGAATCCTAACACACGTTAATAAAACGGGACAACTAAAGGTTGGTTATGATCATCTAACGAGGGGCGTTCAATAATCAGGGACACTTGTGGTGATGGTGGAGTACAATAGAATCCTAACACGATAAAACGGGACTAACTAAGGTTATGATCAGTCTACGAGGGGCGTTCAATAATCAGGGACACTTGTGGTGATGGTGGAGTACAATAGATTCCTAACACGATAAAACGGGACTAACTAAGGTTATGATCAGTCTACGAGGGGTGTTCAATAATCAGGGACACTTGTGGTGATGGTGGAGTTACAATAGAGTCCTGAACACGATAAAACGGGTACTAACTAAGGTTGATGATCATGTCTACGAGGGGGCGTTCAATAATCAGGGACACTTGTGGTGATGGTGGAGGTGTTACAAGTAGGATCCTAACACGATCAAAAACGGGACTAACTAAGGTTATGATGAGTCTAGAGGGTCAGTGTTCAATAATCAGGGACACTTGTGGGTGATGGTAAGGAGTTAACTAGAGTTCTGACACGATATCGGGACTAACAAGGTAAGGAATTCATGATCAGTCCTACAGGGGTGTTCAATAATCAGGGACACCTTGTGGTGATGGTGGAGTTAAAGAGTCCTGACACGAATAAAAACGGGACTAACTAAGGTTTGAATCCAGTCTACGAGGGGGGTTTCAATAATGGACTGAGATCTGACACTTGTGGTGATGGTGGAGTTAATAGAGTCCTGACACAATAAAACGGGACTAAACTAAGGTTTTGGATTCAAGATACTGTCTACGAGGGGCGTTCAATAATCAGTGACACTTGTGGTTATGGTGGAGTACAATAGATTCCTAACACGATAAAACAGGACTAACTAAGGTTATGATCAGTCTACGAGGGGTGTTCAATAATCAGGGACACTTGTGGTGATGGTGGAGTACAATAGATTCCAAACACGATAAAAAGGGACTAACTAAGGTTATGATCAGTCTACGAGGGGTGTTCAATAATCAGGACACTTGTGGTGATGGTGGAGTACAATATATTCCTAACACGATAAAACGGGACTAACTAAGGTTATGATCAGTCTACGAGGGGTGTTCAATAATCAGGGACACTTGTGGTGATGGTGGAGTACAATAGAGTCCTAACACGATAAAACGGGACTAAGGTTATGATCTTCCGTCAGCAAAAAATGTAATTGTTTCTCTGTTGACTCGATATGTAATAAACAGGGGAGATAACTTTGTTATGCATTTTCATTATTATTGTATCAGAAAGAACAAATAATAAAATAACATGTTTTTCACTATTTTTTTCCTGATCACTACGAAATATTAACTTTTACGATTATACATGTATACATCAAATGTAAAGGTTTGTCATTATCAGCGGGAGTGTGACGTTATCACATAAATTACCTAAAGCATCACAGACATTTTTACCAACAAAATTCCAACATTCACACATTATATTCGGAATGTTAAGATGGAAATCGGCAGTTGATTGAATTACGACTTTGCAGGACATTTGCGGCATCATTATCCTAGATTGTAGTGACGTCATTAAGGATGGATTCATCGTTACAATACGTATACCCTCCAATCCTCCTGTAGCCGTCCAGATAATGTTTACCCCTGTCAATATGGTGCGAGACTGTTAATAGGCAAGTCCATATTCATCAGCTACCCCGGGCTAACCACATAGATCCATCAATACGATATAGCGATTACAGTCGTCTTGGTAATCATTTTGTAACACTTCAAGTCCATGAACAATACTCTTAAATGATTCCCATTCGCCACAAAATGACTGATTATTTTTGAATTTTTGATTAAACAAGGTTTTGTATCTGTTTAGCAACAAGGTCACACATGTGGCTGTCACTGGATAATGGGGTTTATGGGATTTGTGGCCAGTGTAGCTCCTGATCAAATAGCACACTCCCGTAGCATGATAACGATCTATATTGCATGTCAGAAGCATGATGGGTGTTTCATTGATGGAATGGCAAACAGCACAAATTTTCTTATCAAATCTGATCTACGCAGCTCACAAAAGCCATAAGCCTCATTTCTCCAGTCACAGCCACACGCGTGACTGTGATTTTGAGAATTGGGGTTAATGGCCTTTGTGACCAGTTTAGAACCAGATTAGGCTCTACACTGTTCGCTATTAACCCTTTGAACCCAAAGCCCGCTATATCGGTTTATGCAAACAGTGCAGATCCAGATGAGCCGGCTCGTAACGAGCCGTCTCATCAGGATCTGCACTGTTTGAAAGTAATTTTCATATTTTTGAGAACAACAAATACCCCCTTTTCATAAATGGACGAATCTGAAAATCATTTTGTGACCATTGGATTGGTCGGGACATAAGCATATCACAGTCCATTCCAGTTCCTTAGGGTTGAAAGGGTTAAGTCTGTGAAACACAATCTACAATGTTGCCAACAAAAAAGAGATATCCGTATGCCATGTTATGGCACTATAAAGGAGTGTGCTACATCAGCAGCCGATTTCACCAAAATTTCTAAGCATACTTATCTAGCTCAGGGATTCCGCTGGCGATCATTGGCGATAAAAATAAACAATTGGCGATAAAAGATTACAATTTTGAAGAAAAAAAAAAAAAAAAAATATTATTTTTTTATTTTTTTTTTGGAAATGGCAAGTTTTTTATTTTCCCCAGCGGAATCCCTGCTGGCTAAGTATACTTTGAGGGAGAAATTTTCAATTTAAGGATAAATTTGTTAATTTTTATTATACTGAATTTATTACATTATCATTAGATATAGTACATGAACAAACTTTAACCAAAAACTTTAACCAAAAACTTCAAAGTAATTTGATGTTGACAGAGATATAGTATAACGAAAAACTTTAACCAAAAAATTTAACCAAAAACTTCAAAGTAATTTGACCTTGACATTGGGCACAGGGGCCGCACGGGTGGGGGGTAGAATGAAAATATAGATGATGATAAACACCCATTTGAAGTTTCAAGGTAATGGGCAAAGCAGTTGCAGAGATATAGTATAACGAAAAACTTTAACCAAACAACTTAACCAAAAACTTCAAAGTAATTTGACCTTGACATTGGGCACAGGGGCCGCACGGGAGGTGGGTAGAATGAAAATATAGATGATGATGAACACCCAAGTGAGGTTTCAAGGTAATGGGCAAAGCAGTTGCAGAGATATAGTATAACGAAAAACTTTAACCAAAAAACTTAACCAAAAACTTTAACCAAAAAACTTAACCAAAAAACTTAACAAAACTTAACCAAAAAACTTAACCAAAAAACTTAACCAAAAAACTTAACCAAAAACTTTAACCAAAAAACTTAACCAAAAAACTTAACCAAAAGCTTTAACCGGACACGTACGTACGCACGCGAAAGTGCCGACTATATCGCGCTTTCCGCAAGCGGGCGCGACAAAAATAGCATGTGTTTACAATAATATTTACAATAATAACGGGCCTTTATTTCTTACAGCACGACCAGAGTAAGTGCTGAATATAAGAGCAAACTGACAAACTGTGACTGCAGCCACTTACCATGATCGTCACATCAATACCCAGAAATTAGCACAGATTCAAACTAATGTACGATCATGGTATTGGTCAGTTCCACACAATTAGTGAGCCAATCAAAACGGCTCAAGCAGCACAGTATGAGATCACAGTGTGGCTAAAAAGATTAGGGTACCAGATAGAAGCGATAGATGACAAATTTTGATGCTCTATACAAGTACATGTACAATGTATATAACATCTTTGGGTCACAGGTCAATAGATACATGTATGCTAGTTTTGAACGATAGTTTGTTTGTTTGTTTATTGGTGTTTAACGGCCTATCAACAGCTATGGGGGGGGGGAAATCCCAAAATCAGAAAGGAATATTTCATAAAAAACAAGAGTGACAAAGGTCACAATATACGCCCATCGAGGCAAGGCCAGTCAACAAGGGAAGAAAACTCACTGAAAACCAATAGGGTTCTTCATCTTGACGTGATAAACATATATACTGAATTTGGTTACGATCGGTGAAGTAGAACTTGAGTTATGCGTGGACAAGGATACAGAGTGCGGAAATTAAAAATGGCCGCCAAGGGTAGATAAGTCATCGGAAAATTTTCAAAATCAATAGGCTTCTTCGTCTTACCGTGATAAACATGTCTACCGAATTTGGTTACAATAGTCAAGTAGAACTTGAGTTATTGCGTGGACAAGCTGTGCACGCCAGCCCGCCCGCCCGTACAAGGTGAATACATAATACGTCCTGTTTTTTCAAACGGGCATTTAAAAACTATAGCCATCAATGTGAGGAATGACACTGGGTGGATAGCCATCAATGTGAGGAATGACACTGGGTGGATAGCCATCAATGTGAGGAATGACACTGAGTGGGATAGCCACATGTGAGGAATGACACTGGGTGGATAGCCATCAATGTAGGAATGACACGGGTATACCGTCAATGTGAGAATGACAGGGTGGATAGCCATCAATGTGAGGAATGACACTGGGTGGATAGCCATCAATGTGAGGAATGACACTGGGTGGATAGCCATCAATGTGAGGAATGACACAGGGTGGATAGCCATCAATGTGAGGAATGACAGGGTGGATAGCCATCAATGTGAGGAATGACACTGGGTGGATAGCCATCAATGTGAGGAATGACACTGGGTGGATAGCCATCAATGTGAGGAAACACTGATGATAGCCATCAATGTGAGGAATGACATGGGTGGAGCCATCAATTAGAATGACACAGGGTGAGCCATCAATGTGGGAATGACACAGGGTGGATAGCCATCAATGTGAGGAATGACACTGGGTGGATAGCCATCAATGTGAGGAATGACACTGGGTGGATAGCCATCAATGTGAGGAATGACACAGGGTGGATAGCCATCAATGTGAGGAATGACACTGGGTGGATAGCCATCAATGTGAGGAATGACACTGGGTGGATAGCCATCAATGTGAGGAATGACACTGGGTGGATAGCCATCAATGTGAGGAATGACACTGGGTGGATAGCCATCAATGTGGGAACGACAGGGGTGGAATGCCATCAATGAGGACGAAATGGGTGGATAGCCATCAATGTGAGGAACGACACAGGGTGATAGCCATCAATGTGAGTGAAGAATTGGGACCAAACACAAAAGGGTTGGATAGCCAATCAATTTGGGAAGGAAAAACAACTAAAGGGTGGATAGCCATCAATGAGGGAATGACAACCGGGTGGATAGCCATCAATGGTGAGGAAATGACACAGGGTGGATACCATCAATTGTGAAATGACACGGGTGGATTACCATCAAGTGAGGAGGAAGACCACAGGGTAAAGGCCAATAGTCTGAGGGGGGGAATGCCACTGGGGTGAAACCCTCAATTGGAGGAATGACACCGGGGGATAGCCCATCAATGTTGAGGAATAACACTGGGTGGGATACCATCAAGTAGGAAATTGACACGGGTGGAATTACCATCAATGTGAGGAAAGCCAACGGGGGATAGCCATCAATGTGAGGAAAGCCACTGGGTGGGATGCCATCAATGTGGAAGGAAACCATCGGGGGATAGCCATTCAATGTGGAAGGAACGAAACGGGTGGAACCCATCAATTTAGGGAGGCATGGGATGACACACTGGGTGATAGCCATCATGTAGACAATGACACTGGGTGGATAGCCATCAATGTGAGGAATGACACTAAGAAACCCTTGGGTGGATAGCCCTCAATGGAGGAAGACACGGGGGGTGGATAGCCATCAATGTGAAGGAAATGATGGGTGATAGCCAATCAATGGAGGAATACAACAGGGTGGATAGCCATCAAGTGTGAGGAATGACACTGGGTGGATAGCCATCAATGTGAGGAATGACACTGGTGGATAGCCATCAATGTAGTGTGAGGAATGACACTGGGTGGATAGCCATCAGTGTGAGGAATGACACAGGGTGGATAGCCATCAGTGTGAGGAATGACACTGGGTGGATAGCCATCAATGTGAGGAATGACACTGGGTGGATAGCCATCAGTGTGAGGAATGACACTGGGTGGATAGCCAATTCAGGTGGGAGGAATTGCAACTGGGTGGTAGCCATCAATGTGAGGAATTACACTGGGTGGAATAGCCATTCAGTTGGAGGAATGACACTGGGTGGAATAGCCATCAATGTTGAGGGAATGACAAAAAGGGTGGGATAGCCTCAATGTGAGGAATGGACATGGGTGGATAGCCATCAATGTGAGGAATGACACTGGGTGGATAGCCATCAGTGTGAGGAATGACACTGGGTGGATAGCCATCAATGTGAGGAATGACACTGGGTGGATAGCCATCAATGTGAGGAATGACACAGGGTGGATAGCCATTCAGTGTGGGAATGACACTGGGTTGGATAGCCAATCAATGTGAGGAATGACACAGGGTGGGATATCCATTCAAAGTGAGGAATGACACTGGCGGTGAATAGCCACAATCAATGTTGAAAGGAATGGACCACTGGGTGGATAGCCATCAATGGTAGGTGGTGGAAGGAAGGACATGGGGTGGATAGCCATCAATTGGTGAAGGGGGAATGCCACTGGTGGTTGGGTGGATAGCCATCAGTGTGGAGGAATGGGAAAGGGTGGATAGCCATCAGTGTGAAGGAATGACACAAGGGTGGATAGGCCATCTAATGGGTTGGAGGAAATGACACTGGGTGGATAGCCAATCAATGTAAGTGGTTGAGGGGTGGAATGAAACTGGGTTGGTTAGCCATCAATGTGGAAGGATGGACACTGTGTGATAAGACCATCAGTGTGAAAGGATTGTCACAGGGGTGGATATGCCATCAAGTGGTTGGAGAATGACACTGGGTGGATAGCCAATCATGTGTGGAATGACACTGGGTGGATAGCCATCAATGTGAGGAATGACTCAGTGGATAGCCATCAATTGGTTGAGGTACGACACTGGGTGGAAGCCATCAATGTGAGGAAGACACGGGTGGGATAGCCTCAATGTGAGGAATGACACTGGGTGGTTAAAGACATCAATGTGGAGGAATGGACCAACAGGGTGGATAGCCAATCATGTGAATGAATGACACTGGGGGGGAATAAGCCATCAATGGGTGGTGTGAGGAATGACATGGGTGGATAGCCAATCAAGTGGGTGGAGGAATGGACACAGGGTGTGGAAAGCCATCAATGTGAGGAATGACCACAGGGTGGATAGCCTCAAGGTGAGGAATGGACACTGGGTGGATAGCCATCAATGTGGAGACGACACTGGGGGATAGCCATCAATGTGAGGAATGGACACAGGGTGGATAGCCAATCAATGGGTGGAGGATGACACGGGGTTGGTAATGCATCCAATGGAAGATTGAACCTCTGGTGATTGCCATTCAATTGTGAGGGAATGACAACAGGGTGGATAGCATTCAATTGTGGGATGACACTGGGTGGATAGAATCAATGTGGAAGACGACTGGGTGGATAGCCATCAATGGTGAGGGGGAATGGATCACTGGGTGGATAGCAATCAATGGTGAAATGTCACTGGGTGGATAGCCATCATGTGAGGAAGACACTGGGTGGATAGCCATCAATGTGAGGAATGACACAGGGTGGATAGCAATAATGTGGAAGGAAACGCCCACTTGGGGTGGATAGCCATCAATGGGTGGAAGGAATGGGGGACCACTGATAGCCATCAATGAGGAATGACACTGGGTGGATAGCCATCAAGTGGAGGAATGGACACTGGTGGAATAGCCATCAGGTGAGGAGGTGACACTGGGTGGGATAGGCCTCAGTGGGAAGGATGACACTGGGTGGATAGCCATCAATGTGAGGAATGACACTGTGGAATAAGCCATCAAGTGTGAGGAATGAATACACATGGGTGGATAGCCATCAATGTGAGGAATGACACAGGGTGGATAGCATTCAAGTGAGGAATGACACGGGGGAATAAGCCTGCATGGTTGGAATGACACTGGTGATAGCCATCAATGGTGAGGATGACAACTGGGGATAGCATCAATTGGGAATGGATGGAGCCACTGGGTGGATAACATCAAGTGAGGAATGACACAGGGTGGATAGCCATCAGTGTGAGGAATGACACGGGGTGGGATAGCAGCAATGGAGGAAGGACACAAGGATAGCATCAATGTGAGGATGACACTGGGTGAATAGCATCAATGTGAGGAAAGACACTGGGTGGATAGCCATCAAGGGTAGTGTGAGAATTGACACTGAGGGAATGGCCATACCATCAATGTGGAGATTTGACACTTGGTGGATAGCCATCATGTGAGGGAATGGACCACAGGGTGGGAGGGAGCCATCAGTGTGAATGAATTGACACAGGGTGGATAGCCATCAAATGTGAGGGAATTGACCCACTGGGTGGATAGCCAATCAAGTGTTGCGGATGACAGGGGTGGAATAGGCCCATCCAATTTGAGGATGTCACCAGGGTGGATAGCCATTCAATGTGAGGAACGACACCTGGGGTGGATAGCCAATCAATGTGAGGAACTGAACACAGGGTGGATTAGCCATCAATGTGTGGAGGAATTACACCATGGGTGGATAGACCAATCCAATGTGGAGGAATTGACACAGGGGTTGGATTAGCCATCAATGTGAGGAAACGACAACGGGTGGTAGCCATCAATGTGAGGAACCGATCAATGGGTGGATAGCCATCCATGTCGAGGAATGACACAGGGTGGATAGCCATCATTGTGAATGGAATGACACAAGGGTGGATAGCCAATTCAAATGTGAGGAAATGGACACGAGGGATGGGAGAGCCATCAAATGTGAGGAATGACACTGGGTGGTATAAGCCATCAATGTGAGGAACGACCACAGGGATGGATAGCCATCAATGTAAGTGTGAGGAATGAACACTGGGAGGATGAAGCCATCAAGTGTGAGGTAATGGACACTTGGGTGGTATAGGCCATAATGTGAGGAATCGACAACTGGGTGGGATAAGCCATCAATGTGAGGAATTGACTCCAGTGGGTGGATAGCCATTCAATTGTGAGGAATGAAACCTGGGTGTATAGCCATCCAATGTGAGGAACGGACACTACTGGGTGGATAGCCCATCAAATGTGGAGGGAATGACACCAGGGTGGATAGCCATCAATGTTTGAGGAATGACACTGGGTGGATAGCCAAACAATGTGAGGAAATGACACTGGGTTGGGATAGCATCAATGGTGAGGAATGACACTGGGGGTTAGGCCCATCCATGTGACCAATGACAACTGGGTGGTAGGCCTTCAATGTGAGGAATCAAACAGGGTGGATTAGCCATCAATGTTAGTGTGAGGGAATGACACTGGGTGGATAGACAATTCAATTTGATGGAAGGAATCAACCAGGGTGGATAGCCCATCAATGTAAGTGTGAAGGAATGACACTGGGTGGGATTAGCCATCAATGTAAAGGTGGGTGAGGAATGACACAGGGTGGAATAGCCATCAATGTAGTGAGGGGAACGACACTGGGTGGATAGCCAATCAATGATGAGGAATGACACAGGGTGGATAGTCCATCAAAGAGAGGAATGACACAGGTGGAAGCCATCAATGTGAGGATGACACGGTTTGGATAGCCATCAATGTGAGGAATGACACAGGGTGGATAGCCATCAATGTGAGGAATGACACTGGGTGGATAGCCATCAATGTGAGGAATGACACAGGGTGGATAGCCATCAATGTGAGGAATGACACTGGTGATAGGCCATCAAGTTAGAGAATGACACGGTAGGATAGCCATCAATGTGAGGAATGACCCACAGGGTGATAGCCAACCATGAGGAGGAATGACACGGTGGATAGCCATCAATGTGAGGAATGACACAGGGTGGATAGCCATCAATGTGAGGAATGACACAGGGTGGATAGCCATCAATGTGAGGAATGACACAGGGTGGATAGCCATCAATGTGAGGAACGACACTGGGTGGATAGCCATCAATGTGAGGAATGACACTGGGTGGATAGCCATCAATGTGAGGAACGACACAGGGTGGATAGCCATCAATGTGAGGAACGACACTGGGTGGATAGCCATCAATGTGAGGAATGACACAGGGTGGATAGCCATCAGTGTGAGGAATGACACAGGGTGGATAGCCATCAATGTGAGGAATGACACAGGTGGAAGCCAACACTGTGAGGAATGTGACACTGGGTGTATAGCCATGCAATGTGAGGAATGAACACAGGGGTGGATAGCATCAATTTAGTGGAGAGGAATGACACAGGGTGGATAGCCATCATGGGTGAGGAATGACACTGGTGGATACCATCAATGTTAGGAAAGGACACAAGGGTGGATAGCCATCAATGTTAGAATGTCACAGGGTTGGATAGCCATTAATGTAGGAATGACACTGGGGTATATTAGCCATAAATTTGAGGAATGGACACAAGGGTGGATAGCCATCAATGGGTGAGGAATGACAACAGGGTGGATAGCCATCAATGTGAGGAATGACACAAGGGTGGGATAGCCATCAAAGTTAAGGAATGACACCTGGGTGTATAGCCAATCACGTGAGGAATGACACTAGGGTGGATAGTCCAATCCATATGTGAAGGAAGGACACAAGGGTGGATAGCCATCAATGGTGAGGAACACACTGGTTGGAGGAATGCCATCAATATGGTGAGGAAACGGACACAGGGTGGATACCATCCAAGTGTGAGGAATGAACACTGGGTGGATAGAACCCATCAATGTGAGGAATGACACAGGGTGGATAGCCAATCAAGTGGAGGAATGACACTGGGGAGGGATTGGATAGCCAATTGAAGTGTGAGGAATGACAACTGGGTGGATAGCCATCAAGTGGTGAGGAATGACACAGGGTTGGATAGGCCATCAATGTGGAGGAATGACACAAGGGTGAGGATAGACCATCAATGGGAGAATTGACAACTGGGTGGATACCATCAATGGGTGGAGAACGACACCTGGGTGGAAAGCCAATCAAAAAAAAAGTTGAGGAATGACACAAAGGGTGGATAAGCCATCAATGTGAGGAATGACACTGGGTGGTATAGCCCATCAATGTGGAGGAATGACACAGGGTTTGGGATAGCCATCAATGTGGAGGAAATGGACACAGGGTGGATAGCCATCAATGTAGGAGGGAGGAATGACACTGGGTGGATAAAGCCATCAAATGTGAGGAACGACACAGGTGGATAGGCCATCAATGTGAGGCCAATGACAAACTGGGGTGGATAGCCAATCATTGAGAGGAATGACACTGGGTGGTATAGCCATCAAATGTGAGGAATTGACCACAGGGTGGAAAGCCATCAATGAAGGAATGACACAGGGTGGATAGCGCCATCAATTATGAGGAAACGACACTGGGTGGATAGCCAATCAATGTGATGGAATGACAACAGGGTGGATAGCCATCAATGTGAGGAATGACACTGTGAGGAATAGCCATCCAATGTAAGGGGAATGACACTGTTTACCAGGCCCTCAATGTGATGGAATGACACTGGGTGGGATAGGCCCATCAATGTTAGGAACCGATCAACTGGTGGATAAGCCATCAATGTGAGGAATGACACAGGGTGGATAAAGCCATCAATGTGAGGAATGACACAGGGTGGTATATCATCCATTGTAGGAATGAACAACTGGGTGGAAGCCGATCAATGTGAGGAATTGACACAGGTTGGATAGGGCCATCATGTCCAGGAATACACAGGGTGGATACCAACAATGTGAGGAATGACACATGGGTGGATAGACCATCAATGCTGAGGTAAATGACACTGGGTGGATAGCCATCAAGTGTGAGGAATGACACAGGGTGGATAGCCATCAATGTGAGGAATGACACTGGGTGGATAGCCATCAATGTGAGGAATGACACAGGGTGGATATCCACAGTGTGGGAATGACAACTGGGTGGATAAGCCATCAATGTGAGGAATGACACAGGGTGGATAGGGCCATCAAATTGGGTGAGGAATGAAACTGGGTGGACCAGTCCAACAAGGAGAGGAATGACACAGGGTGGTATAGACCATCAATGGTGAGGAATGACACAGGGTTATTTGGACTAAGCCATCAATGAGAGGAATGACACAGGGTGGATAGCCATGCCAAGTGTGAGGAACGACAACTGGGTGGATAGGCCATCAATGGAGGAAAGGAATCACCAGGGTGGGATAGCCCATCAGTTGTGAGGAACGACAACTGGGTGGGATAGCCATCAATGGAGGAACGACACCTGTGTGGATATCCTGCAAATGTTATGGAATGACACCGAGGGTGGATAGCCAGCAAAGTGTGAGGAATGACACAGGGTGGATAGCCCATCAATGTTGGGAGGAAATGACACAGGGTGGATAGCCATCAATGTGAGGATAATGACACTGGGTTGGATAGCCATCAAGAGGTGAGGAATGAACACAGGGTGGATAAGCCATCAATGTAGAGTGAGGGAATGAACAAGGGTTGGATACCATCATTTAGACGTTGAGGAATGACACTGGGGGGATAGCCATCAATGTGAAGGCATGGAAACCACAGGGTGGAGGAAGCCACAATGTAGTGTGAAGGAAATGACATTGGGTGGATAGCCATCAATGTGGAGGAATAGACCAGGGTGGATAGGCCATTCAATGTTGTGGTGGAGGAATGGACACTGGGTGGATAGCCATCAATTTGAGGAATGAACAGGGTTTGGATTAGCCAATCAATGGTAGAAGTGAGGGAAGACACAGGGTGGATAGCCAGCAATTGTGAGGAAAGACACAGGGTTGGGATAGCCATCAATGTGCCGGAATGACACTTGGGAGGATAGCCATCACTGTGAGAACGACACTGTGGTATAGCCATCAATGTGAGGAATCACACTGGGTGGAAAAGCCATCAATGTAGGTGTGGGAGGAATGAACAATGGGTGGAGGAAGCACAGGGTGTGAGGCAATGCCCGGGGTGGATAGCCATCAGTGTGAGAATGACACAGGGTGGATAGCCTCAATGTGAGGAACTGACAAGGGTGGATAGCCATCAATGTGAGGAATGAACACAGGGTGGATAGCATCAATGGTGAGGAATGGGAACACTGGGGGATAGCCATCAGTGTTTGGGAGACACTGGGTGATAGCCATCAAAGTGAGGAATGACACTTGGGTTGGATAGCCATCAATGTGAGAATGACAAGGGTGGGTACATCAATGTGAGGAATGACCCTGGGTGGATAGCCATCAATGTGAGGAATGACACTGGGTGGATAGCCATCAATGTGAGGAATGACACTGGGTGGATAGCCATCCCTGTGAGGAATGACACGGGTGGATAGCCTCAAGGGTGAGGAATGACACAGGTGGATACATCAATGGTGAAGGAAATGACTTGGGTGGATAGCCCTCAATGTGAGGCCATGACACTGGGTGGATAGCCATCAATGTGAGGAATGACAGGAGGGTGGAGCCGCATCAATGGTGAGGAATGGCACGGGTGGATAGCATCAATGTGAGGAATGCCACCGGGATAGGCCATCGTGTGGAGGAATGCGACATTTGGGGGATAGCCATTCAATGTGAGGGAATGACACAGGGTGGATAGCCTCAAATGTGAGAATGACACAGGTTGATAGCCATCAATGGAGGGAAAAAAGACACAGGGTGGATAGCCATCATGTGAGGAATACCACTGGGTTGGATGCCATCTGTGAGGAATGAACACAGGGTGGTAGCCATCAATGTGAGGAAGGACACTGGGTGGAGTGGATTGCCATCAATGTGAGAATGACACTGGGTGGATAGCATCACATGTGAGTGAAGGTGACACTGGGTGGGTAGTGTAGCATCAGTGTGAGGAATGACACTGGGTGGATAAGCATCATGTGAGGAATGGACACTTTGAATGGGGTGGATAGCCATCAATGTGAGGGAATGAATGAGGGTGGATAGCCATCAAAATGTGAGGAATGACACAGGGTGGATAGCCATCAGTGTGAGGAATGACATGGGTGGATAGCCATCACCTGTGAGGCAATGACATGGGTGGATAGCCATCAATGTGAGGAATGGGACACTGAGGGTGGTAGCCATCAATGTGAGGAATGACACAGGGTGGATAGCCATCAATGTGAGGAATGACACAGGGTGGATAGCCATCAATGTGAGGAATGACACTGGGTGGATAGCCATCAGTGTGAGGAATGACACTGGGTGGATAGCCATCAATGTGAGGAATGACACAGGGTGGATAGCCATCAGTGTGAGGAATGACACTGGGTGGATAGCCATCAATGTGAGGAATGACACTGGGTGGATAGCCATCAATGTGAGGAATGACACTGGGTGGATAGCCATCAATGTGAGGAATGACACTGGGTGGATAGCCATCAATGTGAGGAATGACACAGGGTGGATAGCCATCAATGTGAGGAATGACACAGGGTGGATAGCCATCAATGTGAGGAATGACACTGGGTGGATAGCCATCAATGTGAGGAATGACACTGAGTGGATAGCCATCAATGTGAGGAATGACACAGGGTGGATAGCCATCAATGTGAGGAATGACACAGGGTGGATAGCCATCAGTGTGAGGAATGACATGGGTTGGATTAGCCAATCATGTGAGGAAATGACACTGGTGTGGATAGCCATCAATGTGGAATGGAATGACATCTGGGTGGATGCCATCAATGTGAGGAATGACACTGAGGGTGGATAGCACATCAAATGTGAGGACGCACACTGGGTGGATAGCCATCAATGTGGGAGGAATGACACACTGGGGAGTGGATAGCCATCATGTGAGGAATGACAGGGTTGGATGCCATCCCCCCCCAGGGCCCCCATGACACAGGGTGGATAGGCCATCAATGTGAGGAATGGACACTGGAGGGTGGATAGCATCAATGTGAGGAATGACACAGGGTGGATAGCCATCAATGTGAGGAATGACACTGGGTGGATAGCCATCAGTGTGAGGAATGACACTGGGTGGATAGCCATCAATGTGAGGAATGACACTGGGTGGATAGCCATCATGTGGAGGAACGACACTGGGTGGTTAGTCCAGCCTCAATGTGAGGAATGACGGACAACTGGGTGGAATAGCCATCAAATGTGAGGAATGAATCACTGGGATTGGATAGCCATCAATGTGAGGAATGACACTGAGTGGATGCCATCAATGTGAGGATTAACCTGACACAGGGTGGATGCATCAATGTGAGGAATGACACTGGGTGGATAGCCATCAGAATGTGAGGAATGACACTGGGTGGATAGCCATCAGTGTGAGGAATGACACAGGGTGGATAGCCATCAATGTGAGGAACGACACTGGGTGGATAGCCATCAATGTGAGGAACGACACTGGGTGGTAAGCCATCAATGTGAGGAATGGCACTTGGTTATTGCCATTCAAAGTTGAAGGAATGACACTGAGTGTACCATTAATGTAGTTTGAGGGAATGACACTGGGTGGTTAGCCATTCAGTGTGGAGGGAAATGACACAGGATGGATAGCCATCAGTGTGAGGAATGACACAGGGTGGATAGCCATCAATGTGAGGAATGACACTGGGTGGATAGCCATCAATGTGAGGAATGACACTGAGTGGATAGCCATCAATGTGAGGAACGACACTGGGTGGATAGCCATCAATGTGAGGAATGACACTGGGTGGATAGCCATCAATGTGAGGAATGACACTGGGTTGATAGCCATCAATGTGAGGAAGCTATTGATAAAGTAGGTGAGCCAGCAGTCCGTCCGAATGTTGATTGATTTTCACTTGGTCATGGGAGTTAGAATATGCCTATGTATTATCCCGACAGCGTGAATTAATGCCGGAGTGGCGGGAGACTAACACTGTTAACTTCAATTGTGCTGTGACATGAGATCTCGCACAGCAGACTGATATACTCGAATATAAATGACATATATGCTGGAATAAGACCTTTCTGGATAGCCAAGCAAATTGAGGTTACAGTACAGTAATTTGAAGTGTATGCAGATGTAAATTGTGTTGATGTCTGTAAAAGGGGCATATCAGGATTTTTTGCAAAAATACTATAAAAATAAAAACACCCCGTGTGAAGTGGTTTAATTGAAGATATATGACGATACTAGGACTGCTGGGTTGTTTCAATTTTCACCGATATCAGTACATAAGTATCAGATGTTCTATCTTGTTGAATGCAACAATCTGATATTTATGTACCTACATGGGTGAAAATAGAAGCAATCCAGCGATCCTAGTATCATCATATATCTTAGATCACTTTACACACGGCCATGATGAAAACACGTTTTTATTTTTTGAAACCATTTTTTAAAAATATCCTGATATGCCCCTTGAAAGCATTTTCTTGAAATAGAACTCGAAACCAAAATAGTAATTAATTTGGCTGAGTAGAGTCTGAGCCGGCTGATATTTGAGCAGGCGATTCAATACTGCTATTAACCCTTAGAATGCGGCAAAAGTAAATTGTCGTCCTCTGATATTTTATAATTCATTTTTCTTTCTCAATAAAAACATGGTTTGACAGCACTTGGAAATGATGTCAAAGCAAGTTATTGATGAGCAAAAACAAACAACAAAAGTTAATTTAGCGTTGTAAGGGTTAACACATAACCTTTTCACCCCTAAGTAACTGGAATGGACACTCTCATGTTATTTATTACATTTATAAGACTAGAAATGTGGCCTGTCGGCACATGAATGCCCCCGCTGGCAGCCAAAGAAAACGAGGCACATTTGAAAACACAGAGGGCCAGAGAAGCATGGATTTGTCGCAGCATGAAAGCAGACCATCAGAGCAAAGGGCGTGTGAAATATCAAGCAGTTTCAAATGCACCAAGTATGTGACCTTGACCCTGAACTTAGCGGGGGCGGGATGATCATGGATTTGTCACAGGGTGTTAGAGGACCATTACAGCAATGCGTGTGTGTGAAATATCAAGAAGATCTGTGCAAGGAAACATATATTATATGATATTTACCTGAGCGTTAAGGTTTCAAATGCACCGAGTATGTGACCTTGACCCTAGGCTTAGCAGGGGCGGGACAATCGTGGATTTTTCGCAGGACGGTAGAGGACTATTAGAGCAATGCATGTATGAACTATCAAGCAGATCCGTGCAAGGAAATAGAAAATTATAAGACATTTACCTGAGCATTAAGGTTTCAAACGCACCAAGATTGTGACCTTGACCCTGGGCTTAGAAGGGGCGGGATGATCGTGGATTTGTCGCAGGGCAGTAGAGGACCACTAAAGCAATGTGTGTGTGAAATATCAAGCAGATCTGTGCAAGGAAATAGAAATTATAAGACATTTACCCGAGAGTTAAGGTTTAAGCACCAATAATGTGACCTTGACCCTGGGCTTAGCAGGGGCGGTAGGATCGTGGATTTGTCGCATGGCGGTAGAGGACCATTAGAGCAATGCGTGTGTGAAATATCAAGCAGATCCGTGTAGGTAAACAGAAAAAATAAGACATTTATCTGAGCGTTAAGGTTTCAGGGCGTAACACGGCAGGTAACACTACATGTAGTGCCACCCTCACCATTCGGTTGCGGGTACATAAAAATATCTGCAAATAATTTAATTGTGTAGATCTTGATGAGGAGCCGGCTCATCTGGATCTACACTGTTCGTCAATACCACTATTGAGGTATGTAATGTTGAAAGGTTTAAATAAACGGCACTGTGTCTCAGATATTCAAAATTTGGTTTTTCGGGCTGCTAATAACCTATTCCAACAATGAAACATATAGAGAATAGTAGGTTAGTGCCGTGAATGGGAAAAAATATCTGGCAAGGCTCAGGAAACGGGATGGGCAAGGCTCTGCCGAGCACATCCCGTTTCCGTGCCGCGCCAGATATTTTTTCCCATTCACGGCACTAACCTACTATTCTATTTATCACGTCAACACCTACAAATGGCTGTAAAATGCAAAACAATAGTATTGACTGGATATCAAAAATGTTTCACGGCACCGTGTTTCACGGCACATACGCACTGTGTTGACGGGATAAAATATTATATTTGATCAGATTTTAACGAGTTTGTGTACCAGGAAACGTAATTTGTGAAATATAACATTTTCCACACTATATTCAACCTTTACCACGCAGTTAGCTGTTTATCTTTCATTTGTGATTTTTCCAACAAAAACTTGGTTCAGCAACACTTCAATGGAAACAATTCAAATGTGCTGCCAGACCCAGTGTTTACTGAGAATGAAGACACACTGTGAGTCTGTGAAAGAAGAACAGGCAAAAATTTGTGTGTCCTGTAAGGGGTTAAATGGACACTCGTTTATGGAGTACTCATTGTAAGGAAGGAAATGGACAATTCTGCCTCAATTTTCAAACCTCTGTGGAAATATATGGATGCATACCGGTATATAATGTTGGTTTAACCCTTAGAAGGCGGGAATCAAAATTGTCGTCTGCTGTTGTTTGATATTTGTCTTCTTTCTCAATAAAAACATGGGTTGACAGCACTTTAGAATAATTTCCATTGGAAATGATTCAAACATACTGTCAAAGCATGATTAGGTTTGAGGCGGCTTTCAGCTGCGCCGAAAACCTATTGTTAGGTTTGAGGAATTTGATTCCTCAAACCTTTTGTTTTCGTTGGTTTTTTTTTTCTTTTTCTTTTTATTCAGCCGTCGGGACTACAGCCCAAACCGCTTGTCGGATCGACTTCAAATTTTGTATGCCGATTTGTATCAACTGTGAGACGAGAATAACGCAATTTTCAGAATTCTCATGACGTCACTTTCCACGAAACCGGAAGTGACGTCATATATCATATAATGTCCTATAACTTCCACATTTTTCAACCGATTTAAAAATTCTTTTTGTATTCGAAAGCTGCGAGAAATCTCTATCTTCGCTTGCCTGGCCGTTATTGGCTATCTGCTCAAATGAGAGAGCTATTGACATGTGAAGTTGAGAAAAATGAAAAAAATCAACAATTTCGGATTTTCTTTTTTATTTTAACGGGTGGTCTTCGAAAACAGTTTCCAATTTGTACAGTAATCTCAGCAACATAATTTTCTGACAGCGTGACGCGGGACATTCATCCGCACAAAAGATGATACTTTTCAGAGCTATAGCTTGTAGAGTTCCGATTCTATTGCCTTTCAAACTTGGACGTTTTTTTTTCAATTTTTCAAATTTGAAATGTTCATAACTTTGTTATTATCTAACCGATTTCAATTTTTTTTTTCCATTAAAAAGCCAACAAAATTCTCTATCTCTGCTTCGCTGGTAGTTTTTGGCTATCTGCCCAAATGAGAGAGTTGTAGGCATTTGAAGTTTGGTTCTTTCATTTTTTTAAATTTGAAATGGTCATAACTTTTTTATTATTCAACCGATTTCAAATATTTTTTTTCCATTAAAAAGGCAATAAAATTCTCTATCTCCACATCGCTGGTAGTTTTTAGCTATCTGCTCAAATGAGAGAGCTACATGCATTTGAAGTTTGACAGCGTCACGTTAAATCACACAGTAACAATACTGACATGCTGTGAGTGCTTTAGAATCGTCTCAACTTCAATGTCAGACTAGGGGGTTAACGGTACACATTTCGTAGAACGTTATATAATGAAAAATGCTTAGGATAGTCAAGCGATTCTGAAAATACAAAACTTTATTTTTTCAATTTCATTGGAATTGCATCAATTTTTTTTTCTTTTTATTCAGCCGTCGGGACTACAGCCCAAACCGCTTGTCGGATCGACTTCAAATTTTGTATGCAGATTCGTATCGACTGTGAGACGAGAATAACGCAATTTTCAGAATTCTCATGACGTTACTTTCCACGAAACCGGAAGTGACGTCATATATCATATAATTCCCTATAACTTCTTTATTTTCCAACCGATTTCAAAAATTCGTTTTGCATTGGAAAGCTGCGAGAATTCCCTATTTTCATAATATAAATTTTCGTCTATCTGCTCAAATGAGAGAGCTATAGACATGTGAAGTTGAAAAAAATGAAAAAAAAATCAACAATTTCGGATTTTTTTTTATTTTAACAGGTGGTCTTTGAAAACAGTTTCCAATTTGTACAGCAATCTCAGTAACATAGTTTTTTGACAGCGTGACGCGGGGCATTTGTCCGAACAAAGGATGATATTTTTCAGAGCGATAGCTTGAATAGTTCCGATTCTATTGCCTGTCAAACATGGACGTTTATTTTCAATTTTACAAAATTGAAATGGTCATAACTTCTTTATTATTCAACCGATTTCAAATATTTTTTAATGAGAGCTACATTTTGTTTTCGTTGGTTTTTTTTTTAGGTTTGAGGCGGCTTTCAGCTGCGCCGAAAACCTATTGTATTCATAGGTTTTCGTTGGTTTTTTTTTTTTTTTTTTTTTTTTTTTTATTCAGCCGTTCAGTCTACAGCCCAAACCGCTGGTCGGATCGACTTCAAATTTTGCATGCCGATTCGGATCAAGTGTGAGCAGAGAATCAGAGATTTTCAGAAATATCTTAATGCCACTTTCCACGAAACCGGAAGTGACGTCATATTTTCTATAACTTTCTATAACTTCCTTATTTTCCAACCGATTTCAAAAATTATTTTTGCATTGGAAAGCTGACAACATTCTCTATCTCGGCCTCGCTGACAGTTCTCGGCTATCTGGTCAAATAAGAGAGCTATAGGGATTTGAAGTTGAAATATGTACATACTTTTCAACGATTTTGCCGAATTTTTGCCGAATTTCGGCTGATAACGGGTGGTCTTTGCAAACGTTTTCCAATTTGTACAGTAATGTCAGCAACATAATTTCTTGCCAGTGTGATAGGGGAGTGTCAGGCGCATAAAAGATGATAATTTTCAGAGCTCTATCTTGACTACTTCCGGTTCTATTGGATGTCAAAGATGAACGTCTTTTTTTCAAGTTTTCAAAATAGAGCAAACGGATGTGACGTCAGCTTCGTTATTTATCAATAGATTTCAAAATTTCTTGCTGCGGTCGATATTTCAGTCATTTAGCTAAAACTTTCCCGCTTTGTGCCCGCCCTACGGTGAAAAACAAACGAAAACTTCACTGGCGGAATATTGCACATATGTAATTTCCGTTTTATTAGGTGTATTTACAAACGGCGTAAACTGCAATCTAGGGGCGATAACTATCGAAAAATAATCATCCGCTGACTTACGGGCTCCCTCCATCTACACCAAACCGCTGGTCGGATCGACTTAAAATTTTGCATGCCGATTCGGATCAAGTGTGAGCAGACTCAGAGATTTTCAGATATCTGTTAATGCTACTTCCCACGAAAACGGAAGTGACGTCATACTTCCTATAACTTCCTTATTTTCCAACCGATTTCAAGAATTCTTTTTGCATCGGAAAGCTGACAAAATTCTCTATCTCAGACTCCCTGACAGTTTTCGGCTGTCTGCTCAAATAAAAGAGCTATATGCATTTGAAGTTGAAAAATGTACATACTTTTCAACGATTTTGCCGAATTTCGGCTGATAACGGGTGGTCTTTACAAACGTTTTCCAATTTGTACAGTACTGTCAGCAACATAATTTCTTGCCAGGGTGATAGGGGAGTGTCAGCCGCATGAAAGATGATAATTTTCAGAGCTATATCTTGACTACTTACGGCTCTATTCGATGTCAAAGATGAACGTATTTTTTCAAGTTTTCAAAATAGAGCAAACGGATGTGACGTCAGCTTCGTTATTTATCATTCGATTTCAATTGTTTTTGCTGTAGTCGATATTTCTGTCCTTTAGCTAAATCTTTGGCTGAGGATCGAACCCGGTATCCCTCGCTCCGAGCCCATCGCTCTACCTCTAAGCTAACCGGCCCCCCATCGGTGTGATGATGCGAACACAATAATGTTGGACTGTTCATTCTAAAACTTCAGAAATTCTTTTTGCAACCGATAGTTTACACCTTGGGCTAAAGCTTAGTTAGGTTTGAGGCGGCTTTCAGCTGCGCCGAAAACCTATTGTATTCGTTGGTTTTTTTATTCAGCCGTTCAGTCTACAGCCCAAACCGCTTGTCGGATCGACTTCAAATTTTGCATGCCGATTCGGATCAAGTGTGAGCAGAGACTCAGAGATTTTCAGAAATCTCTTAATGCCACTTTCCACGAAACCGGAAGTGACGTCATACTTTCTATAACTTCCTTATTTTCCAACCGATTTCAAAAATTATTTTTGCATTGGAAAGCTGACAACATTCTCTATCTCGGACTCGCTGACAGTTCTCGGCTATCTGGTCAAATAAGAGAGCTATAGGGATTTGAAGTTGAAAAATGTACATACTTTTCAACGATTTTGCCGAATTTTTGCCGAATTTCGGCTGATAACGGGTGGTCTTTACAAACGTTTTCCAATTTGTACAGTAATGTCAGCAACATAATTTCTTGCCAGTGTGATAGGGGAGTGTCAGGCGCATAAAAGATGATAATTTGCAGAGCTCTATCTTGACTACTTCCGGTTCTATTGGATGTCAAAGATGAACGTCTTTTTTTCAAGTTTTCAAATAGAGCAAACGATGTGACGTCAGCTTCGTTATTTATCAATAGATTTCAAAATTTCTTGCTGCGGTCGATATTTCAGTCCTTTAGCTAAAATTTTCCCGCTTTGTGCCCGGCCTATGGTGAAAAACAAACGAAAACTTCACTGGCGGAATATTGCACATATGTAATTTCCGTTTTATTAGGTGTATTTACAAATGGCGTAAACTGCAATTTAGGGGCGATAACTATCGAAAAAAAATAATCATCCGCTGACTTACGGGCTCCCTCCATCTACACCAAACCGCTGGTCGGATCGACTTCAAATTTTGCATGCCGATTCGGATCAAGTGTGAGCAGAGATGCAGAGATCTTCAGATATCTGTTAATGCTACTTTCCACGAAAACGGAAGTGACGTCATACTTCCTATAACTTCCTTATTTTCCAACCGATTTCAAGAATTCTTTTTGCATCGGAAAGCTGACAAAATTCTCTATCTCAGACTCCCTGACAGTTTTCGGCTGTCTGCTCAAATAAAAGAGCTATATGCATTTGAAGTTGAAAAATGTACATACTTTTCAACGATTTTGCCGAATTTCGGCTGATAACGGGTGGTCTTTACAAACGTTTTCCAATTTGTACAGTACTGTCAGCAACATAATTTCTTGCTAGGGTGATAGGGGAGTGTAAGCCGCATGAAAGATGATAATTTTCAGAGCTATATCTTGACTACTTACGGCTCTATTCGATGTCAAAGATGAACGTATTTTTTTCAAGTTTTCAAAATAGAGCAAACGGATGTGACGTCAGCTTCGTTATTTATCATTCGATTTCAATTGTTTTTGCTGTAGTCGATATTTCTGTCCTTTAGCTAAAACTTTGGCTGAGGATCGAACCCGGTATCCCTCGCTCCGAGTCCATCGCTCTACCGCTAGCTAACCGGCCCCACATCGGTGTGATGATGCGAACACAATAATGTTGGACTGTTCATTCTAAAACTTCAGAAATTCTTTTTGCAACCGATAGTTTACACCTTGGGCTAAAGCTTAGTTACACATGAAATCAATGTTTGAGGCTCAAACCGTTGA
The DNA here is from genome assembly GCA_029237695.1 of Conchocele bisecta. NCBI lineage: Eukaryota > Metazoa > Mollusca > Bivalvia > Lucinida > Thyasiridae > Conchocele > Conchocele bisecta. Next base: position 84,382,217 of record CM055277.1, read on the forward strand.
TGCAGCTCAAGCTGCTCTAGTTTTCATTGGTTTTTTTTTTCTTTTTTTTTAATTCAGCCGTTCAGTCTACAGCCCAAACCGCTGGTCGGATCGACTTCAAATTTTGCATGCCGATTCGGATCAAGTGTGAGTCGAGACTTAGAGATTTTCAGAAATGTCTTAATGCCACTTTACACGAAACCGGAAGTGACGTCATACTTCCTATAACTTCCTTATTTTCCAACCGATTTCAAAAATTCTTTTTGCATTGGAAAGCTGACAAAATTCTCTATCTTGGACTCGCTGACAGTTCTCGGCTATCTGGTCAAATAAGAGAGCTATAGGCATTTGAAGTTGAAAAATGTACATACTTTTCAACGATTTTGCCGAATTTCGGCTGATAACGGATGGTCTTTACAAACGTTTTCCAATTTGTACAGTAATGTCAGCAACATAATTTCTTGCCAGTGTGATAGGGGAGTGTCAGGCGCATAAAAGATGATAATTTTCAGAGCTCTATCTTGACTACTTCCGGTTCTATTGGATGTCAAAGATGAACGTCTTATTTTCAAGTTTTCAAAATAGAGCAAACGGATGTGACGTCAGCTTCGTTATTTATCAATAGATTTCAAAATTTCTTGCTGCGGTCGATATTTCAATGCTTTAGCTAAAACTTTCCAGCTTTGTGCCCAGCCTATGGTGAAAAACAAACGAAAACTTCACTGGCGGAATATTGCACATATTTAATTTCCGTTTTATTAGGTGTATTTACAAATGGCGTAAACTGCAATTTAAGGGCGATAACTATCGAAAAATAATCATCCGCTGACTTACGGGCTCCCTCCATCTACACCAAACCGCTGGTCGGATCGACTTCAAATTTTGCATGCCGATTCGGATCAAGTGTGAGCAGACACTCAGAGATTTTCAGATATCTTTTAATGCTACTTTCCACGAAAACGGAAGTGACGTCATACTTCCTATAACTTCCTTATTTTCCAACCGATTTCAAGAATTCTTTTTGCATTGGAAAGCTGACAAAATTCTCTATCTCAGACTCCCTGACAGTTTTCGGCTATCACTCTGGAAAGAAATTATGTTGCTGCAGTACTGTACAAATTGGAAAACGTTTGTAAAGACCACCCGTTATCAGCCGAAATTCGGCAAAATCGTTGAAAAGTATGTACATTTTTCAACTTCAAATGCATATAGCTCTTTTATTTGAGCAGATAGCCGAAAACTGTCAGTGAGTTTGAGATAGAGAATTTTGTTAGCTTTCCAATGCAAAAAGAATTCTTGAAATCGGTTGGAAAATAAGGAAGTTATAGGAAGTATGACGTCACTTCCGTTTTCGTGGAAAGTAGCATTAAAAGATATCTGAAAATCTCTGAGTCTCTGCTCACACTTGATCCGAATCGGCATGCAAAATTTGAAGTCGATCCGACCAGCGGTTTGGTGTAGATGGAGGGAGCCCGTAAGTCAGCGGATGATTATTTTTCGATAGTTATCGCCCTTACATTGCAGTTTACGCCATTTGTAAATACACCTAATAAAACGGAAATTAAATATGTGCAATATTCCGCCAGTGAAGTTTTCGTTTGTTTTTCACCATAGGCCAGGCACAAAGCGGGTAAAGTTTTAGCTAAAGGACTGAAATATCGACCGCAGCAAGAAATTTTGAAATCTATTGATAAATAACGAAGCTGACGTCACATCCGTTTGCTCTATTTAGAAAACTTGAAAAAAAGACGTTCATCTTTGACATCCAATAGAACCGGAAGTAGTCAAGATAGAGCTCTGAAAATTATCATCTTTTATGCGCCTGACACTCCCCTATCACACTGGCAAGAAATTATGTTGCTGACATTACTGTACAAATTGGAAAACGTTTGTAAAGACCACCCGTTATCAGCCGAAATTCGGCAAAAATTCGGCAAAATCATTGAAAAGTATGTACATTTTTCAACTTCAAATGCCTATAGCTCTCTTAGTTGACCAGATAGCCGAGGCCGAGATAGAGAATTTCTAATGCAAAAAGAATTTTTGAAATCGGTTGGAAAATAAGGAAGTTATAGAAAGTTATAGAAAATATGACGTCACTTCCGGTTTCGTGGAAAGTGGCATTAAGATATTTCTGAAAATCTCTGAGTCTCTGCTCACACTTGATCCGAATCGGCATGCAAAATTTGAAGTCGATCCGACCAGCGGTTTGGGCTGTAGACTGAACGGCTGAATAAAAAAAAGAAAAAAAAAGAAAAAAAAAAACCAACGAATACAATAGCTTTTCGGCGCAGCTGAAAGCCGCCTCAAACCTAATAAACAGCAGACAACTAAATGTAATTCAGCAATAATAACATGGTTTGACAGCACTTCAGAATCATTTCCACTAGAAATGATTCTGAAGTGCTGTCAAAGCATGTTGTAAATTATTCTAAAGTGCTGTCAAAGCATGTTTTTGATGATAAAAATGGAAACAAGAGGGCCATGATGGCCCTAATTTGCTCACCTGACTCCATGAACACCAGAGGAGAATGTGACATTGAGTTCATGTGTTTTAAAAAAATTGTGCTATTTTTAGATGGCGGTCATCTTGGATTAAGCAATGACTCATTTTACCAAATCTGAAAATGCTTTGCCCAAGGATCTTAACTTCCTATGAAGTTTGGCCAGCATCGGCCATGTGGTTCCTGAGAAAAAGACGTTCAAAATCTTGAATAAATGGACCTATTGGTGGCCATCATGGATGACATAATCATCCGATTCCGACAAATATTGCACCAGAGCAATCGCCTCATCGATACCTTCAATTTGATATATGGCATGAGCATATTCGGTCAAAAATAAAATTTGACCCCACGGGCCATGCCCATTTTTGACCCCGGGGTCACCATTTTCACTACTTTGAAAGAGCATTGTAAATCGATCATTCCTACCAAGTTTAGTCGAAATACGGCCAGCGGTTCATGAGAAAAAAGTTTTTTAAGAATTTATGCTATTTTTAGACAGTGGCCATCTTGGATTAGCGATGACCTCCATTTTTAACAAATCTGAAAAGGCTTCACCCATGGACCTTAACTTTTAAGTTTGGCTACCATGGGCCAAGCGGTTCATGTGAAGAAGAATTTTGAAATCTCTAATAAAAGAACAACCATTTGACATTTCTGCGGCCATCTTGGATGCACAACAATCCGATTTCAACAAAAAATGCACCAGAGTGATCACCTCATTGATACCTTCGATTTGATATATAACATGACCATATTCGGTCAAAAATAAAATTTGACCCCACGGGCCACGCCCATTTTTGACCCATGGGTCACCATTTTAACAACTTTGAAAGAGCATTGTACATCGATCATTCCTACCAAGTTTCGTCGAAATCCGGCTAGCGGTTCATGAGAAGAAGTTTTTTTAAGAATTTATGCTATTTTTAGACGGCGGCCATCTTGGATTAGCGATGACCTCCATTTTAACAAATCTGAAAAGGCTTCACCCATGTACCATAACTTTTAAGTTTGGCTACCATGGGCCAAGCGGTTCAAGTGAAGAAGAATTTTTAAATCTCTAATAAAAGAACGACCTTTTGACATTTCGGCGGCCATCTTGGATGACATAACAATCCGATTTCGACAAAAAATGTACCAGAGTGATCGCCTCATTGATACCTTCGATTTCATATATAACATGACCATATTCGGTCAAAAATAAAATTTGACCCCAATTTGACCCCACGGGCCACGCCCATTTTTGAACCCAGGGTCACCATTTTAACAACTTTGAAAGAGCAATGTACATCAATCATTCCTACCAAGTTTTGTCGAAATCCGGTTGGCGGTTCTTGAGAAGAAGATTTTTGAAGAATTTGTGCTATTTTTAGACGGCGGCCATCTTGGATTACGTAATGACGTCATTTTAACAATTGTGTAATCCTCCTACCTAAGGACCATGACCATGAAGTTTGGTGACTATAGGCCCAATGGTTACCGAGGAGAAGACGTTTGAAAATGTTCACGGACGACGACGGACGACGACGGACGACGGACACATTGCGGTAACAATAGCTCACATGAGCTTCGCTCAGGTGACCTAAAAAGAAAATAAACAGCAGACAACAACAAAATTAAGATAGCGATGTAAGGGTTAATATGATCAATGCCCACAGAATGTCTCACACTTCATGCCAGTCTGTATGAAACGTACACACCCAGGAAACTAGATAATTTGATAGCCCAACAGGGAGAGCTTACAACGCTGTTTCACTTGTGGAGTAACAACACAATAACATGTCATTTCCAACCATGGTTATTGGTAGACCATACTTAACTCTTAGACCGCTTGTTTGTATGATCTGGGGCTATGCTGTTTGTATGATCTGGGGCTATGCTCTTTGTATTATCTGGGGCTATGTTGTTTGTATGGTCTGGGGCTATGTTGTTTGTATGATCAGGGGCTATGCTGTGTGTATGATCAGGGGCTATGTTGTTTGTATGATCAGGGGCTATGTTGTTTGTATGGTCTGGGGCTACGTTGTTTGTATGATCAGGGGCTATGCTGTTTGTATGATCAGGGGCTATGTTGTTTGTATGATCAGGGGCTATGTTGTTTGTATGGTCTGGGGCTATGCTGTTTGTATGAGCTGAGGCTATGCTGTTTACATGATCAGGGGCTATGCTGTTTGTATGATCAGGGGCTATGCTGTTTGTATGATCTGGGGCTATGCTGTTTGTATGAGCTGAGGCTATGTTGTTTGTATGATCTGGGGCTATGCTGTTTGTATGAGCTGAGGCTATGTTGTTTGTATGATCTGGGGCTATGCTGTTTGTATGATCAGGGGATATGCTGTTTGTATGATCAGGGGCTATGTTGTTTGTATGATCAGGGGCTATGTTGTTTGTATGGTCTGGGGCTATGCTGTTTGTATGAGCTGAGGCTATGCTGTTTGCATGATCAGGGGCTATGCTGTTTGTATGATCAGGGGCTATACTGTTTGTATGATCTGGGGCTATGCTGTTTGTATGAGCTGAGGCTATGTTGTTTGTATGATCTGGTGCTATGCTGTTTGTATGAGCTGAGGCTATGTTGTTTGTATGATCTGGGGCTATGCTGTTTGTATGACCAGGGGCTATGTTGTTTGTATGATCAGGGGCTATGTTGTTTGTATGATCAGGGGCTATGTTGTTTGTATGGTCTGGGGCTATGCTGTTTGTATGAGCTGAGGCTATGCTGTTTGCATGATCAGGGGCTATGCTGTTTGTATGAGCAGGGGCTATGCTGTTTGTATGATCTGGGGCTATGCTGTTTGTATGATCAGGGGCTATGCTGTTTGTATGATCTGGGGCTATGCTGTTTGTATGATCTGGGCCTATGTTGTTTGTATGAGCTGAGGCTATGTTGTTTGTATGGTCTGGGGCTATGTTGTTTGTATGAGCTGATGGCTATGTTGTTTGTATGATCTGGGGATATGTTGTTTGCTCGAGGCTGAGGCTATGTTGGTTTGTACGAGCTGAGGATGTTGTTAATTTTAAAAGCTGAGGCTATGTTTGTTTGATGATGATCTGAGGCTATGTTGTTTTTGAGCTGAGGCTTTTGTTTGTTTGTCTTGTTCTGAGCTATGTGTTGTATGGATCTGGGGCTATTTGGTTTTGTGGTGGCATGAAAGCTAGGCTATGTTGTTTGTATGATCTGGGGCTATGTTGTTTGCATGAGCTGAGGCTATGTTGTTTGTACGAGCTGAGGCTATGTTGTTAAATAAAAACTGAGGCTATGTTGTTTGTATGATCTGAGGCTATGTTGTTTGTATGAGCTGAGGCTATGTTGTTTGTCTGGTCTGAGGGGCTATGTTGTTTGTATGATCTTTGGGGCTAGGTGATGACTGAGGCTATGTTTGTTTGTACGAGCTGAGGCTATGTTGTTAAATTAAAAACTGAGGCTATGTTGTTTTGTATGATCTGAGGCTTATAGTTTGTTTGTATGAGCTGAGGCTATGTTTGTTTGTCTGATCTGAGGCTATGTTGTTTGTATGAGCTGAGGCTATGTTGTTTGTATGATCTGGGGCTATGTTGTTTGTATGAGCTGAGGCTATGCTGTTTGTATGAGCTGAGGCTATGTTGTTAAATATGAGCTGAGGCTATGTTGTTTGTATGATCTGAGGCTATGTTGTTTGTACGAGCTGAGGCTATGTTGTTTGTCTGATATGAGGCTATGTTGTTTGTATGAGCTGAGGCTATGTTGTTAGTATGATCTGGGGCTATGCTGTTTGTATGAGCTGAGGCTATGCTGTTTGTATGAGCTGAGGCTATGTTGTCTGTATGATCTGAGGCTATGTTGTTTGTATGAGCTGAGGCTATGTTGTTTGTATGGTCTGGGGCTATGTTGTTTATATGAGCTGAGGCTATGTTGTTTGTATGATCTGGGGCTATGTTGTTTGTATGAGCTGAGGCTATGTTGTTTGTATTATCTGAGGCTATGTTGTTTGTATGAGCTGAGGCTATGTTGTTTGTATGGTCTGGGGCTATGTTGTTTGTATGAGCTGAGGCTATGTTGTTTGTATTATCTGAGGCTATGTTGTTTGTATGAGCTGAGGCTATGTTGTTTGTATGGTCTGGGGCTATGTTGTTTGTATGAGCTGAGGCTATGTTGTTTGTATGATCTGGGGCTATGTTGTTTGTATGAGCTGAGGCTATGTTGTTTGTATGAGCTGAGCTATGTTGTGTATGGTCTGGGGCTATGTTGTTTGTATGAGCTGAGGCTATGTTGTTTGTATGATCTGGGGCTATGTTGTTTGTATGAGCTGAGGCTATGTTGTTTGTATGAGCTGAGGCTATGTTGTTTGTATGATCAGGGGCTATGTTGTTTGTATGGTCTGGGGATATGTTGTTTGTATGAGCTGAGGCTATGTTGTTTGTATGATCTGAGGCTATGTTGTTTGTATGATCTGGGGCTATGTTGTTTGCATGATCTGAGGCTATGTTGTTTGTATGAGCTGAGGCTATGTTGTTTGTCTGATCTGGGGCTATGTTGTTTGTATGAGCTGAGGCTATGTTGTTTGTATGAGCTGAGGCTATGTTGTTTGTATGATCAGGGGCTATGTTGTTTGTATGGTCTGGGGCTATGTTGTTTGTATGATCTGGGGCTATGTTGTTTGCATGATCTGAGGCTATGTTGTTTGTATGAGCTGAGGCTATGTTGTTTGTATGATCAGGGGCTATGTTGTTTGTATGGTCTGGGGATGTTGTTTGTATGAGCTGAGGCTATGTTGTTTGTATGATCTGAGGCTATGTTGTTTGTATGATCTGGGGCTATGTTGTTTGCATGATCTGAGGCTATGTTGTTTGTATGAGCTGAGGCTAGTGTTTGTCTGATCTGGGGCTATGTTGTTTGTATGAGCTGAGGCTATGTTGTTTGTATGAGCTGAGGCTATGTTGTTTGTATGATCAGGGGCTATGTTGTTTGTATGGTCTGGGGCTATGTTGTTTGTATGATCTGGGGCTATGTTGTTTGCATGATCTGAGGCTATGTTGTTTGTATGAGCTGAGGCTATGTTGTTTGTATGATCAGGGGCTATGTTGTTTGTATGGTCTGGGGATATGTTGTTTGTATGAGCTGAGGCTATGTTGTTTGTATGATCTGAGGCTATGTTGTTTGTATGATCTGGGGCTATGTTGTTTGCATGATCTGAGGCTATGTTGTTTGTATGAGCTGAGGCTATGTTGTTTGTATGGTCTGGGGCTATGTTGTTTGTATGAGCTGAGGCTATGCTGTTTGTATGATCTGGGGCTATGTTGTTTGTATGATCTGAGGCTATGTTGTTTGTATGATATGAGGCTATGCTGTTTGTATGATCTGAGGCTATGTTGTTTGTATGAGCTGCTGAGGCTATGCTGTTTGTATGATCTGGGGCTATGTTGTTTGTATGATCTGAGGCTATGTTGTTTGTATGATCTGAGGCTATGCTGTTTGTATGATCTGAGGCTATGTTGTTTGTATGGTCTGGGGCTATGCTGTTTGTATGATCAGGGGCTATGTTGTTTGTATGGTCTGGGGCTATGTTGTTTGTATGAGCTGAGGCTATGTTGTTTGTATGAGCTGAGGCTATGTTGTTTGTATGGTCTGGGGCTATGTTGTTTGTATGAGCTGAGGCTATGCTGTTTGTATGATCTGGGGCTATGTTGTTTGTATGATCTGAGGCTATGTTGTTTGTATGATCTGAGGCTATGCTGTTTGTATGATCAGGGGCTATGCTGTTTGTATGATCAGGGGCTATGTTGTTTGTATGGTCTGGGGCTATGTTGTTTGTATGAGCTGAGGCTATGTTGTTTGTATGATCTGGGGCTATGTTGTTTGTATGATCTGAGGCTATGTTGTTTGTATGATCTGGGGCTATGCTGTTTGTATGATCTGGGGCTATGTTGTTTGTATGGTCTGGGGCTATGTTGTTTGTATTATCTGGGACTATGTTGTTTACATGATCTGGGGCTGTGCTGTTTGCATCATCTGGGGCTACGCTGTTTGCATACTCTGGGGCAATGCTGTTTGCATAATCGGGGCTACACTGTTTGCATAATCAGGGGCTACGCTGTTTTCATAATCTGTGGCTACACTCTTTGCATAATCTATGGCTACGCTAGTCGCATAATCTGGGGCTACGCTAGTCGCATAATCTGGGGCTATGTTGTTTGTATGATCTGTGGCTATGTTGTTTGTATGATCTGGGGCTATGTTGTTTGCATAATCTGGGGCTGTGCTGTTTGCATAATCTGGGGCTATGCTGTTTGCATAATCTGGAGCTACATTGTTCACAAATGTCATAATATTCCTGTCACGTGTGAGTGACAAGTTTATAAAACCCTCTAATAGATCGTATAAGTTTGTCTTGGCATATACCTGATGCTATAAGACAAGACAGAGGCAACTAGAAGACAGTACCCAGAGCTCCAGATAAGGTGCGTATTGGAGTATTTTATGCACTTATTTTAGCAGAATATGCATTGATTATCAAAAGTGGGAGTACATAATACTCACAGCAATGTGAAAATACGCATAGATTTTCAAATTAAGTAGCGAAAATACAGTAATGAAGGTGAACAATTTACATAGTTGAACTGCAAAAAGCAAAGCAAACAGTGTTTGCTTTTTGCAGCTCAAATAAGTGAATTTTTAAATATATTTTATTTTTGTTCCCTATTTAACAAGGAAGAAAATCAATAATACATTTGTAAAAGAATTTGAAATCTAGGGGTATAATACGCTTAGATACAAAACTTATCTGGAGCTCTGAGCACCGTAAATTGTATTGGAATAGGATTATATTTCCCTTGTTATTAAAGACAGAGCTGTGTCTCAGATAATTTCTCAGATAATTGACACACGTGGCTTTTTGGTTGGTAGACTGAAAATGACTTCAACTGAACACATTTTATTTACTACGTATATATTTGATCATAGACGGTATAGAAAGGGGAGGTAATTTGGTACTACATTTCTGCTGTCAGTATACCAGGAAGCATCATTTGTGGAGCATAATGCTTTTTAGTTGATACATGACAATACTATAGCACCAACAGAAATTAATTTGCACGCTGGTTGAATTAATTTAGATAAAATAAATAAGTAACCAGTGATTGCATAAAAATTATCACTCGCCACGCTAGTTATTTTTCAGTAATTTTTTTTTTAATAGAAAAAGTTTTCTTGACGATTGGGTTCAGAAATGCAAGACAAATAGACAATTCAGAGGCGTCAGAAGTGGGGCGGCAGGGGCGGAAACTGCCTCCCCAATATCTGGACCAAAAATAAAAGGTGTCTCTTAAATGCAGTAGAATGCAGGAAATAACATCTAGAATTAAAAAAAATTCCAGGGGTGCATGCTGGACCCCCCTAGCACAAATTCGCTTTGCTCGGGTCGACATTCGCCTCCCCAATATTGATTTGCTTCCGACGCCTCTGCAATTACCAGTACATTACTTCTATTTGCACTGTTTCATCACTGTCCATGTGTATCTGAGACACAGGGCCTTTAACATCACAAGAAGAACAATTTTCATATTTCCCCAGAGCCAACTAACGATGGCGTTGTTGAACATTCAATATCAGACAAACAAGAGTTGTCCCAAAATACACAAATAAATGAAAGATAAATTTGACAAAGACTATATGAAATGTGTCTATGACTGGGAAATTAGATGTACAATGTAAAGTCAAATGCGGTTGTGACTGGAGAAATGGGGCCGACAAGGGTAGATCCAGATCAGACTGAGCATCTGATGTGATTGATCAGGATCTGCACTGTTTGCGATTCCATCAAAGAAGCACACGCCATGCTTCTAATAAGCGATATATAGAGAATACCAGGCTCGTTGATATCAAGTTTATCAGGAATTCTGAGGCTTGCCGAGGAATTCCTACTGCTTCCGAGTCAAGCCTGATAAACTTGATATCAAAAGACAGTAGCCTGGTATTATATTTATCAGGTAAAGTTTTACACTAGAAAATGACCAGAGATGATGTCGTTATCTATGGACAGAACGCAGACTTGTTTACGTTGCGTCATTACACTGATGTCATTCGGTAACGTCATGTGACGTCATCCGACCAATGGAACGTCAGTTTTCACTTTGTTGTAACCAGGATGTTTGTATGAGGTCAATGCCTGATACAACAATATGTTCTCAGTCTGTACGTATTCGGTCAATACAAAGCTTGTTACCTGATAACAATTATTATCATGTTATACAGGAGTGTGCTATTTGATCAGGAACTACACTGGTCACAAATCCCATAAGCCCCATGTATCCAGTCACAAATGTGTCTATGGCCAGTAGCCAATTTCACCAACATTTCAAAGTATACTTTTCTAGCAAAGTATACTTTGAGGGAGTAATCATTTATTTTTCCCGAAATGCATTATTTCATACAGAACTAACAACTGCATATATTTGTTGATTAAAAGTATGCAGAATTATTATACTGAATGTATACTGAGCAAAACTAGAAACGTCCCTCCATGTTTAAGGAAAGATTCATCAAAAACCAAAAGGGTTACTTTTAAAAATCAAAATGGAAAAACAAGTTCATTCATTTCTGTATCAAAGCCAATAAATTGCATTTGGATATCTTGTTAAATATTCGAGAGATAACCGGCCAAGGGCGGTAGGGGTCAAAATCAAAAATCACAAAAACTCAGAAATGTGTTACTTAATGTTTAGAGATTGAATTTCAATAAGTAATGTGGCAAATTCAGTAAATCTCGTTAGTACCGAGTGTGGCCACCATTTGCATGAATGCATGCAATGATCCTACGCCGCATCGACGTGACGTAACGCAATACCAGTGCGTTGGGCAAATTCCTCCATTCCCGTTGTAACGCCGTGTAAGATCGCGAACATTGTCAATCTGATGGTTAGCTCGTGCTTTGCGGGCCCAGCTCATCCCATATGTGCTCAATGGGATTGAGATCAGGGGAGACTGCGGGCCATGGCATGACGTCGACGTTGTTTTGCTGTAAGTATTGAGTGGTGACCCTGGCTACGTGAGGGCGGGCATTGTCGTGCATCAATGTCACACCAGGACCATGCTGACGGATAAATGGGTAAGGCATGTGCATTTAGCACATCTGCAACATAACGTTGTGCATTGATGTTGCCCTGTACAACAACCAAATCTGTCTTCCGGTTTCCCATGATCCCACCCCAGACCATTACGCTCCCTCCCCCAAACCTGTTCTTCTCAACAATGCAACAATCGGTGAATCTTTCATTTTTACGCCTGTATACCCGTAATCTTCCGTCAGCATGACTAACTGTGAACCGAGATTCATCGGTGAACAAAACTCGGTTCCAGTCAGCCCTTCTCCAGTTCAGATGACGTCGCGCCCATAACAGTCTGGCAGCACGGTGACGTTGGGTCATTATCTGACCAGTGTACGGGCGGCGTGCCCGGATTGGTTGGGCGTTACGACGTAACCGGTTGCGAATGGTCTGCCCTGAGACACCGTATCGCCTAGCAGTGACTGTGGCTGCCAATTGACGTTGACGTAAGTGTGTCAACGTAATGTAACGATCGGCTCTAGCCGTCGTTACACGAGCCTACCAGGTCGCTGCCGGTCGTGAACAGCCCCAGTCTGCTGGTACCGGGCTGCAAGACGATCAATCGTCTTCCGACAGCAACAACCAAACCGAGGCACGACCGCCCTGGCGGCCATCCCACCCGCAAGCATCCCAATTGCCTGATTTCGCTCGTTTTCGGAAAGCCGTGGCATATCGAAAACAGTGAAAAATTAAAAAAGTTTTTTAATTTTCCGAATAGCCCCTATCGCATGAATGGTACGACATGAACTGAATCACCTTATCGATGACAAGTATAGCGTGCACGTGCAAAAAGTGGAAATTAACGTTCCGGTCACTGGCCGCTATGTAAACCGTGTGTATCGGCTAAACTCTACACGATCGTATTCTGAACATCGCCACGGTTTAAAATACATGTACTTTGAACATGTGGTACATACATAGACAGAGCTACACCGGCTATAAAACAGGGACGTTTCTAGTTTTGTTGAGTATATTACATTATCACAGCCAAATTAGCTGTGATAATGTAATAAATTCAGTATAATAAAAATAAATAAATTTATCCTAAAATTGAAAATTTCTCCCTCAAAGTATACTTTGCTAGAAAAGTATACTTTGCAATGTTGGTGAAATAGGCTACAGAGAAGTCGGGTTTATGCCACCTTGGGACAGTGTAGCTTCTCATCTGTTGTCACACTCCGACAGCCTTGAAAGCTATATGTATATACTGTTTGTTATAATCTACACCATCGTTAGAAATAACTGTCTATTCTAGACACTTAAGTATTAATAATAATTAATTTAAATAAATTTCAATTAGCAACCACAGAGTTCACAAAAACTAGCATTGGCAATGTGAGTTATATTTCCGTATTATAAACATTTTTGTACCAAGAGGCTCATAACTGGATTATTTTTTTAAGCTTTCTGTGCAGATCTGAGACTCGGTGCCGAAACATTTGTTCACAGTTGGACAGTTTACAACTGTTATACAGTAGGACCTCTCTAACAGGACACCCTGGGAGGTCCCCAGTTTAGAGATGTTCCACTGTAAATCAGGTACACGAGCACAATCTCCTCCCACGAGTACTAGATATGACCATCGGAGATAAATTACAATTAACACATCGAGATTGGCACAATTATGTGTTTCCAATTCTTAATTGGGTATTTTAAACAGTAGCCCAGGAGTATTTTTTTTTTCAATTGAGTATTTCTTTTTTCTTCGTTTGAAAATGCATAGGAAACACAAATTGGGAAATGACAGATTCTTGTACATAATTTCTGTATATCTTGTAAACAGGCTTCCAAGGTAGTACACTACATACCGGTAGTAAGGAGATATGGCATACCCAACATTTTAATTGATTTTTAGTACACATTACTCTTCGTTTTAAATTGGACTCGTGTTCCGACACAGAGCTCCAGGTAAGTTTTGTATCTAAAGAGTATTACATGTATACCCCCATATTTCAAATTCAATGCGTATTTTACAAATGTATTATTGATTTTCTTCCTTATTAAATAGGAAAAAATGATAAAAAATAAAACAAATTTAAAAATTCACTTATTTGAACTGCAAAAAGCAAACACTGTTTGCTTTTTGCAGCTCCACTAAGCAAATTTCAACTTTATTACAGTATTTTCACTACTGAATTTGAAAATCAATTCACATTTTTGCATTGCTGTGAGTATTTTGTACTCCCACTTTTGATAATCAATGCGTACTCCGCTAAAATAAATGCGTAAAATACGCCAAATCGCACCTTATCAGGAGCTCTGCTGACACCAATAGCCGACGCCATCGTGACATTGTACAGGGAAATTGGACATAGAGCAGAGGAAATTAACGGGAGTGGATCCCAGATTACACCACTGCTGTCGAGTGCAACGTTTGCAAACATCGGGCAAATCAATTAATCCCGATCAAGTGGAACAATTCCCCACAAATGGATGGGAAATACAGCTATATGTATATTACGCGAATTCCAATACCCACAATGGAAATTAATTACAAACTAATTGGCAAACATTCAATTATAGAAATGCCTAGACATACAAATAATGTTAACTAGAAATTGATGTTTGTCCACAAGTGCACGTGTATCCCCGTCCCCACCAACACAAAGTTATCTAAAAAAACAATTTATTTCAAGATATGCATTGGACACAAACGCAGTCAAAGTGAAAACAAAACGTGGTAACTAAACTAGAGCTATCACAGGTGTGATCATAATACCCCACAAACAACACTTTCACACATGAACAGGTTTAATATCAGAAAGAGTTTCAGGTGTCCATTTGTTACCTTTGACCTATAAGTGTGACGTTGACCATTTATATTTGAATCTTATACATGTGTCCATTTATAAAGTTAATTTTGCATCCAATCCAATTTTCACAAAATGATTTTCAGACTAGTCCATTTATAACAAGAGTTGTCAGAAGACAACGAAGCTCGCCTGTTGGCAGCCTTCACTCAAACTTGGCACAGTTGCATAAAAAAACATGAATATTATATATAATTGACCTTGGGTTAAGGGGCGTGCGATGGACCTTGACATTGGGGTCAGTGGTGCAAGGTTGGTCGTGGGTTTGCTATAGCATAATATAGCATATGAAGATGAATGCATGTATAAAATATCAATGCGCTCCCTGAAAACATAAGTAAAACAAAATTTAACCCAACGTTAAGTTTATGAACGCAATAAGTTGGTGATTTTCTACAGCATGATAGCTATTCACATGAGGAATGCATGTATGAATGTGCTAAGTTTGTGACCTTGGGGAAAGGGGTGTGGGGGGGGGGGTCGGTCATGGATTTGCTGTAGCACAATAGAGGATCATCAGATGAATGCATGTTTGAAATATCAAAGTGTTCCCTGTAAATAAACAGAAGTTAAAAAACATTTACCCCAAAGTTAAGTTTATGAACATGCTAAGTTTGTGACCTTGACCTTGGGGTAAGGTTTGGGTGGTGGGTGGTTGGTTGTGGGTTTGCTACAGCATGATAGAGGGTCACCTGAGGAATGTATGTATGAAATATCAAGGTGTTCCATGAAAGGAAACAGATGTTATAAGACATTTGGGGTGGGCGGTGGGTCATGGATTCGCTATAGCACATCAAATGAATGCATGTATGAAATATCAAAGCGTTCCCTGTACCGAAACAGAAGTTACACAACATTTACCCCAACGTTTAAGTTTATGAACATGCTAAGTTTGTGACCTTGACCTTGGCGTAAGGGCTAGGTGGTGGATTGTGGATTTGCTACAGCATTATAGAGGGTCATCTGAGGAATGCATGTATGAAATATCAAGGCGTTCCATGAAAGGAAACAGATGTTATAAGACCTTTACCCCAAATTTAAGTTTATGAATGTGCTAAGTTTGTGACCTTGACCCTGGGGTAAGGGGTGGGCGGTGGGTCATGAATTTGCTATAGCACGATAGTATCATCACATGAATGCATGTATGAAATATCAAGGTGTTCCATGAAAGGAAACAGATGTTATAAGACATTTACCCCAACGTTAAGTTCATGAATGTGCTATGTTTATGACCTTGACCTTGGGGAAAGGGGTGGGGGTGGGTCATGGATTTGCTATAGCACGATAGAGTATCTACAGATGAACGCATGTATGAAATATCAAGGCGTTCCATGAAAGGAAACAGATGTTATAAGACATTTACCCCAACGTTATTTTTAAGTTTATGAATGTGCTAAGTTTGTGACCTTGACCTTGGGGAAAGGGGTGGGAGGTGGGTCATGGATTTGCTATAGTACGATAGAGTTTCATCAGATGAATGCATGTATGAAATATGAAGGTATTCCCTGTAAATAAACAGAAGTTACACACCATTTACCCCAACGTTAAGTTTATGAATGTGCTAGGTTTGTGACCTTGACCTTGGGGTAAGGGTTGGGTGGTGAGTCGTGGATTTGCTACAGCATGATAGAGGGTCAGCAGATAAATGCATGTATGAACTACATTTGTCAGTAAGCAGGGGCTTACGGAATACCGCCCCCCCGCCCCCCCCCCCCCCCCCCCCCCCCCCCCCACCCCCCCCCCCCCCCACCCCCCCCGTGTCAGCCCTGACCTAGAATGAATTCCAGCTCGCATACTATCATTTTCAGATAAAAGACTATGTCAGCACATATGGAGAGTGCGATGGTGGTTCCAGTTGAAACAAGAGCTGTAGGAGAACAGCATAGCTCGACTACGAGGGTGTCGATGTACACATAGCTTGACAAAGAAGGTGGCTGCGGCCTACATAAAAACCTTAACCAAGGTTGACTAAAAACATTAACCAAGGGAAACTAGAAATGTGGCCTGTCGGCACACGAATACCCCCACTGGCAGCCAAAGAAAACGAGGCATTTTTGATCATAAAAGCCATTTATGCCGAGCGTTAAGGTTTGAAACGCATCAAGTCATGGTGACCTTGACCCTGGCATAGTGTGATAATCCATGCATCGGTGTAGAAGATATAGAGCTGAAGGGAATTCAATAGGTTTGACGTTTGACCTTCAACTATACCTTGACCTTGGACGTAGGTGCATGGTTATTGATGGAGACACACCTTCTCATCATGAAAAACATTTGTGCCAAGCCATTTGATAATCCATGCATCGGTGTAGAAGATATAGAGTGGAAGGGAATTTCAATAGGTTTGACCTTTGACCTTCAACAGTGACCTTGACCTTGGACGTAGATGCGTGGTTTTCTAAGTATGGTTTGCTGTACGGCCAGGAGTATTCCATATACAAGCTTGAGTAAAAAAAAACAAAAAACGTAACCAAGGGGAGATAACTAAGTAATCCAAGGATAAAAGTAGGTGAAGGTGAAATATAGGTCAGGGATTATTGATGTACATCACTAGGAGATGAAGTTGTCCAAGTATGGTTGACGTAGGCCCAGAAGTATTCCATATACAAGCTTGACTATAAACATTAACCAAGTAATTGAAGGTTAAATGTAGGTGAAGGTAAAATAAAGGTCAGGGGTTATTGATGTACATCCATATGAGAAAATGTTATCCAAGTATGGTGTCTGTATGCACAATAGTATTCCATCTACAAGCTTGACTAAAAACCTTAACCAAGGTTGAGTAAAAACAAAAACCTTAACCAAGGGGAATTAAGTAAGTAATTTAAGGTTAAATGTAGGTCAAGGTCAAATATAGGTCAGGGGTTGTTGATGTACATCACTAGGAGATGAAGTTGTCCAAGTATGGTTGGTGTAGGGCCATGAGTATTCCATCTACAAGCTTGACTAAAAACCTTAACCAAAGAGAATTAAGTAAGTAATTCAAGAGGAAATGTAGGTGAAGGTCAAATATAGATCAGGGGTTATTGATGTACATCACTATGAGAAAAGGTTGTCCAATTATGGTGTCTGTATGCACAATAGTATTCCATGTACAAGCTTGAGTAAAAAGCTTAACCAAGGTCGAGTAAAAACCTTAACCAAGGGAATTAAGTAAGTAATTCAAGGTTAAATGTAGGTCAAGGTCAAATATAGGTCAGGGGTTGTTGATGTACATCACTAGGAGATGAAGTTGTCCAAGTATGGTTGGTGTAGGGCCAGGAGTATTCCATCTACAAGCTTGAATAAAAACGAATTCCTAACCAAGGGGAATTAAGCAATTCAAGAGGAAATGTAGGTCAAGGTCAAATATAGATCAGGGGTTGTTGATGTACATCACTAGGAGATGAAGTTGTCCAAGTATGGTGGGTGTAGGGCCAGTAGTATTCCATATAGAAGGTTGACTAAAAACCTTAACCAAAAGGAATTAAGTAAGTAATTGAAGAGGAAATGTAGGTGAAGGTCAAATATAGATCAGGGGTTATGGATGTACATACCTATGAGAAAAGGTTGTCGAAGTATGGTGTCTGGATGCACAATAGTATTCAATGTACAAGCTTGAAAAAAACCTTAACCAAGGTTGACTAAAAACCTTAACCAAGGGGAATTAAGTAAGTAATTCAAGTGGAAATGTAGGTCAAGGTCAAATATAGATCAGGGGTTATTGATGTGCATCACTAGGAGATGAAGTTGTGCAAGTATGGTGGGTGTAGGGTCAGTAGTATTGCATATACAAACTTGACTAAAAACCTTAACCAAGGTTGACTAAAAACCTTAACCAAGGGGAATTAACCCAAGTAATTCAAGAGGAAATGTAGGTCAAGGTCAAATATAGATCAGGGGTTATTGATGTACATCACTAGGAGATGAAGTTGTCCAAGTATGGTGGGTGTAGGGCCAGTAGTATTCCATATACAAGCTTGACTAAAAACCTTAACCAAGGCGTGACGGTGACGCCGACGCCGGGGTGACAACATAAGCTCTACTTATTCTTCGAATAGTCGAGCTAAAAAGCAAACTAGACATTCTAAGTCCGTGACCTTGACCCCTGGCATAAATGGGGGTCGTAGGTTTGTTGCAGAATGATGTATGAGTGTCAGAGAAGGGTCGGGTAAAATATCTCTGCATTCCGCAAAGGGAAAGAGAAGTTATAAGGAAATTTACATTTGTTAAGTTTTAGTTTTTTTCTAAGTTTATAAGTCCGTGACCTTGAGCCCTGGCATAAATGGGGGTCGTAGGTTTGTTGCAGAATGATGTATGAGTGTAGAGAAGGGGTGGGTGAAATATGAAAGAGATTTCCGCAATTAAAAGGAAATTTAAAGAAGTTAAAAGGAAATTTAACAATTGTAAGTCGTTGCTAAGTATAGTAACGTGACTTTCGACTTGGCAATTGTAAAGTGTCATAGGTTTGTGCCATGCAATGATTTGTTGAGTATGAGTGTCGAGAAGAGGGGCGGGTAAAATATGAAAGATTTCCGCAAACGGAAAGAGAAGTTAAGAGGAAATTTACAATTGTTAAGTTTTCGTTTTTTTCTAAATTTCTAAGTCCGTGACCTTGACCCCTGGCTTAAATGGGGGTCGTAAGTTTGTTGCAGAATGATGTATGAGTGTCAGAGAAGGGGCGGGTAAAATATGAAAGATTTCCGCAAAGGGAAAGAGAAGTTAAAAGGAAATTTAAAGGAAAAGGAAGTATACCCCCCCACAACTTTGTTGCGGGGGGGGTATAAATATGAAGGCATTCCCTGTAAATAAACAGAAGTTACACAACATTCACCCCAACATTAAGTTTATGAACATGCTAAATTTGTGACCTTGACCTTGGGGTAAGGGTTGGGTGGTGGGTCATGGATTTGCTACAGCATGATAGAGGGTTATCTGAGGAATGCATGTATGAAATATCAAGGCGTTCCATGAAACGAAACAGATGTTA
Organism: Conchocele bisecta; assembly: GCA_029237695.1. Taxonomy (NCBI): domain Eukaryota; kingdom Metazoa; phylum Mollusca; class Bivalvia; order Lucinida; family Thyasiridae; genus Conchocele; species Conchocele bisecta. The sequence continues at coordinate 84,401,560 of CM055277.1, forward strand.
TAAGAACTTTACCCCAACGTTAAGTTTATGAATGTGCTAAGTTTGTGACCTTCACCTTGGGGTAAGGGTTGGGTGGTGGATCGTGGATTTGCTACAGCATGATAGAGGGTCAGCAGATGAATGCATGTATGAAATATGAAGGCATTCCCTGTAAATAAACAGAAGTTACACAACATTTACCCCAACATTAAGTTTATGAACATGCTAAGTTTGTGACCTTGACCTTGGGGTAAGGGTTGGGTGGTGGGTCATGGATGTGCTACACCATGATAGAGGGTCATCTGAGGAATGCATGTATGAAATATCAAGGCGTTCCATGAAAGGAAACAGATGTTATAAGAAATTTACCCCAACGTTAAGTTTATGAATGTTTTGTTTGTTTATGAGGAATGCATGTATGAAATAACAAGGTGTTCCATGAAAGGAAACAGAAGTTATAAGACATTTACCCAACGTTAAGTTTGTGGACGCCGACGACGCCGGGGGTATGCCATAAGCTCTTATGCACTTTGTGCAGGCGAGCTAAAAAGGGGATGGGTTTTTTTTTTCTAAAAAAAAGAAAGAAATTACTTGCAAAAGTGTAGATCCTAGGGTGCAATGCCATATTCCCAGGTCAGGGATTGAACTGTCAACCTCTGAATTTGAAGTCTAGTGTCCTAACCTCCAGGCCACAATCCATCCATCCCACCCACCCATTCTCATATCCAATGGAACATCGTTTGAGATCTTCTATACATGTAACAGAAATGAGGGATCGTAGTTAGTTATGTCCCTTTGCAAATATATTTATAGAGATTCGTTCCTATACTGTATTTCAGCATTAATTTCTTACTATAAAGCACAGAAATTGAGTTTTGCAAACAGAGTAGACCCAGATCAGACTGCACATGTATCTGTGCAGTGTGCAGTCTGATCTGAGTCTATTCTGATTGCAATTACATTAAATGCTGAATTAATTTGTGTCGTCTGCTGAATATTTGTTTATTTTTCTGTTTTTCTCATCAAAAACTTGGTTTGGCAGCATTTTAGAATCATTTCCAATGGAAATGATTCTAAAATGCTGCCAAACCATGTTTTTACTGAGAGAAAAAACAAAATATGAATTATCAGCAGACGACTATTTTCGGTTCCCGCATTCTAAGGGTTAAAGGTACATGCCCACTCAGTAGACACAAAATGTTCTTTATATCAGTGACATCATCCGAGACATTTTCTGGCAAAATAAACATTCATTCACCGTTACCCCACGTATCGATTGGCATTATTATACATTTTATACCAGAAGTAAATTTCCACACTGATATCAGGGGCCACCTAAATGATTATATCTGTATAGCACATTTCTGTCCAAAATTTATATCCCAGTAAACTCCCATGCCGAACTACTTTCCGTAACCGTCAGGTGCAGTTAAAATAATTCTTAAGAAAACAGAAAATAAACACATTTTCTTGATGAATTTATTTCAAATGCTGGAATTATAAAGAATGAATGGCCTTTTTGTGGAATTTATCGGGGATATAAACTTGGAAAAGTCGCGGGAATACTGGGCGAGGCCTTCATCCAGTATTCCCTCGACTTTTCCAAGTTTATACCCCAATAAATTCCACAAAAAGGCCATTCATTCCTATAATAAACTACATAATTTGGACCGAATTTCTATAAATAAATTAAACGGGAGATCCGTCATTGGCACTTACATTGGTCGACCAAACTCATCTTTCTCTATGGCAGCGGACTCTGTCACGCCCTCCTTGTCCATCAACATCTTGCGGAACATCGCCACCTTGCTGTCAATCTCCTCCCGCGAGTACCTGAAACACGGGGTGGATGAATATTATTCCAGGGCTCCAGATCAGGAATTAGTAATTGAGTAATTTCACTCCATCATTTCTGAAGCAATTGGGTATTTCAACATTTTAATTGGGTAAAATAAAATCAGACTACTGACAGCAATTATTGAATAGTTAACTTCGAAATGAAAACATGTCTTGGAATTTCATTAGAATTGTCTGCTTGGAGACAATTCTAATGTAATACCAAGATGTGTCATGGAAAATAAGAAAAATATGCTATATTTGTTGTCCGTTTATTGTTTTCTGCAGCATGATAAAGGTACCACAAAATTGTTATTGCTTTTTGATACTCGCTACTTCTGATTTCAATTGGGTTTTTAAGCAAATACGCAGCTTATCTGGAGCATACTGGAGCACTGTTATTCTCCGTTCTCATGGGATTACATGTAACGTCCCAGCAACAAGTAACAAGGTGTATGATCATGTGGTACTAACAACAACAACAACAAGTACTGAAATTTCCAGAATCCATCTGATTCAAAGTACGTATTCGTCCCAGCAACAAGTAACAATAGCCCAGGAGTAATAGGTGTAAAAAACACCAAACCCCAAAAAAATTGTTAACAAGCTGAATTTTTCAGGAAAGTTGTTTTTTTTCAGGAAAGTTGTATAAATGTATGTAGAATAACATACTAAAAGTCCCCCAAATCCAGCTGGTGCCAACTTGGGAATTCAAGATGGCGTCCAAGATGGCCGCCATTTTTTCATTATCTTTTAATGTTCAGCTATATGGGCAAATAGGCATTAAAAAGTGTTGATTTTTTTATACTCTTACCTGGATTATCTGATATACATATTTAAAGCAGTTTTGTTATTTCTGAAATTATACAATACAAGATGGCCGCCATTATGGCCGCCAAAACTTCCAAATTGATGAATTTTAGGATATTTTGTAAGAAAAAACGCGAGGTAGATAGCAATATTTTCAATTTAATGCATATATTATACAATATATGGCAAGCAGTACTTACTACATAATACATTGGACATTGGAAATGCATTCATTATCACTATTCATGGTATATACAGATTGATATGCACTCGTGTCTCGTACAATCATGAATAGTGACAGTCCTGTAAGTAAACATACATGCAAATCCATACCACTTTACCACTACAGCATCATCAATAGATCAATAACATTGTATGATCATACATAAAATATGACTTCTGGATTAAGAATTATGGCATTTGATACCATGGTAGACACTTCTATGTACTTTTTTATGAATGTTATGTCATTCACTCTGACTAGATAAGTGTATTACTCGCCACAACTTAAATAAGTCATGTTTATCTTTCAAATCACTTTCTTGTATTTATATGCATCATTGGTGATACACATTGTAATGTTTGACAGTGCTCACACAGTTATGTCATTTGTATTTAATGAATAAAACTCCGGGCTATTGCGTTTACTGCAGTATGGGGTATAATTACATTTGGTCAACTGGTACGGGATAGTATTATTACATGTTTGTCATATTGGCTCACATCTCAGTGCAAAATAACCCAAGCTTCCTGCACCCACATGACTTTCCACACCCAGTCTTACAGCCACATGAAACCATTTGCATTAGCTTATCTGGTGCAACTGGGAGGTCAGTCTCCATGCGTAACAGAACATCATCTTGCAATCTCCATCCCCATTCTATTGGAGGCATTGAGTTACCCATCCAACAGCCAAATATGTACGACATGAATGGTATTTGGCCACAGCACTTGTCGGTGGGAGTCACGCAATCTGAAATGATGAGCTAAGGGAGGACCTACCAATTGCCTGTTTGTATGCAATGTATCTGTATTTATCAAGTGTCTTCACTTGACCAGCTCCATACAATTTGAGTAAGAACTGTTCACCGGCATGTTCTATATGTGTGCTTTCACTATTTCTGAACGTTTCTAGCATATGCTTGTCCTGATGATGGTGTAGAGTATTGACAGCCTTGCGTTTTCCCTGTCTATAAGGTGTAGATACTGTATAACAACCACTTACAGCATGCATAAACAAAAAGTGTTTTTGGTGTCTCCTATAGCATGCTGAAGATCCTGGATGTTGTAAAGGGTCACTGGGTTACTTCGGCAAAGCATATATATTGCCACCTGTTGTAACCGCTAGTGCAACAAACATCACCAGTAAGTCAGTGTCAGTTCCAACAACCACCACTGGCTTCTCGTCATCATCAGCCAGTGCTAAGGCTGTTGAAACTATCAGTAAATCTGCATCTGCGTCCGACTGTTTCACTCTTATGCATGCGGCTTGCATCTCTTGACTCAGCAAGTCAATAAATCGACGTTTATTGCTATGCTGTTTGACAAGAATGCAGAATTGGTGCAGCGTCGTGATTTTCCATATTTACATCAAATATGATGAAACGTGATTTACCTTGCACCCTTCAGTTCTGCTCCATGGCTTTGGTTGAGGTGACATTATAGCCATCAAATACAACAACTGTCCCAACACCAAAATGTTTTAGTGTGTATGCCATATATATGACTGGAACACGTCATGATATGTAGATGCCTTTGGCCATACAACTGTGTGTAGTAGGTGCCCTCCGTCCACCACAAATATTGCATTGTCTGGGACAGTTGGTTGTTGTGTCACGAATGACTTCAACAATATACCCAGTGTACTTTTCATGGGCTACATTAGACCATCAATGAATAGTGCTGGGGGCTGCGGTGACAGTTCGTGTGTCAGGAATGTTTCCATTTCATTACTATCATTGAGAACACACATGATCCTATTAAACAACAGAGTGGGGTTAACTGCCGTATCATGTCCTCGGACGTTGACAGTTGTGTACATACTACTGATTGTCTTAACCTTATATTTACTGTGAAGAGTGATCTCTGTGAAACACTTACCTGTCATTTTAGCAGCTGCGGCGGTACCAATGTCGACTGCTTGGTCACAATTCACTGACGAGTCGGCCACTAGTCCAGTGGATATAGATACAACTCGAGATGGTTCATATTCACAGAATGGTGAATATGTGTGCAGCCAATCCACAAAGAGACCAATGTCTTTGGTATCTCTTGAGTGTGGCTTACCATCAGGTCTTTGTGCTGTTAAGAGGTATGTATGTGACTGAATGCGAATTTCTCCAGTTGGCTACAAATATGCAAACAACCGGGCATTGCACACACCCACTTTGCCAATGTACTGTCTGTAATGCCCCTACCATGTGTCATTCCGCCGGATGTTTTTTAACATTCGCACTGGGACCTGTTCTATCGTTTGGTCTCTCCAGTACTTGTCAGTAAGACGGATAGTGAAATATCCCTGTTCCGTGAATTTGGCACCCATCTGCTGATGATACAATCGGGCAGACTTGACATAGTGGAGATGCCCAGCAGCATGAAAGTATGGAATCATTTTCTCAACACAGTGGAGATGAAGATCCCAATTGCCCATTCTCTCAGCACGTATGAACAGACGAAGGAGGGCGACCTGGTCAAGGTACTGTACTCACAACTTGCCAGTTCTGCGTTTGTTTGCCACAGCTATACGGAGTTGTGATATTATGCCATTTAATAGCTGTACATCATCGGCAACATCAGCAGGATGAACACCTTGCAAGCTCATCTGATGGAGGGTTTTCAAATGATCTTTGTCAATGTCATCCAGACAGTTTGGATTATCATTTAATAGCACACATATAAGGGATGCTGACGTCAGCATGTGGGCTCGGTGTGCACGTGAGTATGCATGACCAGTCAGCATATGCACAACAGATCATTTGGCATACACCGTTTCCCACAGATCTGCCAGTCCGCTATCAGTCATGATGTACCCAATGCTGCCTAGGTAAGACATGAGTAGATGGAAGCCACCAAGTCGAACAATGACTTTGTTTAGATCATTTGTTGCAGTCATTATTTCTACCGCCTTTATGTACAACGGTTGGTCAAACGTAACTGGACATCTGCCAATACCATGTTTCTGACACTGGTCTTGGGCGAACGATAATGCTGTATAGATTGTGACAGATTTCCCGGGTCCAAGTTGATGAAAGGAAGTACTTCAATTCTAGTTTTGTCAACATTTTCATTTTGATGTGATACTTTCATGAAGCCACTCCATGATGGACAGGGGGAAAGTTCAAGCACATAACCTGCAACCCAGAGTGTGTCTAAAGCTTTGGCATAGATGACATATGTAGGTTCCTTTTCAGGTGCTTTCATTGGTCCGATAATAACAGATTTTAGACCAGGAACAGCAGGTTTGCTATATGTCTTTATGGGAACGTTTCCACCGGTGATACTATGACTGTGCGCTTTACAGGCATTTCATCAACAGTACCCTGTGGTGTAACACAAGCTATACCTCCCATACTGTGGAAAGTATTGTGACCAGTAACTGTAGCTACATTGAAGTCTGCATTATTATACACAAAAACCATTGAAGATATCGAGTGGTCTATTGTGTGATACAAGTGCAGCCTCCAACCTTTGCACTTCTCTGTAATCATCTGAGAAATTGAATCTGCTCAGAAGATCTAACAGTTGACGGGAACCATATGTTCTATGTATATACATAACAATACACAACAATTGCAATCAACAGTGGTGAAATGAATGACTTTGGACGACATGAAGAAATTATGGCACGAGCTATAGCGGTAGTTCTCCTATTTATTGTAGGAGACCTTTTACCTTTCTGATATCTAGACTTAAGAATTAAATTATTAATTAAATGTTTAATTATTATCTAATATGGCTAACTAACCTGAATTTGAGAGAAATTGCTGAAAGAAAATCAAATTCTCCAACGGGCCATCTTATCAATATTCATGAGACCTCATTCATATTAATGAGTCAGGTGACTGAATTTAATCAATGACATGGTCTAAAACTATGTTAGGCGGGACGCTTTACGCGACGTCGTTAAGAGCAACAACCAAAACATCAATGTTAGACGTTATCCGGGAAGTCATGTGTTCAAAAGATCACGTCTCTACGCAAATTCACAAACTTTTCACATGAGTTGTAGGATTTAAAACACCATTCTGGTTTTAGACATTTAATTTATATATTCTCTTGTATCAATCCAAATGCATATAGTTCATTCTCACTGACTTTCGACATAGCACGCGACTTTGCTCTGAACATTTTATACGGATTTCAATACAACGAGGGCGTGGCTAGTTAATATTGCGTTGTCACGGAAGGGTTTTAAAGCCATATTAGATTTAGATTTATCATATTTAGTCACAACTAATCCGTTTCTAGTATACATTGAAAAATCATACTCAACATCTGGAAAGCCATTTAGGCATGTCAAAAAATAATTTTGACCGTCAACATTTTAATGCTAGACATTTTGGTGACATTTGGGGATATATTTTGGTGGCCATTTTGAATGGTGATTATGAATATTATCTATATATACTGCATTTTGGTATATGTATATACTTATGTATGTTCTGATGGTTTTTATGTATATTTATCATAACTGAATACGACGATATAAGCAAAAACCAAAAATGGCGGCCATCTTGGACGCCATCTTGAATTGCCAAGTTGGCACAAGGTTGATTTCCGGGGACTTTTTTTCTGATAATGTAGACATGATTCTGGACATATCCTGAAATTTTCAGCTTGTTATCAATTTTTTTGACCTTAAACCCTATTGTTCCTGGGCTACAAGGTGTATGATCACATGGTACTAACAACAACAACAATAACAAGTACTGAAATTTCCAGAATCCATCTGATTCAAAGTACGTATTCTTTTATAGTGTCCTTATTACGTAACGGATTGTGATGAAATATGGTGCATCAAACGCGTCTTGTTAAGCTGCTTTTGGTGGTCTCTGTATTTTCGCCCAAACTTCTGTCGTTTTTGCGAAGAATCGATTTCCGTGTCATTGACACGGAAATCGATTCTTCGCAAAACGACATAAGTCTGCGCCAAACTCCCTGGACCACCAAATGCAGCTCATGAACTCGACGCATTTGCTGCGCCATATTTCATCAAAATCCGTTTTATATTAAGGAAAATATCAAATAATACTTTCAAGATTTCAACACTTTCAGCCACTGTTGTTGTTGTTGTTATAACCACGTGATCATGCACCTTGAGTAAGGTTACATGGAGACAAGACATCGGTTTTTAAAGTTTCATCCGAAAGACTAATGGGATGGAAATCATGCTGTTTGATTGGTCGAACACCATGATGAGATGTGCTCAGTTTCGGCCAATCATACAGCATGATTTCTAGTACAAAGTTGGAGAAAGTGTTTTGCCAAGTTTACAAAGTGAGTATGAAACAAATCGGAATTCCGAGGCTTGTCGAGGATTTGATAGATTGGGGTATTAAGTCTGTTCAACAAATTGACTTTGTATGTGTCCTGATCCAGTGCCAGTCACCCAGGCTACACCAGAAACAGTTAGCCCCAGGTGTGATCCCAAGTAAGATTGACCTTTAACCCTTTCAACACAACAGGCCTGTATAGTGGTATTGCAAACAGTGTAGATCCAGATGAGCCGGCTTGTGACGAGCCATCTCATCAGTAATTTTCACATTTTTGTTCACAAAAACACCCCCTATTCATAAATGCACTAATCTGAAAATCATTTTGTGACGATCGGTTTGGTCCGGAAATTAACATATAAAAATCCATTCCAGTTACTTAGTTTAACCCTTAGACGGCTATCTTATCTTTTTTGTCGTCTGCTGTTTATTTTCTATTTTCCATGTTTATCATCAAAAACATGCATTGACAGCACTTTAGAATAATCGACAACATGCTTTGACGGCACTTCAGAATCATTTCCAATGGAAATGATTCTGAAGTGCTGTCAAACCATGTTTTTATTGAGAAATAAGGCAATATATAAAAGCAACAGCAGACCACAATTGTTGTGAGTAGCGGTCTAAGGGTTAAGGATGGATTCATCGTTAAGATATGCATACCCTCCCATCCTCCTGCTGGATACTTGAAGATATAGAGAATAGTAGGTTAGTGCCGTGAATGGGAAAAAATATCCGGCAAGGCTCAAGAATTTCTTTATTTCTCATCAGAAGTATATGTTGTGACCACTCAGCGAGACGGTTCAAATGAGTGGTCACAACATATACTTTGGTTCAGAAATAAGTAAAATAGATAGAGAATAGTAGGTTAGTGCCGTGAATGGGAAAAAATATCTGCCAAGGCTCAGGAAACGGGATGGGCGAGGCTCTGCTGAACACATCCCGTTTCCGTGCCGCGCTGCACCAGATATTTTTCCCATTCACGGCACTAACCTACTATTCTATTTATCCCGGCAACATCTACAAATGGCTTTAAAATGCAAAAAAATAACCCCAGTCACCGCACATATTGTTACGCAGTGATTAGGTCATATTGACAGGATATCAAAAATGTTTCACGGCACCGTGTTTCACAGATCACAGACGGAAACCTGACTAGGCTGTGTTTTATTATGGCGCGTCACATCTATTGGCAATATCTAGTAATTGACATCCAGCGCCAGTCGGGCAGATTAATCGCCATGGTAATTACGGCAAAATTGAGATTTTACAATATGAACTTCATGCCATGTAAATTTAATCAAGGGACACAATCCAACCTGGAGCCTACATGCACCAGATCTATCGATTTAATGAGCAGAGCTCCAGATAAGGTGCGTATTTGCTTAAATACCCAATTGAAATTGCGAAATTAGAAGTAGTGAGTATCAAAAAGCAATGAAAAATTTGTGGTATCTTTATCATGCTACAGAAAACAATAAACAGACCACAAATATAGCATATTTTCTTTTTTTTCAATGAAAACACATCTTGGTATTTTATTAGAATTGTCTGTAATGAAATGCCAAGGCATGTATTCATTTAGAAGCACGCTATTCAATAAGTGCGGTCCGCTGATGTGTAAACAGTAGTGTGATTTTATTTTACCCAATTAAAATTTTGAAATACCCATTTGCTTCAGAAATGATGGAGTGACAATACTCAATTACTAATTCCTTATCTGGAGCCCTGAATGATTGACGGTTTCAATGGGGATCTTCCACTGAACTGGTTGTTTGGATTGAAGTTGTGCGTGTGTTCAACAACAGTGATACATGTACAATGTATACAGATGGGCTTTTCCAGTGAAATTATCCTCTTTATTGCATAGGTTGAGTGCTCGTATTGTTTGTATTAACACAATGTAACTAGAAAATGTGGTCGGACGATGCACTTAGGGCCCCTATAGGTGATTTGTGAAACTCTTACAAAAACTTCCAAAAAATCATTGGACGGGCAGACAGACAGGGCGCTATAGGGCTCTGCCAAGAATTGGCAGTGCCCTATAGCGCCCTGTCTGTCTGCCCGTTACATAGGTGTAATAAATATGCAAATTAGCTTGTTA